>VXBL01002384.1:1520421-1563678 GCA_013400195.1 Aramus guarauna | reverse complement strand
CCTGCCCCGGCACCCCCGGGTTCCGCCCTCTGCACCCCCGGGCCCCGCCCTTTGCACCCCCGGGCCCTGCCCCGGCACCCCTGGATTCTGCCTCTGCACCCCTGCACGCCTAGACGGTACCCGCAGCACCTCCAGCCCCATGCACCCCTGCACCCCACCTCCTGCACCCCCAGTGTCCTCTGCACCCCTGAGCTCTGCCCTCTGCACCCCCAGACCCTGCCCCTTTGCAACCACAAGACAAACAAACAGAATCCACCACACGCGCACACATCTCTGTATTTTTAAAGCAATGCTACACAGCTGTTGGGATTACTTCAAGGTCAAGTTAATGCCAAAACATTTCCCTCCATAGTATGTGTTCAGTAGCTTCCCCCATCACTTTCCCCCAACCAGACAACAGAGGCATCCCCCAGAGACCGATACCAAAGGACCCACCCTTTGGTGGCTGAACACCCTGATATTTAGGGGTTTCAGAAATGACCCAAAACCTGGGGCAGCACAGCCCGGGGCCAGAGGAGAAGTCGGAGCCAGCAAGGTCTTGGTGGCTGCACCCCCCTGCCCCCCCGGCGCTGCTGGGGGGCTTTGTGTTAGGGCTCTCCAACACGATCCTTGTTTGGGGAGCAGCCAGGAGGCTCAGCCCTACAGGAAAACAGTCTGCAACAGCAAATCCCACAGCTGGAGAGGCCACTAATTCCTGCAAACTCAGGGGCTGCTCAGCGTGCCCTCAAAAACGTGCAGAACTCTTTTGTCCCGCATACCTTAACCAACAGTCACAGGCCACGTGTACCAGCGGCCTCGCGGCAGCTGCTGCACGGGCAGAGCCAGGGCCGGGCTTCTGTACACAGCAAGTGGCTGGGAACAAACCCCGCGGGTCCTGCTGGGAGCCCCTGTGGCCACCTGGACCCCACCAGGGGCACGGCAGGGGCCAGGCTGGGCGCCTGTCACTTCTACTAATCACCGTCTGCTCCATGCACAGCAATTGGTTTGATTTTCTTAACTCTAGTTCCACTGCGTATCAAAAGAGTTTCAGTGCAAGCAAAAATAAGCTGGTTAAAGGTCTCATATTTTGCAAGTAGAGAGGCGTATGAAGGAAAGACAGCACAGTCCACATAAATAAATGTCATCTTTATTTAACCAAATATAATTTATCAGTTAAGTTGACATCTGTCAATCCAGTTATAGGAACTATAAATAATTAAGACAGTCTTTTTTCCTTTAATAAAAAGAGTAAACCAGTATTTTTCATTTGCAGTCAGCTGTATAGTAGGCATGCATTTGAGTGCAACTGGTGGGAAAAGTTTTTGACCATCGATATTCTTCAGTTTTAAATTAGATTCTTCCCTGACCTGTTCCCCACACACACCTTAGACCTCAGATGAACGTACGGACACCACCACCCCAGCAGCATGACAGCTCTCCATCACCTCCAGTCTCTTCATTTTACAGGAGGCCACAAATGGAAGATTCTTCCTCTGGGGAATCTTTTCTTGGGGAACTAAACACTGATGTGACACCTAAAAGACCAGGAGAGTTTCTCATATATATCTCTCCCTATATATAAAGCTTAAGTGTTAATGGAAGGAAGTCTCGTATCTATTCCTCAACATTAGGCAGAGAAATGAGGTGAGCAGCAGAGAATTCTCCAGAAGTCCCCGGGCTGAGACTTCAGTACAGCAGGCTCTGAGGGTTGGTTTGTGGGGTTTTGTTTTGGGTTGGGTTTTTTAACTGAGCTTTGGCCAAACAAGATCTGTGAGAAGTCGCGTCACTAGGGTGGAGAGTACCAGGTTCAGAGCTACTGCCACAGAGGAACGGTGCAAAGAAGGGAAGGGAAAGCAAGCCTGACGTTACGTTAGCAAGGCAGAAAGGGGAAAGGCATCTCAAAAATCCATCACCCGCTCTTCTGAGGGTCTGAGAGCGAGCAGCCTGACAGGGCAATGATCCCATCTCTGCCTCCTGCACATGGTGAGCAGCTTAGGCAGGAGGGAAGAACTCAGTATGCACCCACTGATGCAGGAAAAGATTCTTCTACAACTTCAGAGAGGTCCTGAGCAGCCAAGAGCCTGACTGCTGTTTGGTTTGGATACATCTGCTCCCGTGGCTTTCCAGAACTGGTTTCCCACTCGCTAATCCTGACCTTCCTTTCCAACACACTTGTCTCCAGAGTAAGGACCAGCTCTGCAACCAGATCTCTGGGTTAGGACAATGGCTTGATCCCAGACTAACTTTGGTCTTCACTCAGACCATAAGAGGTGCCTTCAGCTCTTTTCAGGGGGGGACGCCGCCGCAGGAACTGTTCCTAACGAATTGCTCCTTACCTTAAAGCAAAACCCTTAGGCAGGGTTTTGTGGAGCTCAGCTAGTTCTGGCATTGTCCAGAGTAACAAACAGATCTTCCAACCTGGCCTTACTTCACATGAAGATCCGCATTCCCAGCACCACATCTTCTAGCTGAGCAGAGATGCCCAGCCTGGCTGGGACAGAAAGCCAAAAGGAAATGACAAGCATTGGTTTGTATGAGAAATACAGAAGTTAACTAAAGGAGGAAATCAGGCTGACCAAAGATGGTGGTGTTCTGCTGTGAGGAACGCACTTAAGGCAAGAGGAAAAGCAGAAAACCACAAATCCAGCCGCTTTCAGGTTATGCTCTGGAGCTGTGAATAGGTAGGACAGGCAGAGTCCAGACCAGGGGCAGAACTGCAGCACTCTGGTTCTGCAGAGCTAACTAAAGAGAGCCCTGCTGTTATTTTGGGAGCAGGATGCGAGGTGCTACTACGCTGAATACTGTAGGCATTCCTGCGGCGTTTGGGAAGATACTGGCAGCTCCCCAAGCTTTGCGCACTGCAGCAGTGAAATTAGGCTCCATGGTATATACTGTATTTTCCCCATCCTTGACAGATGTTAAGAGCTTTCACCCTGTGCAGACTTATGCATTGAATTTATATCCACGCATTAGAGCCTGTTTAATAGCACTGTCTGCTTGAGCACATCATTTAAACTTGGTGTAACTGGGTGAAGTTTCCAAGTCAATAAGACCTTCTTACAAACTGCACTCAGTTTACTGAATTGATTTATATCCAAATGGGAAAACTAAAGAGCGTTGAGTGTCAACAGCATTCAGGAAGATCATTTACAAATGCCTCAGTCACACAGCCAGAACAGGTTTTCTCTCATTACGCCGCAGCAGACTGCGTGAGAGTCCGTCCAACGTGCTCTAGCCGTGGAAGAAGAGGGATCTCAGTCATCACAGAGCTGAACAGCACAAAAAGCAGAGGGGAAAGAAATGGAGCAGGGAACCCTGCACTCGCAGTGCTCGGTCAGCGCCTGCACAGAGGGCTGTAACCCTGATGCCAGATTTTATACGCCTGCTCAAGGGCAAGCGGGTTCCTTTGCTAGAGCCTGGTACAGAGCTGCACTAAGAACCAGGGCTTCAGAAATTGGACTGTGCCTGCTGACCTGTTTTCCAGCTGGTGCCTACACGTACAGAGAAATCCAGTGGCTGAACACGGATGTCCTTTCCTAACGGACACCAAAAGCCCAACGCTCCCAAGTTTGAAATGCCTCAGGCTCAACCAGGAGAGGTATTGGGTGATTTCTTCCCAGCTGCAAGAGCCCCCTCAGCAGCACTCAGCAACTAAAAGAAAATCTTAATGCACAAAATAGGATCTATTTTTCCATCCACACCTCCAGGAAAGAAAAAGACAACTGAACTGAGCAGGCTGCCATGAAAATAGTGCTGTGCTCATAGCAGCACAAAGGAGGGACTTGCACTCAGTGTCCGCAATGGCTCCAGCAGATCCTCCAGCAGAGCTCTGGCAGGCCCAAGGGGAGGAGGACAGATGGGAAGAGCTCATGGCCTCTTCAAAGCACAGAGTGTATCCCTTTGCACACAGCAGTAGCTGAACTCCGTTCAGGATGAGAGGCAGAACAAGTAGTCTGCAGTTTGAGGTGCTGCAAAAGGTTGGCAAAAGGGGCCCCAAATCTGCCAGCAGAGACCAGCCTCCTCAGAGCCAGATTTCAGGGCTCTGCAGTCCTCAAACCCGAGATCACTCACTTTCCTTGCGGGCACAGAGGAACAAGTGTTTTGGCAGAGGATCCTTCCTTGCCACCTTTGCTAATCCCTCTACCAGAGACTCATGTGTGCTTTGGATGCTAGGCACAGGAGGGGGATTCAGAGAGCGGACGCAAAGGAGGAGGGCGACAGGGCAGAGAAGACAGGAGATACCCCATGCCCTCATCCATGAGGTTGTACTTTGCTAGAAGGTGCCTGTTCAGTAAAAGAAATCTGAACCTCACCTCCAGTATTTAAAACGCTTATGAAGCGAAAAAAGCAGCCCTTCACCTCTAGTGACTGGGACAGGGCGGGCTCCCTGCGGGATCCAACTGACCAGCATCTTCACTGTAGCCTTGGTTCAGACATAACTACTACGAAATTGCACTTGGTGATTGTCTCATTACACTTTTTTTTCTGTCCTTCCTAAAACTAGATTTATTTTCTGTACAAACTTGGCTTGAAATATAAACCATGTAAAATTCCCATTGAAAATAATGAGAATCCAGTATCAAAGATGAAGTCTCAAGAGAGACAGGGTGGAAGGAATGAAGCAAAGGAGAGCAAGGGTGGAGGAGAAGAAACAACAACAAAACGAGAGGAGGAGGAGAGCTGTGGGAAGGGGGGTGGGCAGGGAGAGCTAGTCTCCCACATCGGAGTCCCGGTCACCAATGAGCCAGAGGATGTGAAAGCTGAGAGCGAGGAGACCTGTTCCGATCAGGTCCCCCAGCGCTGTCAAGTATGGGATGGAGAAGTTGTCAGGATCGAGGTCCCTGCCCCACATCCAGTGCACCATCCAGTCAGCAATGTACAGAAGAATGAGAACCTGGGAGGCAGGAAAAAAATAGCCACATCAGCCACAAATCCCGACCTCTGCAATCCCAACCCTCATGGAGCATCAGCTGGGGCAACATATACAGCACAAATAGGAACCGGCAAGTTTCAGAGGGCCCCTGAGCACCCAAACCCTTTGTGTCCTTAACAGCCTCTGCCCTATCCTTTAGCTTCACACGTCACCATCAAATTGAGGCTTAGAAGGGAAAACACTGGCACCCAAACACCAAAAAGTCTAAATTTTGCATATCAGGTTTCAGACCTAACCAGAACATGCTTGAAGAGATGTGCAGCAAAGACACAGGGAACTCAGGAGCATGCAGGATGCTCGGGAAGGGACAGCGTCTGGCTTCCAGAAATAAAACAGCAACTGCCCAGCAGCTGAAACTACCAGAGTGTGATGTTCTCCCCCTCTGCTTCCATGCAGTGAGGGGCTCGTATCAATACCTACAGAAAGAAGAAATCTGCATTGGATCCTCTCAAGCCTTAGGTCTGGGACAAGGATTTGAAGTGGCCACAGGCCTGTTGCTAACATCTCTGGTGTCTCTGGCACTGGGAGGGTCTTGCTCAGGACACAGCGGAGCTCAGGACCACAGCAGTCAGCACACAGTGGTCCCTCTGCTCCCAGCTCCCGCTCCGGTGCTCCCAAGCCTGCAGGCTGCTCACAGCAGCAGCTCCGCAGAGTGGCTGCGAGCGGAAGCCCCCTCCAAGCGCCCAAGCACGCAGCAGGAGTTTGGAACCTAAATTTAGCCTCCTGGATGACAGCACTCTGCTCTTGCCTCTGATGGATGCTCTGACTCATTTCCTCACACTGGCCTCAGTTGTTGATTTTAGGAGACACTGAAACCAGGCACAGCTTCCACAAGCAGCGGGGGTGAGCAGAGGGAGAGCGTAGCTGGCCTTAGTAGGAAACTCCCTAACCAGCATGTCTCTCCCTGCTCAGGCAGCTGGACTCCTGCAAGTGGCCGCTGGACAAATACCCCGCTCTGTGTACGTCTCAGAACGGCCACGGCTAGGGGCTCACCCAGCAAGGAGACCGGAGCCCCGTGCCACAGAGTCGGCAGGTCTCTACGCTGCAGGGCAGGCCGGGAAAGGGCAGGACAAGCCACACAAGGCATGGGGTCCCTGCAAATTCCACATCCTGTTTTCTTCACCAGCAGTTTTAAAATTGGTAAAGCACCTTATATGACAGATTAACACATAAGAGGTAAACACTGCTGCTATCAGAAGGACTTAAGAGACAAAAGACAGATTCAAAACTTGCCAGGAACGGGAGGAAAGAAAAATTGTGTGTACAGGTATCAACAAAGAAGGATTTATTCAGTTTGATACCGGCTCATTTGACAAATACAATCTACTTGGCATAGCTCTCCCCAGCACATAAATCTCTTACCTAGGGACAGGGTGTATAGCTGTACCTTCAGCAGCATATCTACAACTTCAGTGGCTGAACAGGTCCCCTCTGCAGGTGACATGGCAGCGTCCCCTTATTCTAGCTCGAGAGGTTACAGCCCCTGAAAAGGCTCCAGCTTACCTGGAGAAGTGCAGCTGTCATGTAGAAGACTATGAAAATCAGGGTGAGCGTAGTGTGTCCACCTTGCATGGAGCTGATGGTGTAAAGGAAAACCAAGTGTCCGGGCACCACCAGAAGAAAGAGCACACGAGCAGAGCGAGAATTCACATCTGCAAGGAAAGATGGAGTTTAGGCTTAAGTTAGGCTTGAGCAGATTAACTCTGCAGCCTCCCTGGGCTCCAGGGAACAAGGCAGCACAACTATGGTCAAATCAGAAGCAGGTCCCAGCTCACGGGACCCTCATCCTCACACTGCGGATTTAGGTTGGAAGGCAGTGCCCTGAGCGATGACCCAGCTGTCAGGACACCCAAGGACTCCTCACACCAGGCTCGGTAGGAGAGCCTAATTCTGTCCCCAGAGCAGAAGCTGTGCTCAGACCTCAGCTGCCAAAAGGACTCGTGTCCCACCTCCGACAGTGCTCTGTACAGAGCTGCCAAGAATTTCCTGCGACCGTTGGACTTCCTCACAGCTCTGTCTGCACCTTGTCTGGTGATCGGTTTCCAAACAGATCACTGCGTTGGACACCTCTCACCCCTCCTTGCTCCTCAGGGACAGCCGTGGCCCAGAAGGCCTGGACCTAGCTGCAGGCTATCAAGTCTCTTGAGGAAGTTTGGAGAGTAATAACCTCTGCCTGCACTCTGTGCTGGAATGCAAGTTTGGGCTGTGCTCTGCCACACAACTGCCACAAATAACAGAGCTGCTAGGAAGCCTTTGCAAGTGAGAAGCTTTTTGTAACTGCAGCTCTACAAGCCCAGCAGAGCTGCAACACTCAAGCAGCCTCAGGGCAGGTTTCAGTATCCTGGACACATCTGGAAAAGATTTAGAGGGTGGAGGATTTACAGTATTAGACAGTTAGGGCATGGGACTTCTGCACCACATTTTCCTCATCCAGCAGAGCCATGTCCTCTCGCACAGCGGCTCTGCTAAAGGTCTGACCGTCTCTAGAGGGCAGGCCAGGCCAGAGGACCAGCCACATCCCTGCGCTGAAAGCTGCCTCTGAGCAGACTCCAGCCACCATTTCCTGCGACAGTGTTCCTGCGATGGTCACAGACTAGTTTAGCCAGCCAACTGCAGCAACCGCTGCTGACAGAAGTCAATATATTTCAACACTCAACCTGGATACCTGAGCTGAAGAAAGTGCTGCAAGGGCTGGGACACTTGCGAGGGGCTGTTTCAGAGCTCTCGCCGGGCATCCCACTCATGTGCAGGTAAGTGGAGATGCGACTAGCCTGCACTGCCACCAGGTTGCCACCCACACCTGCAGATAAGGAGAGAGCAGTAAGATGATGTCTCAGACACCTTCTTCTTGAAGAGCTATTTTCAACAGCCAGCAGATCTGGAATTGCCAGGTGCTGGAATAATGTAGGACAGTCTATTTTTGACCCGAATTACACTTTTGCAGGATGTAAAGAGCTGAGACAAAGCACACTGTTCTACGATTTCCCCTCAGGTCCTTTCGTAAAATAGGTGCAATTCTATTGCGGTAAGATTATTATTGTAGCTTTGATTGGAAGAAATATGTGAAACAAAACAAAAAAAGACAAATCAGCCACCAAAACAGACACAGGAAATTTAAAACTATTATGTCATGCATGAGGCATAACGAAACTGTGGAACCCACTAGCACAAGATGTGCTGGCTCTGAATTAACTCTGTTTATTGCAAAAAGTAATAAACAAAGGAGTTTCCCTGGTTCACTAGACAGAAAGGAGGTCAAGGCTTTATATGAGAAGCAATTAGATATCCCGATTCTGAGTTGCAAATCCAAATCTTTATGTCATCAGGTGCCACAAGGCACATATCTTGGAAGATGAGGGTCTTCCACCAGCCAGGAGGAATCAGGGAATGAAGACAGTTTTTACTGGGCCCCTGGAAAACGTGTCTTTTTGGCAATGGCCTCCCAGGCCAGTCACCCTCCCATGAAAGACTGGCACCAGAGGGAGCCACGCTGCTGTGAAGCTTAGGTCTAACCACCCTGTCTCACTGGCAATCAAAAGGGAACTAGTCTCCTTAATCTGCCTGAAATAAGGCACACAGGACAATTCCACTGTCTGCCAAGAGCTGCAATACCAGAGTGGAAAGGAACTCACCATTAATAACTGGTGTGAAGACAGCCATCCCAGCGAAGTTTGGATCTGAGACCGTTCTGTCCAAAATTAAACCCCCAACACTGCAGAGGGAAGATTGAAGAGGTCAGTGCTGAAAGCCCCTTAGCAGATGCGCTCACAGAGCACTGAGGGCTCGCTCTGCTGCGGTGAAGATATATACGCCCACAGGTGTGGTTGTTGCACATGATTTTAAGCCCCAATATCTGATAACTGAGGACAGTTTTAGCAGTATTTTTTCTCATTGTTGCCAAAACCCAAAGTCTAAATCCCCTAACATACAGCTTACTGCAATGCAATAATCAGAAGCAATCCTGCCCTTCAGAGGACAGAGAGGGCTCTTGTGCAGAAGAAGTCTAAATGGGATCTGTGTTTACTCTATGGCCATGCCAGGGTCTCCCTCTGCAGCAGCTGGGATATTGTTAAGCCCCTGGATTCCAGCAGTCTGGTGCTGAATCACACCTGCGCCTCAGGACCTAGAACCCCATGCCTGTCTACACACAACACAACTTCCAGTTTCTGCTTCCGTAGTCCAGACTGCCAGGAAGAGGTTTGGTTCCCTCTTGTTCCAGAATCTACCAAGGGCTAAGAGGCTGAAAGGGATGGGGAAAGGGTCTTGTCTGTCTGTGTTTGGGGGACAGGAACGAACTCTTCCATGCCTTCCTACCTGCTAATAGCCATTGCGATAATGACTGGCTCCCAGCCAGAGTACAGCACTTCCCGAGTTGCTGCATTCTTCTTGGCAATGATGATCCAGATGGGCAGCAGAGCTATGAAGAAGGCGCATACCAAAGGATTCACGTAGGCTTTGCTCTCTGAGGGGGTAAAATAAGCAGAAGCAACAGATCAAGGACACACCCTGCTGCAGTGAGGAGAGGTGCTACTTTAGCTGAGCTCATCAAGCCTATCTACAGGTTACTGCCACCCATGAAACTCTAATAAGGGCAGGCAAACTAGACCAGGCCAGCATCAAATCTGCAGGACATGGCATTTCCTTCTCCTGGTGTACTCACAGGGGCTTTATCAATACACCCGAGCGAGATCTCTTCAATTTCAACTGCTCATTCCTACTTCCCACTCCTGGGCAAGACCTCCCAGCGTTGCTTCACCTTTGGCTGAACCTGGCTGAGTCACATCCCCTGCATCCCAGCCGCCAGGGAAGGAAGGTGGAGGAAGTCTGGAGTCTACAGCTGCAGCTCTGCACTGAGGATCCCCAGCTGGTGCTGACAGTACAAAAGATGAAATCCAAAGCTGCCCTCTCCTGCTGCTTTAGCCACAATCAAGCTGCTGGCACTTGGAAGGAGACCACCTCTCCCTTACCACTTTACCCAGTGAGAAGCAGGCAGATCACTGCCAAGACTGTCTGCAGCTAAAGAGCAGCAAGAAGGTACATTTCCGCCCCTTATCAGTGCTGACCAGGTCTCACTAACTGGGGTAGCTTCCAGGCCAGGCATCCTATATAACCTGAGAACAGGAAGGACAAAGGAAGAGGGGGAACTGCGAGGGAGATGCTGCAGCACGTGGAAGGACCAGGGAGAGACAAAGACCTTTTGTTGCTCCTCACCCAGCTCTTTGTACAAGCCCCAGCTGATTCCTGAAAGCAGAGCCAGGGTGATGAGATCACCCAGGCTGGCAGCAATTGGTGTGGCAACGTTATCAGGATTGATCCCCATCTTCCTGGATCCAATGATGACCCCAATCATAATCATGCCTACAGCCAAAAAGAAGAAAACAGGATGAGGCCAAGGAGAGCCCATTGTTTTAGGAAGAGGTGCATGGAGGGTGTGCAGGGTCTGTCTCTCACCCAGAACAAGGGAAGCAATGAAAGCAGTAGCCACGCTGCTGGCACAAAGCAGGACAGCATGGTCAATGCTGAAGTGCCCATCTGGGATCCATCCGAATATCACTGCTGCAATTGAGGCCAGGAAGCCAACCACAGTAGCCTGAACCTGAAAAGAAAAATCAGACAGTCACTATGAGGACTAGAGAGCAAAATGGTCCCAGAGGGAAGAAGGAAACACCACCAGCGTACCACCATTTCAGGTGGATGAGCATCTAGCAGGGAAACCCCAAGTCTCTCCTGTAAAGCAAACCACTACAGTAAGATGGCGGTGGGACAAGAAGCTGCCAATACCAAACCCCAGGCATTTAAACCTGACCCTTGCCACAGCTGGCTTTCACCAACTACCAATATTCCCATTTTCTCCTCCTTTCATGTTTTCTTACCTGTATCAGAGCCATGTTCCCTGTTATCATCTTCCAGAGCTCTTTGGGAGTATCCATTTGGCCAATATTAGCCTGCAAGAGGACATCACAACATCATTAAAGGCTGACAGCATTTTGCATTTGCTAACAGTCAAATTCCTGCCTTCCAGCTATGCAAGTTTGTGCTGGGAGCAGGAGAGAATAATGACCTCAAATCCTCAGCCTTTATGGGAGAGCAATTCAGTAGAAAAAGCATGCCTGTCTGTGTGTGCACGTATGTGTGTACAGCTGGGGCATAGCTCTGCAGTAACACCCCAGTCTGTGAGTCCCATGGGCTGTACACCCTGGATAACAACAGTGCCTCTTCCAACAGTTACTCTGGTTTTGTACTCCAGAACACCAAAGCTGTTCCCAGTTTCAGCTTCACCACCTTCTCCTTCCCAGCTGCAGGAATGGGCTGACACTCTCCTACGCAGCAGGAGCGGAGCCAGACCCACTACAGAGGGGGTTTTGAAGGGAGCGTAAAGGGGAATCGACGTCAATAGAACGTCTGATGAAAATCTTGCAAAAGCAACAAGATATACTTTGTCCCCATGCAGAGTCACGCATTGCTGCTTATTTACTCATTGAATTCACTTGGTGATCAAGCCAAGCCTGGCTCAGGCCCAGTTGGGTCAAGCTGCCCCTCAGGTCAGCAAGCCAGGAGGGAAATAGGGGTGCATCGACTCAGGTCAGCTGTGTGCCCCAGCTCCGACATGGACCAGGGCCAGAGTGGCATCACGTGGGCCAAAGAAGCTGGCAGCAAGAACTAGTGTTTTAGTTAAAAAGCTGAGTAAACAAGGCTAATGCCACGTGGAGACCTACTGAGTAGCGGGAAGTAGCCATGGCACACGGGTCATCTGGCACCGCTACAACTGCGGGAGATGCTAATCAGACTAACCAGAACAGACGGAACATTGCTGTAATTCCCTGGCGTATGATCCAAAAGAAACCAGCGGAATCACTGCAGGTTGCGGGTTATTGCAGAGCATAAGGGTTCTGGTCTTCCCTAGCATCTTCTAGGTCTTTACGGGAAGTTGGAAGAATGGACAGGCAGAGGGTATAAGCTTATATCCAATCTTGTGTTATTAGAAGCTGAAGAGGAAACAAGGGAGAGGCTCAAGCAATCTGAAAGTGGTAAATCCATCTTAGCTGACAGCATCAAACTCAAGCTTCTGCACTATACAGCAACAATTTCTACCTCTCAGGTTTCCTTGCCGGTCTCTGCAAAAACCAAGTCATCAGTGATCTACTAATCCTTCTGCTCCCCTTATGGCATGCACTTGGGGGCTCATTTCAACCAGCACTGAGATGCGTCCATCTCTGGAGTGAATTTATTCTGGTCAGTTTAGTGAAAAGGAGGAAAGAATGGGGGAAAACCAACAAAAAGTTGACTGGAGCAGCACTGAGAACATCTAGCACAGGAATTTGAGCTCCATATGAAGCCTGACCTTAAAATTCCAGCCACATGGCAATTAGGTTGGGATTAACATAACCTAGCTGTAGTCACTGGCAACAGGATTTTAATCCTTTAACTAATGGGAGAGTTTTGCTTCTTAATTGTGAAAGGAATTTCTGAGGTGCCTTAATGCAGCACTAATTAGAAACCCACAGTCTGAGAAACCACTCCAGGCTGCTTTCCTGCAGAGAGCACGAGACCCGCACCGTGAAGCACTAGTCAGAGGGGAGCTCCCTCTGTACGCCTGCACGTGGGTCCCCCATGCTGAGAGATGAACAAGGCAAGGAGGAAAAGAAAAGGAAAGCCCACGAGATGGTCCTATCCCACCACACACAGATATGAGGAGGTGGAGGACAAGGCTAGGGGATTCATGTAGAGGCAGCACAGCCTTCTTTCCTGCCAGGGCAAAGCAAAGCAGAGGACAGAGCTCAGGTGCTGGCCCACGAGGCTAATACCACCCCGCAGGTGCCATCTCAGGGGTAGGAGGTGGACCAGGAGACCAAGCTGGTGCAAGGGCAGCAGCCGCTCGGCACAGCCAGGCAGGTGAGCCGGACGGGTGCTCTCTGGGCCAGTTCCCTCGTGACCCTGCTGCAGCCACCACACAGAGAGGGGAAGTTTTGCATTCCTGTGACTTTCTGCACAGTCTCGTTTCTCTGCCAAGCCTGTCCCAACATTGCTCCATGCCAGCCCCATAAGGGAAGAGGATGGAGAAAACGGCGGCCGCAGAAATACTGCCTTTGTCCCAGGAGAGCCAAGCACTTGTCCCGATAAGCCCAAGCTCAGAAAGGGCAAGCTGGCCAAGGCCAAGAGGGAGAACAGCCTGTGTCTGGGACAGCAAGGATCCTGACGTGATCCGAACAATAGAGAGTGAATAAAACAAAGAGATTTGTTTCCCAGAACGAAGGGGCAAACAAAGCTCAGCCTGCGACACGCTGCAGCGCTCAGCCTCTGTCCCCGCCAGCCCTGGCACCGGAGCACAGCTGGGTGTGCGAGGCCTCCCAGCAGCTTTGTCCTCCCCAGCAGCACCTGGGGAGAGGAGACCAGCACCGAGGGGAAGCAGCCACAGCCTGGCTTTTGCCAGGTAACACTGGCAGACCATCCCTCCTGGTAGCTCAGTGCCTTGCTCCTTCAGAGAGTGAGGAGCAAGGGCTGAATCCAAGAAGGAGGTGGTCCCCACAGTCGACAGGAATCGGCAGGCAGGGGCTGGGGTGCAGAGGCCAAGCCAAGGGCTAGTCCAGGGAAATGCTGTTTGCCCTCCTGCTCCCCAAAGACCGCAGGGACAACCCCAGACTCTTCAGAATACGTGCCACGTGTTCAGTGGATGAGAGCAGCATCCCTTGGGGTACATACAGGGAGCTACTGCATGAGGGACAAGAGGGGCTGCAGGTGACCAAGGCCGGATGAGCAGCTCAAAATGTCAGCTCTGCTGCCACTCAGGAGCGAACCAGAAACCTTGGGCCTCAGAGGCCAACAAGAAGCTACTGAGGAACAAAGAGTCACAGCTGGCATCACCTCACTGCTCAAGATGGAAGAACAAGAGAGGACCCAGGAGAGCAGATATACAGAGACCTTTTCAACACTCTCCTGTGGTTTCCCCTGCAGCGATTGGAAAGAGGAAGGCTGAGAGGAAAGGAACATGCTAAGAAGCAGCTCTCTGCCAGCTATGCTTGCTGCTACCACTCAGGCAGACAGTTCTCCATCCCTACATCTCAGTGAGCACTTCCTGAGCAACTCTTAGGCCAAAGCAGGTCAGCTCCTCTGCACTGTCAAGGCCAAGACCAGGCTGCTTGTTGCAGCTTGCCCTCTTCCAGCAATTCACGGCACAGCCAGTGGAGTTAAAAGCTTAGCAGCAAGGCAGCTAACATGTTTCAGATGTAAGATTCAAAACTATACATACTCCCATCGTGGGAAACACAGAAACATCAGGCAGTCACTTGCTGTCATGCTCAAGCAGAAGACACTTTGCAGAAGGAAGGAGTATTATTGTCCCTGTTAGGAGAGGATGTCAGTCTCTCCAGCGCTGCTCAGCTACAGAGACAGACTGCTGTGTTATAGAAACATTTAAACACAAAGCAATTCATTTACAGCTGGACTAACACAGCATTCTGAGGAGCTAACAGAGCCTGCACCCATCTCTCACAGAGAGCTCACTGTTTCACAGGAATCCTACTGAATTCTAGCAAGAGAAATGCCCCATCGTGCCTCTCCATCAACTTCAAGAGGCTGTCAATCCACCTGCTAGCTCTCACTGCAAGGTCCCCTCCTTTTTAGCCTTTGCCGTACAATTCTCTTTCATCTCCTAGCCTGCCTGAACCAGGCTTGTTTTAGCCTGCTTTGATGACATGCCTGCACCCAGCTTCCTCATGAAAAAAAAACCAACCCAAAAAACCCTAGATCCAAGCACTCTAGACACTAAACTGCCAAAGCCAGCTCACACACCATGCCTCCAGGCTCATGAGCAGCCACGACAGGGAAATGAACTGTCAGCAAAGCTTAAGGACTATTAAGCCTTCAAATCTGATCAGTCCAGTGGGATGAAGACACCATCCCAGCATGCTGAACTCCAGGCTCTGGTTTCAGTGGTAACTGACAGAGATTTTTCGTCTGCACAGCCACCATGCACGCATACGCCTTCCCACCCCTCCCCAAACCAGGTATCCCGCTCCCCCCCTCAACTCCCTGGGTACTCACAGCTGTCGACAGGCGAGACGCCAGAGTCATCTCCAGGTTCCCCTTCAGGCCCAGTAATGCAGGTACTAAGATAAATACCTCAGTCACGTATTTGAAGACATCCCAGTGCTGCAAGATTAAAACAACAACAACAACAAAGACCATTAAAAATAATCATGGCTGTTAGAAACCTTTGCCTTGGACTGTCACTTACTTATCCACCTTTGCAACTTGGTACTGCCTGCCTGCAGCCCTGAGCAGACAACCCAGTTCCCCTTCTGGTGTCATACTTTGACTTTTGCAGCAATTTTACTGTTTTTGACATTTGTGTAGCAGTGACCACGTGATCCTGCTAAGCTTAAAACCTGGATCTCAGCCTGTAACTTTCAGTTAAAAATCCCCCAAAGATTAACCACTAACAAAATGTTTATGCATACAGAGGCCAAAATAGGGAAAAGACAAGAGAGATTTTGCCCAATACTTGCAGTTTTTGGCAGAATCAAGTCCTGAAGGTCCGTCAGTCTCAGATGAGAGCCATTCCCTATATGTGTGTCTTACAAATACATTGGACTTACATTACAGGTATTTACTAACTACTCTGGCTCTACACTCAAGTCAGCTCCCTCAGGCACGAGGCAGAAGGGGCATGCACCGTTATTTAGGAAAAAACAAGAGTAATTGCAGGGTAAGCAGTCTTATAGGAAAGCAGCTGGCTTCCATGAAAACAAAACCACCCCAAAACCAACTCACAACCACATTTAAAATAAACACTGCAAGCTACACAAACCTCATTGCTCGATTCTTTATTTTCACGAATGTTTTGCGAGCAGGCCCTGCGTCCAAAATAACTCCCACTTCCACATCTCCTGACAGCCATACTCCTTAAAGGACACCGAGAACAGCTGGAATTGCACACTCAACAGCTGGTTGCTGCTCTGAGCACGTTTAACAGCCACGGCTCTCGCAGCTTTCTTCCTGCAAATGTTACCTGCAACGCGTTCCATCTCCTGCAGCGCTCTCCTTGACAGCGTCAGCCCGTCAGGCTAACCAGCCAACGGGACAGGCATTTCTTTCTAGGACAAGGAACACTATCAGCCAACACCTTCCAGCAAATACAAGTCACTCTACCTGCATGACTAATACCTTCCTGTGGGGAAGGACTTCAGTTATTTTTGTTTATTTTTCCATCCTTTGTGCTGCTTGCCTTTACCACTGAGCCAATGAATTCCATTTTCCTGCCAGGTCCTTTGCAATACCACATTCAAGCTGCACACAGTTGAAAAACCATTTGGGAGAAAACTGTGATCACAGGAGGCAGGTAAGTGCTTGAGATGGATGAACTGGGACCACTTTCCTCAAAGGGAAAAGCTGTTTTCTGGTCAATAAAAATGCCCTTAACGTTTCTGACAGTTTGGTAAGACAAGCTAACCATGCTCTCCAGCTCCCAGGTGCACAGATGAAAGCTGCTCAGCTATTTCAGGCACAGACACAATGGTCTCTCTGCTCGAGGACAAGGCTCCCGAGGATACCCAGTCTCCAGACTCTCCTCATGCAATGAAGAGTCCTCTCCTAGCCACCGTGATGGGCAGCACCTAAGGAAACCACCGCGGTCCCTGCAGCCTTGGCTCCAACCACCCCATGCTCAGCTAACCTGAGACCTTTCCACTGCCACCAAAGGTGCTCTGAAAGGGTCTGGGCTCTGCAAGACTCTCCAAGCAGGGGGACGTTTGAGTTCAGCAGGGTAGGAAAAGCAGGAGAGAGAACCAGTCTGAAATACTTCATCTGACACAGTGGCACATCAGGCTGCGCTTCCTTTAAGGTCACATCTAGGAACAGGCAAGCACGGCTCTCCTCAGTCTATTTTTAGGCAGGCTTTACGATTATTCACTGGTACTTGTTGTACTGGTGAATCCTTTGCTACAACTTCCCCTAGCAGTATCTGGAATTCCATCAGCAAGCAACACATTCCCACTTCCCAGCAGGACGAGCTGGGTGTCACCAGAATCACTTAATGAAAGGAACATCGTCATTAGTCAGACCGCAGGCTGGAAGTGCTGTGCAAAAGTTTCCTGGCTCTTTCTGCCTCCAAAGATTATAGAGGCAGGATCAGGCAATAGCTAGCACAGGTTCACAGCCCTCCCTCACCTTATCCCAACCCTGGCTTTGTAAATTAACCATTAAAGGAGGTTGCGCTGCGAACTGGTGCCAGAAGCCTCTGTAACTGGAGCCTGCTAAAGCAGCTCCTTGAGCAAGACAGGGCTGTTACTGGAGAAAGGAATAAAAGCCATCTTTGGGGAGGGACAACAAGGAGATTTCTGCAGACATCAGCAGCTTGCTCACTGCACAGAGCAGGATCCATGGGCTCCTGCCAACTTTCTTAATATAAGATGTTATACAACACTGGTCTATGGGCATTTAGTACGTTTCGAAGGCCTCCCTGGCTCCTGCAGAGAAGAAAGCTCCCTGCAGAGACATGTGCCCACGACGTGGCTCCAAGGGGAGAACCAGAGCCAGACTGTTTGGGAAAGACAAAATCAGGGAAAGAGAAGAGGAAATATGAATTTAAGTTCAGGACATCGAGCTGTTAAAATCCCTTTACCGTCTGTAACGGCCCCTCTGAGAGGCACAGAAATAAGTTGTTTTCTGGGGTGATGAGAGGGGCTAACACAGCACGCAAGGTCCTCCAAGATTGTCCGCTCTGGTCTGTGCAAAGGGGGATGCACCACACTGGGGAGCGAGGAGGCTCCCGGCTGGCTTTCAGCAGAGCTGTGGAAGAGAATTACAGGGAGAGGCACTTCATCTCCAGCACCTCCTCCCTGCCCTCAGGGGAGGGGGAGCACAATGACTATAAGCAATCTAGCTTTAACTTATTTTAACTTCATTTTTTACTAAGCCTGTGGTCCCTTTGAACACAAATCTACCCAGATAGCAGAACCACCAGACCTCGGTCTCTCCCATGCAGTACCCGAGGGGTGAGATCAGACCCCGCCGTGCCAGAGGTTCTGGAAGAAACATCAAACCCCAGGTGGTGTTCTGCAGTTTCCTGCAGGCTCAATGCCTTTCAGAAGCTTTGCACCTGCAGACAACAGATATTTCCAGGGTAACAGCTGCTTCTCAGTCTTGTCATTTTTAGTCACCGCATGCAAAGTTAAGGCTTACGAGTCATGAGCAACAGCGTGATTTCGCTCAGATTATTGCGGGATTGTGATTCATGACAGCTCAGAGGGGAGGGACGTGCTGCAGGTTGGAGCTATGACCGCCTTGGTGCGGCTGCTTCACATAGAGAGCTTCTCCCAGCGCTCTGCCTCCAAAACACCAAGGAACAAGCCGCCTTCACAGGAGAGCTACAGCTCCAGGGCCAGCACTCCCCGCTGGCCCCGGCTAAGAGCCACCCCAGAGGGACGCTAACACCAGAGGTGGTCAAGCAGGGGAAATGAGCAGACTCCCTCCTCCTTACAAAATACTGTCCATCCCATCCAAAAAACCTCCAGGGAGCAGACAAATCTGCAAAACAACAATCGGAGCTCTGCTGGGAGAGGGGACTGTGCCAATAGTCCTCTACACAAAAAGCAGCTGGTATGCTCACGTGTCACCTGGCCCAAAGGTCTCTCCGATCCCAAATGGAACAGAGGCAAGTTCTCCTCCTGAGAGGCAAATTCATAGGGACACATTAACGGGACAGCATGGCCAAAGGCCAGGGCTGCTTGTTTTCACAGTGGGGAGACCAATTACAGCTGGCCAATTAGTCCGTTTATCCAAACCGGAGGAAACTGAGTGTATGGAGCCCTCCATCCATTGCAAACCATGGCTGCATCCAAAGCAGTGGGACTCCAGTCTGCCCCAGTGCACCAGCCACCCTCTCCACATGCTTCCCTCCTTTCATCCAAGGCTTTGAGTCTCTGGGAAGCCAGCTATCAAGATCAGCTCTCCAGACTCTGTGGGCAAGCCAGCCGAGGCCGCACGCTTCCCATCCCGCTTTTCCACCCTATGGCATTTACAGATCTCATTTAATCCCAAGGCTAAAGGCAGTTAGAGGAGTTGGCAGGACAAGCTGCATAGCCACATCCTGAGCTGCTGTGGGACAGAGGAATTATGGAGCTTTCTTCCTAATGGCCATTAAAAAAAATAAAAAAGGCAGGAGAACATAGCAATATGCCACAGTATCCCACCCCCGCCCCACTCTTCCCTGGCCAGAAGGGCCATTCCTTCTCCAGGAAAGGCTTTAGGTCAGGTTCATATCACTGGCCTGGGCAACTGCCAGAAGAGCCGTGCATGAGTTTACAGGGACCTTGCAAAGGGAAACATGCTTGAAATGTCTTTCTTTTTAAGAAAATTATTCTGGTAAATCTCTCCCAGATTAACTTAGCACAGCCAGCCTTTTCTGTTTTCAGAAAACTCTCTCTTCAAAACTCTCTCAACAGGTTGCATCAAGAGAACCATAAGGATGACCAGCGTGCAAAGGCACACAGGAAATAGCTATTAGGGGCTAGAAAGCAAGAGAAGTGTCTGCCTGATCACCCACAGATAAGAGAAAAGCCTGACTTCCCCAAGCACGACAGAGCCCTACTGGCACACAGCTCGGGTGGAGATGATCGTAACTGCCAGTAACACAGACAAGTGACTAACATTCAAGTCTTTCTATGCCAACACTGCAAGGGCTCGTTTACCCCACTTAAACAAACAGAGGAGCTTCGAGCAGAGCATTTTTGGCTGACCACAGTTCCAAAATGGCTGCCTCCTCCATCCAAATAGTTTCATAAACCTACACTGCACAGATGATTGAGTTTTGTGCCTTACTCACCGTTTTGGGCTGGGCATCAAGACAACTCTGCACAGCCTGTCTTTCAGGGCAAAGGAGAAGAGTTAGTTAAGCAGCTGACCCACCACCAGACCCACACACGCTTGGAAAACATGTGCTAGAGAGACCAGCACAAGAACCACAGTCCATGAAGTCACATTTGCCACATAAAACCTAAGGAAGGCGCACGGCTGTCAGGTTCTCACAGTGTCACCTATCACGAGAGGCCTGACAAGATATCATGTCTGGTAATACATCAGTTTTCATTCAGAGCCTTCCCTAAAAATCACCTCCATACATGGCTCAGGAGGAATCACCCTGCTAGCCTGGTCACGCCTGGCCACTTCAAGAGCGTGAGAAGGCAGCATAAGGGCCACTTGGTCAGCCGTTGAGGTTTGGAGCGAGCCACCATGCGAGCATCCCGCACACACCATGACAGGCGAATCATTAACCTGGCTGGCACGAGCCTGGTGTACTGGAACAGTGCAGCAAACGTCCAAGATGGAAAAGGGACACAGGACGTGCAGAACAAGTGACTGGAGGTGGAATGCCTACAGCCACCATCCGGGCAGTGCTTTACTTCAAGCTGTAATGCGCAGAGCGGTCTCAGTTCCCAGGCAGGTGCTTTGGCTGCACGTGCAGCAGCTGCAACCTCCTCCTCTGAGCCAGAGCAGGGCAGCTGCAGCGCAGGGATGCCCACAGCCTCTTCTCCCCTCGCTCCAGACATCACCGAGGTCACCCCTGCCTCCCCCCATCCCAACTGGCATGCAAGGTAACAGGTCTCCTCCCCTCACAGTTGCTATCTGCTGAGCGAGCCTTGGCATTTGAGTCCCTCCTGGCTTGGGATCAAGCCATGCTCTAGAGAGACAGGATTCAGAGCGCGGTGCCGTGCCAGGGATGTATCAGCCTACCTGCACAATGTCCAGCACCATTCCAGCAGCAACTGTCCCAAAGCCTGCCAGGAGGAACGGAAAGAGGACTTGCAGCCCGATGGAAAAGGAGGTCTCCTTGAGGGGCGAGGCTGGCTCAGGACCTCGGTCTGTGCTGGTATCATCGCTTTCGTTGCTCTGGCTACCATTTTCCAGCAAGGCGTCTTCTTCTCGCACTCCTTTAGCATTAGCACGGGACTCCAACACCACCACTTCTACCCCATCACCATCGGGTCCCAGGAAATCCGAGGGCTCCACCAGCTGCCCCCGGTCCGGACTGGCGAGACAGTCCACGGGCACAATGGGCAGCACAGCCCCATTGGCCTGGTGGGTCTCCTTCTGCTCTGGCTTGGAAGACATGCTGCAGAGAGGCTATCCTGACCCTTGGCTTGGTGGGCCTACAGCCAGCAGCTGTTCCAGAGGAGATGATCTGCCAGAAGCTTATACAAATAGCCTTTCCGGCATCTAGAGGCAACCTCTCCTATCCCTGCTCGCCTGCCTTTGAGTGCAGAGACTGCTCCTGCGGCAGAGATCCCCATCAAGCAAAGTCCAGGAATGGAGGATGCCAACCAACCACTGAGCTAGCAGGGAACGCTGCAGGAACTGGGAACTACAGCAAATGCACTCTTGTTCTCCTCCTCTCCAGCACTGTGCAGTACAGCAGCCACCAAGACAGGATCCAAGCTTTTCTTCTTTGACGTGTGACACTTTAGTGCATTTTCTCCAGGTCTGCTGGAAGCAGCAGCACAACTTCTGTGATGGGGCACACAAGGCAGAGAGAAAAACAGATGAAGCCAAGACCGCTGAATAACACAGAGGCTTAAAGGGCTGAGGAAGCAGAGAGTAGGTATGAGAGGGACTGGTTTTTAGAGATGATACAATCCAGAAAAGCTCTTCTTACTACAATGGCTTTGTCACTTTCTCCAGTGGCACTGTGCCTCTACGGAATTTGAGTCTGAAGGCTCCTGCAGGCTTTTGCTCTGTTTCAGCCTGTTTTGTGCTCTCTGTCAAAACGGCCAGCTATACCAGCAAGCTCCAAGTGTCACTGTCATCCTCCTCTTCCAGAAGAATTTCTCACCTTACAGCACGAGGCAAGGAGAGCTCTTATTTAAAGTAACAGCAAGTTCCCAGTTAAGGTTACTTACTGAGCTGAGCAGGCTGTAGGGTGGGAGCTGGCATTTGGACAGCCTTAGATTTAACGTCACGCTCCAAGAACTCGTCTTTCACCTGAAATATATGGAAGGAAAACAGATGTTCTGTTTGGTCTCGTGGCAGTCAGCATAACAGCTCATTCATTCAAGAACATTTTCCTCCAACGCGCGTTGAACGCTGTGCCTTCAGCACGCGGCCGCTGTAGCTGTGCTACCCCCCGACTCTTCAAGCCCCTTTCACAACCCTTCGCACGCTTCGTGGGGGGCTGTGTCGGGGCACCTGAAGGGAAGACCACCCCTCTGCTCCCCGTGTCCCAGAGGGACCCCCAAGCCATAGGACAAGGACACGCTGCCTGGAGGCCAAAGCCCCGCACGGAGCCACCGGGCACCACCGCGGCAGCCGGCGCTGCCCCCCGGGAGCCCGGCGCAGAGCCAGAGCGAGCCTGGGGACGGACCGAGGCCGCGGGCACGGCGCGGCCCCGGGGCTCTGCCCTCTCTCCGGGTGCCGCAGCGCCGGAGATGCCGCAGCGCCCGCAGAGACCCGCAGCCCCGTTCGCGGCGGAAGCGGTGCCGGGCAAGCGCGGGGGGGAGCGGGCGGCCCGCGCTCCCGCAAGCCACCACGTCTAGAGCGGCCCCGGCCGAGGCCCAGCCCCGCCGGCGGTGACAGCGGCCCCGGGAAGCGCTGCNCCGCCGCCCGCCGGGCACCTCACCCTGCGCACCCGCGGGGCCGCCCGCTGCCCGCTCCGCTCTGCCCCGCCGCGCTGCGCCGGACCCGCTACGTGCTGCCCCGCGCCGCCCTGACATCACCGCCCGCCAATGATGGCCCTGCCCAGCGCGCCGCGCGACTCCCCCATTGGCCAGGCGCGCGTGGCGTCACACCCGGTCCCACCCCCCCCACGAGGAGAGTACCACCCACGCAGCCGTGGGTGAGCAGGGACGCCCCGCCCCTTCGCAGGAGGCGTGGCCTGCGGTCACGTGCCGCCGAGCCCACATGGAGCCCGCGGGGCAGCAGCCGTCCCGCCGTCCGTCCGCCGACTCTCACCTGGGGCTCCCGCTTCCTCCTCCCCGCTCTCCGTCCGTTCTCGCTCCGCTGGGCCGGTGGGGTACGGGGTGCTGCCGTCCCACCCACGGAGGGGTTGGGATATACCCCCGCCCCATGCAGGGCAACGCTGGGACTGATGCTCAACGCTACGTCCAGCCGTGCCGCTCGCCCGGGGCAGCTCAGACTGACTCTGAAACAGCAACCCAAGGGCATGCTATCAGTTATAACGTAGTCACGAAGCACAGCTTTGGTACGTTGTCTTACCCTTTTGGGACCGAGGCAATACAAGCGGTACACGCTGGCTTTCCAGCCTCGTGCCAGACTCGAGGGCTTCTCTGAAGTAGTTCGGCAAAGAAAACCAGGAATAGTGTCACGTACCCACTTGCATCTGTTTATGCCAAACTGTCCCACAACAAGTACGGACATAAAAAGCCGTAACTCCTGCTGCAGAGGTCAGTGCCTCATGCTCCGTAAAATTCTGTATTCTTGAATGAAACCAGCTCTTCTGATTCATATTTTCCTTTTATTTCCCTTTTTTTTTTTTTTCTTTTTTGCAGGAGTGGAACTTTTGACCAGTTGTTGTTTTTCCTTCCTGCCTTGCCTTTCCTCCCAGGAAACAGTCAACAGCAAGTTATTACCCAGAGTGATTACGTGATCCCCAGCTCCATGCCTTGGAGACAGGTCTTGAGCCAATAACAGCCGCTGTGACACAAGCATGCGTGCGACGGGAAGAGGGAGGGCAGCGCAGGACCTGCATTCCCCCACAGTTACACCAAGTCAAGTGTGACTAAAGCTGGTGACTTCATTTCTTAAAATAAGGAAACGAAGGTAGTCGTGGTCAATGGCAGCAAGAGATCCATTGTGACTGGGATCCCTCTAACGCTGTGGGCTGCCCTACTTCATTTCCCTCTGCTCGTATCAAAAATTGGGCACAGAGAGCTTCCTTTCCTGAAATACTTCTTATTTTGAAAGCAAAAGGTGACTGGCACATTTGAAACAGAGCAGGATATATAATTAAATCAAGCAGCATGAAGATAGCTCAGATAAACCCACTTAGGTTTTCTGACTTTCTCAGGCCCAAAAACCTTTGCCAATGTGTCTCTTCTAAGAAAGTTGAATTTCTGGAGCAGGTGAGCAGAGTGCTGCTTTCACTGTGATAAAGTAACTGGCAAAGTGCTCTGCTGCTAGACAGTCTGCTTGAACCCAGTATTTCAAGCGGTGACGAGCATCTGCAGTCATTTAACTAATTCTCATGACCTCCTGCTGTGACAGCAGCAAAGAGACATCAAGGAAAACTTGAGACATACAGAGACAATGTCTTAACTAAAGCAGTTCCACAGTCAAGCTGGAAGTGGAGTTCCAAATCCTGCCTCCAGTCCTAATCACCATTTTCCTTTGTCCAAATAAACCTCATCTGCAAGGCTCTTTCTGCCTTCATCTTTCCTTCCTGACTTGGAAAATCCGTATATCCCCTACAGCAACCATTCTTCCCTCACTCCCCTAAAAACAACGTGCACCAAAACGTGACCTTGTTGATTAACAGCCCAGCCAGCTGCATGCTCAGGAAGTGGAAGCGTGGAGACAAAAGCTGCCTGAGACAAGAAAACAGAAATAGATAAAATCCTCACCAGCGATGTTGACGCGCAGAGATCAGAGAGGCAGAGGATGAAAGGGCAGGAAATGGGTTTTCAATTGCAGGGTAGTAGGTACCAAAGGCAACAAAATACTTGGAAAGGAAAGAGTTGACTACTGAGCTACACTGGATCATGGAATGTTGCGCCGTGTGTTCTACAGCAGCCATGTGCCGTTAGCAGTACCAAGCTGTCCAGCTCCAGGCAAGCACTCAGTGATGGCCTAGGAGGCTACAATGTGTATAGAGTATTGCTCTTTTCACAATAGAGTCTGGCAAAACGGTTTGGCCAAAGCCACTCAAAACCCCAATCTAACACAGAATTTGGCAGTCACACCCTTTGCTCTCTGTTCTAGCTCCACCGCTGTCACATCTAAACGCTGAACTGAATGGAGTCCCAGCCGCCTTTGACCAAGGATTCTGAGGGAACCTAATTCTTAATCTCTTGTAACCAAGACCCTCAACAGGCAAACTCAAAGACTGAATAGGTTATGGATAATGACTTACCCCTACAGATGTCGTTCCAGAGCAAAAGTTCATGAGGGCAGGCAACAACGTCAGCAGCTGGACCCTAATCTGGTCCTGATCTGGGAGAAGAGATGTAGACCATGGAAGTTCTGTTTTACCAGCCTGGAAGCAAACAAAACCATCACCATCCTTTTTCCGAAGGTCCAAAGGACTACCGCTCCCAACCATGTTCATGTGTCACCCACATGCTGTGCCTGCTGTGACAAACACAGGTCAGACTCAGGTACATCCCTTGGGTTTTTTGCCACGTGAGAGCAGCTGGCAGAGAGGAGCTGAAAGGTCCTCGCTTCCTGAATTCCACGAGACCAGCGGTTCCTGTGGCAGCAGTTGGTGACCCAGCGGCAGCAGGGACACCTGTCATGGAGGGACTGAGGACATGCCTCGCATTTCTGCTTTGCTGTGGATTTAAGCCGTGAATTCATTTATATTCAGAAATTAGGCCAAAGAAACGACTACCACCACCAGTCTGCTGGACTGGTCAGAGCAGACACTGATATTAAAAAAAAAAAAGTATAAATGAAAATCATCTCAACTCCCCCCTACTTCCTACTCCATGAAGACTCTCTCACTTCCCAAAATCCCAGAGGACATTGGATTAACCTTTTCTGGTGTCTATGTACAGGTAGGCAGTACTGTAATAACAACATTTAAAAATCTAAGTATACTTGGAAGGACAAAAGTGCTCCTGGGCAAGTAATAATTACTTTTTTTATACAGCTTGTCAGGTAGGCTGAACTCAGACCTATGCTGATGCTAGACTAAGATGAGTAGGTGAGCTAGTAAGTTGAAAGGTAGTTTAGATATGCACACACCAGATATAGTGGCTGCAGTACAGTCAAAATAGTTAGAATCTGGAAAAAAAACCCCAACCATTCAGTTTTTCTCCTATGGGCTTTCTGGAGGAGTTAATATCCCTTCCTCTGGCAGAGGATTGGATCAATCTGTGATGGTAATCCACTGCTGCCTTTCTCTAATCATCTTCACCATACAGAAAATAACCTGCTGTAGCTTTGGTAACTGGCCATAGAGCATGCAGAGAGCCTCAGCACTGACACGCAGTCAGCACAGTCACCAAGCAGAGGATTACTGTCATGAGCTAAAAGGAGCTTTTTTGGGTACTCGGTTAAATAACTGAACGGCATCCAGGTCCCTCCACGTGGTTGCATTTCTAGCGCAAGATCAGACAGTGTTCAAGTGATCCAAGTATTTCCAGGGCTACAATAAACCACGCAATTGTGTTGGATTAAAAACATAAATTTAAAAATGCATGCAAAGCCCTCTGTGATATGCTACATGACTTGCATGTTGCTCCTCATACCCCACTACCCAGGCCTTGACCAGCTCGGAGGTAAATCCATCAGTGACAAAGAGCACTCACCCTTTGTCCCCTGCCCCCTGCATTAACCACTCTTCCATGTGGTCATTTTCCTTCCTGCTGAGAACTGACTGCAGCTTCCTCTGGGGCCCACCATCACAGCTCTTAAATCAGCCAGAGTGATCTCTACTGAGTGAGGCAGGTCACTCCCTTCCCCACCATGCTGAGCTCTTTATCTCTGCTGCCCCTGCTACCCTGGGAAGCTGTGGAACCGGAAAGCAGAGCCAAGCCCCCTGCACGGCAACTCGGACGACACGCAGCCTTCACTGTGTTGTTCAGTTAAGGAAAATAATTCCCTGGGCAGCACTTCTGCGTGCCTCTAGGCCTTGCTACAGGCACTGAGGTATGTTGGCATGCAACTACCAGTGCTGTGTAGACACCCCACAGGTCACAGTGGCGCAGTTTCTTTAAATGGTTATTGCAAGAGCCTGAATTTGGGGACTAAAATGGTAAGTCTGTAAAAGTTTCAGCTAACAAGCTCTGCAAGGGAGCTATGGATGAGGACTGAATGCTTTGGCAAGAATCCGTGCAGGGTTCAACCTGACAGCAGCAGGCAGTACTGAAGACCACTGAAGCTCAGGATTAAGGGTCACAGGCTGAGCTACAGGTGAGGACCACCTCTCTCTAATAGCAAAGGATACACAGCCTCCAGATTCCTCAGTGGATGTCTTGATCTATGGCACCGGTAAGGCCAGAACTCAGTGGCACAGGCTGAGCTGAGTGGGGAAGCTTTCATAGCACCTGCTTGAGAAAATGGGTATCACCAGGTCCGTGAAATGCCAAACAAAATGGCAAAAGAGGAGCCAAGAATATAAGTGTCAAGTGCAAGGCTGGAGGAAACAACTTTGTAAACACCTTGTTCCTGCATTCTTCTCCAGCTCTGTGCCTGAACTCTCCACAGTAACTTGGGGCTGAAAATAAACCAAGACCTTTTAAATAGAGGCCAGCAACAGAGCTTTCTTTAGAAAATGCAGGTGTGGAATGTGACCTTTTCTCCATCGTGTAGCAGGCCTGCATGACCCTAAATCAGCTGGTCTGCTCGTTAGCAGGCTGCTGTGGCTGGACAACCACAGACCAGTTGCTTTCAGTAACTGTTGTCAGAAGAACGGCAGCTTTGTAGACTTGGCTACAAAGAAGAGGGAAAAAGGAAGTTGCTATGGTTATAACACAGGAACACGTTAACACACTGGAATTGGACTAATACAAACAGTGTTCAAAACCCCATTAGGTATGACACCAAGTTATGTGTCTTCAGAGCAGAAAAATCAGGCTTTTCTTTCTCTGATGAATCAGAGGTAATTGAGCTACATGCTCAAATTGCAATGATTCATTAAAAAAAAAAGCTCACAGAGCTATTAATCAGTGTTTTTATGATGTACTTGTCATTATCAAGTAACTACTCATACAATGCAAAGTTGTATATGATCTTAGCAGAAAAGCCCAGCGCGTTATCCTGACGCTATTATTCAGAGGATGACAGTAAGATTTCACATACCACTCAAGATGAGAGACATTCTCTGAAAACATATGATGGGAGCAGTAAAATGGGGTGGAAAGCAAGCTGTTCTGTTCAGAGGTGTGCAGACACCAAGTCATTGAGCAACCCTTCAGAACTGTGCCAGATAAGCATGACATGGCAGCTAATACGATAAAGTAAGGAGACTTAAGAATATGGAGGGCAAAGCTGCTGCATGAAAAAAGCACAGAGGATTATCAGAAGTGACTGGAAAAAAATGGGCAGAGGTAGGGAATGTGCTT
Source organism: Aramus guarauna (assembly GCA_013400195.1). Taxonomy (NCBI): domain Eukaryota; kingdom Metazoa; phylum Chordata; class Aves; order Gruiformes; family Aramidae; genus Aramus; species Aramus guarauna. The sequence goes on along the minus strand of VXBL01002384.1, from coordinate 1,535,535 downwards.
TTTTACCCTTGGATCCTGCAAGATACGGTCTGTTTCAAGCACTTCTGTTTAGTGGCTTCAGGTTGCAGTAAAGCTCTGTTGAACATTTTACTTTCAGCACTGGCTGATGAGCAGCACTTAATAAGGCTCCGCAACAAGCTGCATTAGCAAAACCTCATGGCACACATTTGCACAGTACCTGCCAAAACCAACCCTGCCTTCCCAGCGTTGTTTGCCCTTCACTTTTCCTTCAGGAGCAAAATGAATCTTCAGATGAACATCCTCTAAAGAAACAATCCTCACTAAAACACAGAGTCATTTTTGGCTGGAGACAGGAGACGACAAAATATGACGGATGCTTTATGTCTTTAGGACCCATTTGCTATTACAACAGGCAACAAGTCTCCCATTCCACACCCCAAAAGAGTATCCACTGCACCACAGCATGACCTGTTAGGATTCTCACAACCAAATCACAGAAGGGTTGAGATTGGAACGGACCTCAGGGCATCATCTAATCTTTACTCTCAGGATGCCATTGGCCTCCTTTATCTCCAGAGCATGTTACTGGCTCATGTTCAACCTGTCCACCAGGACCCCTGTATCCCCTGCAAATCTGCCTTCCAGCCAGCCAGTCCCCAGCATGGGGTTATCCCTCCCCAGGTCCCGGGCTTTGCATTTCCCTTTGCTGAACTTCATCAGAGTCCCGTTTTCTCACTTCTCCAGCCTGTCAAGGTACATCTGCATGGCAGCACAACCATCAGGTGAATCAACCATTCCTCCCAGTTTCACATCATCTGCTAACTTGCTGAGGTCCCATCACCCAGGTTGTTAATGAAGATATTAAACAATATTGGCCCCATACTGCCATAGTCAAAGTGAAGGCTTTAGAGTCAGTCATCTTTATAGAGACTTGGCACACAAAAAACACCTAAAAAAAAAACTTTCCTCCACCTCCCACTCCCGGGGATGTATTTTATTCTGTGCTGTACTCTGACACACGGCTTTTGCTGTGTCTGCAACAGGAGTTTGCAAGAGGAATGACACCTTCACAAAAGAGCCATAGACATGTGGCTAAACAAATTAATGACGTTAGGGCACACAGGCAAAATGCAATAAACCATAAAAGATGCAAGCTATTTACTACCTAATAATGCATAAACAGAGTTAGCTAATTTTGTATAGAAAGGGGAGCACCAGGGATGGTGCAAAGACTAAAGCAGGCTGGAAAATACATGGATTTGTTTTGATGGAAGCTTTATGACTTGCTCTAGTGTAGAATCAGGTGTAGAAATTACTTCATTGCAGTTATACAGTTACATAAAAAGACTAAATAATAACCAGAAAAGACTCTGCATTCCTTGTTTTATTAGATGAAAATGCTGATCTGGTTTCAATTATTTAGTAGACTGATACAGTTTTAGCCCATTGGCTATACTGATAAGATCAGACTGCAAATAAATAAGAGAATGGTGAATGGAAAGAATAGGAATCACAGTTCCATCACTGTTTTTCAGGATATGTTTCAGGGCATTTCCTGTACATTCCAGTACATTTTATGATATGAATTTGGAGCAGAACAACCACTCATTCCAGTGTCTAATTCAAACTCTGAAAGAGACACACACACCTCTGCAACAGTGCAACAGGAGGAATTGCACTAGTACCTACAGCAGAGTCTGCAAGTCAGTACAACAAAGCAGCTTTCACCCAGTCTTCACTGTGGCTAACATCTGGTTCTTAATTCTTTGTTTAATTAATAATAGTAACTCCAACTAAAGAGAATATCAAGGCCAAAAGAATGCTTAACCCTTTAGAGCTAACAAAGCGTTGTGGTTTAACCCCAGCCGGCAGCTCAGCCCCACGCAGCCACTCGCTCACTCCCATCTCGTGGGATGGGGGAGAGAATTTGAAGAGTAAAAGTGAGAAAACGTGTGGGTTGAGATAAAGACAGTTTAATAGGTAAAGCAAAAGCCATGCACGCAAGCAAAGCAAACCAAGGAATTCATTCCCAGCTTCCCATGGGCAGGCAGGTGTTGGGCCATCCCCAGGAAAGCAGGGCGCCGTCACGCACAACGGAGGCTTGGGAAGACAAATGCCATCGCTCTGAACGTCCCCCCCTCTTCCTCCTCCTTCCCCCAGCTTGATACGCTGAGCATGACACCAGACAGTATGGAATGTCCCTTTGGTCAGTTGGGGTCAGCTGTCCCGCCCGTGTCCCCTAACTTCTTGTGCACCCCCACTGGTGGAGGAGTGTGAGAAGCAGAACAGCCCTTGACTCTGTGTAAGCACTGCTCAGCAGTAACGAAAACATCCCTGTGGTATCAGCACTGTTTCCAGCACTAATCCAAAACACAGCAGTGAAGAAAATGAACTCTATCCTAGTCAAAACCAGAACACAAAGGCAGGCATGCGAGCGCAAGAAGTGCAAGATGAAGTAGAGCCAACATCAATGGCCTGTCTACACCAGGATTCCCATAGAGCTGACTCAACAGAAGTGCTGCAGCAAAGTGAAAACTGCTTGCATAGGCAGTGAAGGCACAAAGAGTCTTTGCTCCCACTGAACAGGAAGAAGCTGAAGGGCTTTACCATCTTTCACAATCAAGTTCTCAGAGGAACAGAACAGAAACAAACACTACAGAAACTGATTCAGTGAAAAGAGAATATATATAAGCAGACAATACTGATTTCATTTCCTATTTAAAGCTGCAATTCCTCATTCTGGCACCCAGCTACACAATATATCCTGGGCCTTACTGGAGAGTAAGAGAAAAAAACAAACAACAAACCTCACTGAAAAGACAGGAAGAAAAGTTTTTAGCTCTCAGATCAGGGCAACACCAATTAAAGCAACATAGCTAGAACTTCTGGAGCTCAGTATTTTAAAGCAGAGTCAGAAATCAGTGCATACGTGCATGGGAGAACTTAGCAGTCTCAAGTTAACACTGACACTGGGTGAGAGCACCCTTGATGCTGGTTGAGATGCTGGGGAAGAAGCCCACATCAAGCAGCAGTGCAACAAACTCTTGGCATAACTCTATCAATTACATGAAACCTACACCATGCCACAAACCTTTCACGTGAGCTTTTGACAGGCACATCATTTGTGAAAAATCAATTAACTGTATAGAACGAGTTTGTCAAAAGCACACATAGGAATAATCACCTCTTTTACTGATAGATGAGTGACTGCTGATTATAGCTTAGATTTTTAAGTGACTACCAATTTCAGAGGCTTCAAGAAAGCACTGAAGAAAAATAATTCCATCAGATTAACGACTGCATGTCAGACCAGGGAGGAACAGAAATCAGGGTTCTTTGTGGTGTTTTGTCCAGGTTCTTGTCACTTTCTGACAAACTGTACATTTGCCTAAAGCAGCAACCAGTAGTTCTTCCACATGTATGTAAATCCCAACACGCAAAAAAACAAACTTCAGACATAGCTCAGTACACAACTGCATCTCATGGCCCAGACCCCTGCCACCCCAGAGTCCACCTTAGTAGCTGCTCCTCTCAGGTGCGTTTCTCACAGCTCGTGGGAGTTTGCGTGAGGCTCCGGAAGCTTGTCGGTATCACAGTTCTTAATCAGCTGAAAGAGGAACTCAACCTGCTTCTCATAATTCTCCACTGAGATTCTCTCATTCAACCCATGGATCCTGGTAGAAAGAGAAGAATGTTTTTCATTCTAGTGTGTATTTGTGACCCACCTGCATATACCCAGCACCCTATTTGCCCATTCACTTCATTAAACAACACACAACATGAAAATACAGCAATATACACCAAATACTGCACTGTAACTGCAATGTCTGTTCCTCAGGCCAACCAAATTTACTGATTCTAAGGCTCAGAGCACAACTAAGTCCATGGCGTACATGGAAACAAAAAAACCCCAAACCCAAACAGTATTCTAGCTCTCTGGTCATTTCTTGGCCATTTATGTCACTGTCCTGTACAGCTATGAGAGCACTCTATTCCTGTATCATCTGCACCTCAATTAAACAAAAAATCTAGTACATGCTAAATAAAGAAACAATCCTTTGCATGATGATGTTCTTTGTTATCACTTCATCCCAGGAAACCTAACTTCCAGCTTTAAGGAGCAAATAAATTCAGAGTGGCATGCATACAAACATACAGAGGAATTTCTTAAGGCCAACAACCAGAACACCTTTCACACTGCTGCACTATATAGAGGATCCACTCAGCTTCACAGCATTGCTGTACTACCGAATGGGACACCTAAATGAGGTCTGGTCTGCATATGAAGTAAAAAAGAATAAGGGCTAACACTCTCCCAGTGTAATTACCAACCCCTATTTGTGCATCACCCAAATCTGCAGGAAACGGGTAGCCTAACGGAACGTGAGGCAACACCACCACCACGCCAAGGTATACAAGGTTGGGTTTCCTTCTTCTGCCTAACACGTATCGATTTTCTCTTTCAGTAGTCCCCACCCCAAACAGCTGTGCGCATGCAGACAGAATACAGTACCTGGGAAGATCGTCTGATTTCAAGAGCAATGGGTTAAATCGATAAATGGCATCTGTGACGTTAGTGAAATGCCTGCTGTCTGTGTTTCCAATACATGTGCCTGGAAAACAAACCTCAGGTTTACTTTGCACGAGAGCAGCAATTTAATGACCACACTTTTCCCAGGAGAAAGGAAAGCAAATGATAACAGTTCTATATGACCCCATGCCACACCAAAAGCAAAATCGCTGGAAACAGTTTATTGGTACATCCTGGAAGAACATTCTCTCCTTCATGAACAGAAGGAACTGAATATTCAATTCAATCATTCTAAGAACAGCCATGACAATCAGCCTTCACAAAAGTTTAAGCTTCAAACTGCAGTCCAACAAACAGTACAGAACTAGGAAGGAGATGCAAGAAAGGGAAGGGGCTGGGATCATAAGGAACAATACAGAAAAGCAGGAATGGCTTTGCCAGCTATGAAAACAATAAAAGAAGAGTTAAAGCAAGACGACCTCCTACTCTCCCTCACAATTCCTTTCTTCCTTGAAGAGATTCTTTTGTATGCAGACAGTCAAATTCAAGTCTCATTGTTTCTGTCAGTTTCCTGTTTGCTTTTTTACTTCCACTACTAAAAACAACATTAGAACTTTGAACACAAAGAGGGGAGCCAATAAAAAGAGGAAAAACGAACTGTTTCCAGCAGTTAACAGCTGGAGTGGAGAATACACAGAAAATGGAAACAAGTCAATATTGGGGGTGGGGGAGAGAAAAGCAGGGCGGAAGCTGGAGAGGAAACAATCATCATCACATGCTTGCTGTTACCTGGGACTACGCTGTCAACATCTGGGAATGTATCCAGAATGGTTCTTTGAAAAATATGGACTCCAAATGTCTGGTCATCCCAAGGACTGATGGGGAGCGGGTCAAAGGCCTCTACTACATCTATCTTTACTCTGTCATCAGCAACAGTGTTTCTAACTATCTCTAGCACCTATGGGCAAAACACAGAGATTAAATAAGCAAAAGAAATGAGAGAGCATCCATTCTAAATGTCAGCAAATGTTCCACTTTCCAGAAAATGTTTGTCTGTGAACTGCCAATTGTGGCTGCAAATACAGACGCATAGTTAGGACTGAAACCATGCGGCAGTCTCTCTTCCTCTTACTCAGTGGATGGCTGACGCTTAAGCTAATCCTTCCCCCCAGTGCAGTCAGATGCAGGTCACTGTCTCAGGGTATTCCTGAACTGCTTCACTCCGAAAGGCAGGTGGTCAACCTGCTGCTGCTTGGTAGTTGGGTCATCCAAGTAAACCATCCAGAAAAAGCTTCCAGAAGGATAAACTTTCAAAGAAATTTCCAAATCTCCCCTTTCCTCCGCTTTTATGAATACAGGGAGAGACGAGAAGAGTGTTCTTATAGAACAGATTTGCAGCCACAAATGGCCAAGTGCCGCCCTGCTCAGAAAGGGATGAGAACAGCCCCGCGTCCAGCAGGACGGCAAATACCTCGGTGGCCTTCTCTGCAGAGTGGATCCGGAAGTTCACGGTTGCTTTTGCAGAAGATGGGATGACATTTATCTAGAAAAAAGGAAGGGCCAAAACTTAAAAGGAAGTTAAAACGAGATTAAAATGCCAACTGCAAACTCAGAAACTGCTCAAACGATTACAGGCCTCAGACTAATTCTTCCCTGTTTTCACTAAGTGCGATATCTCTTTCTGTACTCTGTGTTAAAACACTGTAAATCTCATCTATAATGCAGATAATGACACAAAGAAATATTAATCAATTAAACAAAAATGAAGTTAGTTATTATATAGAAATTTTCCTCTTGAGATAAGCCCTCTCCCTTCAGAAACTTTGTATTTAGAAATTCTGAAACTTTATGTTGTTTTTTTAAGCAATATTTTTACCTCACTCTCATATTACTTTTCCCCACATGAGACATGTAAGTCACTTAACAAATGATGTTACTGAAGACACATAACTCTTTTTGTTTAGCAACATTATAAATATTCATTCTGTAGAAAAGAAAGTACAATCTTTAGGGAAAACACACCACCACAAAAAAAAAAAAAAAAAAAAAAAAAAAAGAAACCAGGGTGTCACTTCTCTCCTGGCCACTCAGTGTCACTGTTCAGCCACTGCATCTTACTTTCTTGTCCAGTGATGCTTTTCAGTAACAGATTTTTTCAGGGACACACCAAACAGCCTGTTTCTTTTCCAGAGCTACAGTATTTTCGGATAGCTACACCTCCTTATCAGGGCAAGATCTGGCTGTAGCTGCCAGAACCTGTTATCTCTCAGTCCAAGGTGCACACTAACCCTACCTGAAGGTAAACGCCAGACCCGTGCTCACAAACACAAGACCCCACCTGGGCGAGGGAAGCATTTACAACTGTGGCAGTTTCAAATACTGTCATCGATACTTTGTATGATTACACAGAAAATACCCTTTCATGTCCATCCTAAAATATAAACAATCTTAATGCTGGTTTACAGAGATCTTTTTTTGTGACAGAGATCAGATACTTCTGAAAGGAAGTAATTTTCACCTGTAGCTAAATGCTAGCCACATCTAAAGTAAAAATGAGACTGGTGGTGACATCACACAGGGTCTAAGACCAGGGCCCAAACTGATCTTGTAACTGGATACAAATAGGTGGAAACCAAGTGTCCTAATTGTTTCATGGCTCTACACAGAGAAAAATAAAAATGAAGCTACCTTGATTCCTGCGTTAAACATCGTGACTGCTGTAGTAGTCCGAATCAAGGCATTGGTGGAAGGTTTTGAGGCAAGAACTCTTACAAAAAAAAAAAAAAAAAATTCAAAGAAGTTTAGTATCGATAAAACATAAGCACCACAGTTAGACAGGCAATAAGCTGAATGATGGCCTGCTCAATTAACAAAGTGGTCGTTAGCAGTAAAGCGCTGACATTGTCTAAAGTATGAAACGGTATGAAATGGTATAACTGATTTCCTGGGAAGATCAGAAATGGCTAGCAGTCTTCATCTTTTAAGGGTGAGAGGCTGGGAACGGTCATCAAGGATGTATTTTCTTACCTGCTGACAATAGGTGAAAACAGCCATAGATTGCTCATGATGAGATTGAGAGGAAAACTGAACTAAGGGGAAGAAATAAAACCACAAATCAGAAAGTTTCTTGTTCTCAAGATGTAGTCACTTGGCTATGGCTGAAGTAATTCCAGCAGAAACAATTATCTGGGAGAAAGGCCAGCTTAAGTCCTTTCCAGGAACTACGTAACTATCCTCTTAATTTATACGCTGGGTTATTCTTTACTTATTAATATGAAAATCTGAGAATGAAATCACAGTTCTTTCCTCACCTCTGATGCAAGGTGCTCCATAGTCATGAGTTCTGGCCCATGGCCAAACAGATTGCGCAAGGGATTCTGCTCCAGTCTATGGCAAAGCAAATCAAGATTTGAAATTTAAAAAAAATCTCTGACTATTATTGCTCCAGCAGGTTGGTAGGGATTTGATTTCTGAAATGTATCCATGTATTTGAGATGCAACCAGACTTTCCTCTCCTGGTAAGTAAATCTGCGAGCACAGCTCCGCGACAGATTTCTGAGCATTCCAGTCACATGCAAAGACTTTCTTTGAAGAACAGCTGTAAAAATCCAAAAGCCTGACTCTTATAAAGAATCCATGGAAATCTAGAAAAATATCACAGCAAATTCCATCATATCTGGGCATATTAAGGTTTTCTAAAATACGTATTTATTAGCCAATTTGATATCTACACAGACATGTACAGAGATGATTTACCCAGTCATGTTCTGACTTCACACCATGTTTACTGGCTTGGATAATTACCAGATAGAGGTAGCAGGTATGTGCAAAAATAAATTCCAGAGAAATTCTGCAACCCACACAAAGCAATCTTTATTGCTACAGAGTAAATGATGGTAGACATCATGATGCAGCAATTGTCTTTATTTTAAAGAACCAACTGACACTAGGAACAGTTGAAGTGAAAAGACACTCCAGACACTTGCCAACTGTCCTTTTGCTGGGGATTGCATTTCTGCCCTTCACAGTGAGCTACAAACTTCAGTTTCAAATATACAAGGGGGATTTGTAAAATACTCTAAATACAAATATTTAAAAAAAAGTCACGTATCAGTGACTTAGGAGTCTGTTTGACTGTCTTTGACGTTATATGACAGGAAACCTCTCACCTGGACATTGCTGCTGCAAGAATGCCAATACTTGTCTCCTTAGGAGGAAAGGATGAATGTCCTGGATCTTTTTCCACAGTGAAGTTCAGTGTTATTGAACCCTTTTCTGTGATAGCAATTCTGGTCAATGATAAACAAATAAAGGATTAATGGAACTCCAAACACACATGCACAGACTATAGGTAAAAAGAACTACTCTGCATATTTTTAGTATCATGAAAAACACCAAAGCAGCAGCAACAACAAATCTCTAAGCGTTGGAGGACTGATGTCTTGGCTGCTTCTCCAGTGAGCAGACTCTACAGCATACAATTAACATGCACTAAGTGGAACATTCTGCTTTTGTCAGCACAGCTGTGATGGACAGCAAGCAAACACTGATGGTCCTTTGCTTGCACTTTGTGCCACTGCTGTAGCTTTAGCAACACCAACACCGCCACATGCCTTGAGAACGTATTTTATTGACGTTAGCAAGGTCGTTCCTCACAAAATAATTATTCAAAATGGATTGCTTTCATCATGGTCAGTTGTGTTCTCTTACTTACACAGCTACGGGCTTCTTCACTCCCACAATGATGCCATCTAGTATTGCGCTTCCCTCATCTAGTATGAAGGAGAGTTTCACTCCTCTGGCTTCCAGGAGAGCTGCAATCTTCATTGCTCCCTTCCGACCAAACACCTGTGAGAATCCAGTCAGAAGAACTGGTCAAATTAAGCCACACCATTGGGAAGAATACTGGAAAACCTCCAGCTGTTGACAGCGACCAGTGCTACAATGCAAAGAATGCAAGAAATCCCCTAATGAACAGCTCTAGAGCAAATTGTCAATAAAAGACGGCCAATAAAATTCATTGGAGATTGTTAACGGCCTAGCAGCAGATGAATTTCTATCCACACTGAGGAATGCTCTCATTCGTGAGTCACTGAGTGTTGCTTTCAATCCTACTAGTTCTTGGACACAGTGCTATCTCAGAGCTCTAAATCCACAGATTAATTAGTCATTTTAAAGAGATACTTATTTGAACTATTAACAATTCTTTGTCTCTATATTTTGAAAATGAGTAAACAAAACCACCTCATCTGCCTCTTTGTACCATTTACTAGAGAGTATACCCACAACAAAAGTGGAACACTTTTGATAACTCTTCCTGATCATTTGGAACAACCATGTAAATCTTAGCCCAGCTTTTCATGTATCATATATACTCCCAAATGTGACACCTGCTGCACCTGCCATACAGAAAAGAATTTGAAATAAGACTCTACTGTCTTCTTTTCACTTTGCTGATCACACCAAACCCTCTGTCAATGTCACTTAAAGCCAAACAATCAGTATATAACTATGACCACGTGCCTGACACAGTATCTACCTGCATAACCAAGAAAAACAGGAAAGACTTTCTAGCTAAACAATGTGTAAAATCTCAGCCTCGTTACACACACAATGCAAGCAACTCGTTATTTTGACGAAATGAAAGAAAATACCTCTTCATCGTGTCCAATGCCAACATAGAAAGATCTGCGAGGTCTGTAATTTCTTCTCAGCAGAAATTCTAGAGCTTGCAGAATACCCTGCAGAAAAAAAAGCAGAATGTATTGTTCTATTCTTGCGTGTTAGTAAGGAGAATAACTGTAAAATAAAGCAATGTAATGTAAAATAAATATGATGCATTCACAGCCCTTAAGGAGACTTTGTCCCATGCACAGTTAAGCTTTTATTGCTACAACTCCAACTGTTGATACTCATATTCTCTGGAAAATACACTGTGATATTTTTGATCAATAATGCTTAAGACTTAGTGCGCTACACAGTGTCAGTGTACATACACAAAATACAGTGTAGGCTTGATCGTGCTACTGATGAAGTCAGTGACAAACCACACAGAAAGCATGACAACGTAATAATCATCCAAGGAATTCACTATTCCTTTTAACTGCCTATCCCACACAGTTTGGCTCTGAATTGAGCTACCAAATCCATTTATTTTAATAAGCAGTATATTTTGTACAAAAAAAAAAGTGCTAAGATGCCAGAAACAGAAGAACAAGAAACTTAATCTGAAGAATGAGAAATTAAATCTACCATTTGCTATGTTATTCCATCTCACCTGGTTTTTGCGATTTAATCTAGTTAATTTTTTACATTTCAGCAGGAATTATATCACCTCTATCTTGTCAGCACCCACTTTTGCCACATTCACTGAAATTGTTGATTTTTTTTGTCCATTTGTGGAGTTACTGGTTCAGTTCACAGTAGAAGGAAGCACCAAAACAAAGTTTTAAGTTGCAAAGCTTTGAAATTGATGATGAAACAACTTGAAGAAACTTTCTAGTGGTATGGCCTACGCCATAATAAGCAGCCACAGCATCTGTGACATTCGTTTGTTAAATGTCTGTTTAAATTTAAATACAGGGCTCTCACAGACGTAATCTCTGCAAGTCACAAAGGACTGTTTTCCTTATTAATTTTTCCATCGACCTTTTCCCAAATGAGAAATCCTTCACAGATCAATCTTTTTTTGTACTTCATTCCTCCCAAATGTATTTAGTACAACACCTCTTTGTTCTGCTACAGACTAGATAAAAGATACAAGGTTAGTTGACTATAATATTAAATAAACATTGTTTATTTTGAAACTCAAGCCTTTTCAAAGGCTAAGTTTACCTTTGAATGCCCATACGACACCTGGGAAAAAGTCAAAGGTCTATCCCTGATTTCAAACACAGCATTTGGCATGTAACTTCATTATGGCATTTAACCAAATTATCTGCATCTGTGAATATGTTTTTCTGTATTTTCTAAGAGCTTTAACTCTGCTTTCTTTAGTAATAAAACACCACTCCATCTCTAGGAAAAGCTGGGAGAAAACTGCTGGGCTTAGAAATTTATCACTAACAGCCTGCATTTAAAGAGGGGCAAGAGAGATAATATAGTAAGCTTCAAGAGAATAGATTCCTCCAATCTGCCTTTTTCAGGCTTTGTATCTCTCTGAAATGATATTACCCAGACGACGTACTATGGCAGAGTTTTTGTTATCCAGAGTTCCTCGTCCATAGATGAAACCTTCATGCTCTGCAGCTGAGAAAGGAGGGAAATCCCAGCCCTCTGGGGGAGCAGGCACAACATCCATGTGTGCAAGCAGCATATAGGGCATCATTTCAGGGTTGGAACCCTGAACAGTAAAGAGATGGCTGTATTTCCCAACAATTTCATGTTGAATGAATGTTGAAGAAAATACAGCTGGGAAGACTGTTAAGAAAAAAAATTAAACACACATGAAAAAGAAAAATTAACAATAATGTCCAACTTTATCATTATATATTCCACAGAGCAGTCATCTAGTCTCAAGGGGAGCACTATAAATAAGACTGCCCACAACAAATTCGCTTCAGGAAGCAGATGTGAAGCTTCACACTCACACTTCTACCAATCCACCTCACTCTGTATTTAAGACCTTCCTAAGCAAAACCAGGAACTGTTGTTCACCAGTGCTGCAGCTGTTTTGCAGGTAGCAATGATGGGACTGCCAAAAAAGTAGGCTGAAGCAGGGGTAGTCGTCGTCTTTTTCTTCCCCCCACCCCCTTTCTTTTTTTAAACGGCAAAGTCATTTAACCATCTCAAGGTCCAAAATCCACCATTGCAAAAAGACATTTGAGCCTTCTCTGTTCTAGTTTTGGCCATTACTACACCAAAGTACACTGCTGCAGAGGTGATTTATGTACGTCATTTTTGCCAGGTCTTTCTTGAGGAAAAACAAACTAAAAATCTGCTCCATTATATTCACGAGCCACATATAACCTCTTCAATTTGTTTATGAAAATAAAATTGAGCAGCAGAGATTGCTAAGAATGAAAGGTTAGTACCTTTCTGAATGTAATTCCCAAATTCTGCCATGGCAGTTGTATTCAAGTCCTCTGGAGATATGGAAACAGTTGGGATTTTAATAGCACCTTCAACAAAATACAAAATAGAAATCATTCAACACTGAAATAAGTCAAACAATACTTTAATTGCATTTCAAAAGGGAAAGTAATATTTATGTTCCTGAATATTTTTCAGGTTTTAAAGATTATTTCACAGGATAGTAAGAGATGCCACAATGAAAAAGAGTGATGTGTTTCAGCTGAGCTGCACGCATGCAGCACACCTGTATTTCCTTCCAGTTTCAGCCAAGGCATTTCTCTAGATACTTCAACTCTTGTTTCTCATCCTGAAGTGTTGAATGATATTGTTAGAAATGCTACTGCCCAGAAGCGGCTGCATTTTGCTCGGGTGAACTCATTCCTGAGAGTCATAAACTATTCTGGCAGCTAAGCAGGTAGCTTAGTTGGGAGTTCAAGGTTCTTTTCCAAGAGTAAGTCAGGTAGTGACAGCAAGACTGTTAAAGCACCTCCTTCATACTGCTCCAACCCTTAACGATATATAAGCACACCGGTCTTGCTCCTTCTAGTCTGCTCTGTCTTTTAAAGAGGGTCAGACAAAGCTGTTCTCCAACATCAAAACACGGGTGCAACTTAGTCCCAACCACAGCTGCCTTTCCTAAGAGCATCTGTCAAGTGAGGTTACAGATTCTTTTAAAGGTCGTGTTATTCAAGAAGAAACACAGAAAAAAGTATCTCTCATACCCCTGCATTTTCCCATTCAAAAGTATGTAAATAAAGAGAATTTGCTAGGCAATAAATCTTCCCAACAAACAACATGTGAGATTTACAGAACCCAACCCCTGCTTGAACAGTCACAGACTATCGCTTCATGCCAGACTGTGGTTTCCTGCAAACTGCCGACACTCACGAGATCTAAATAACCTCAAGAGTCCTCTGCAGAAGACACAACACACCCCGACTTGGTACGGACAGGCTGCCTGCAGCCAAGTGGTGTGCAAGATTTCAGCCAGCAGGAAAGGAAAAAAAACAACCCAAAACCAAAACGTATTTATCCAGCGGACAGAGGGATGCCCAGCAAATGCAGCCACGGGGTGCCCAGAGCATTCTGTGTGTACGAAACAGTGAAGAGAGTCAGCACGGGACGAAACTTGGTTTCCTGAGAACAAGCAACCGGTCCCTCCAAAGGGAGAGCACCCGAGGAAGTGTCCTTCCTCACTGCTGCCCCGCTCCCACCCGTGCCCCGTGGCCGGCCCTCGACGCCGACCTCTCTCCCTGCGGAGAGGGCCGCCACGGCCGCAGGGCGAGCTCGGGACGCCCCAGCCGCGACGCCGGGGAAACAGAGGACCGGCACCAACCCCCGCCCCGGGGCTGCGGGGGACACACTGGCTGTAGGCCCGCGGGTAAGGCCCGGTGGGCCGGGAGGGTGGGGCCAGCCGGGGCGGCCCTCCGGGCCCCCTCACCTCGCAGCGCCTCCTTGAGCTCCAGCCTCTNCAACCCAAAACCAAAACGTATTTATCCAGCGGACAGAGGGATGCCCAGCAAACGCAGCCACGGGGTGCCCCGAGCATTCTGCGTGTACGAGAGGGAACAGTGAAGAGAGTCAGCACGGGACGAAACTTGGTTTCCTGAGAACAAGCAACCGGTCCCTCCAAGGGGAGAGCACCCGAGGAAGTGTCCTTCCTCACTGCTGCCCGCTCCCACCCGTGCCCCGTGGCCGGCCCTCGACGCCGACCTCTCTCCCTGCGGNCCTCTCTCCCTGCGGAGAGGGCCGCCACGGCCGCAGGGCGAGCTCGGGACGCCCCAGCCGCGACGCCGGGGAAACAGAGGACCGGCACCAACCCCCGCCCCGGGGCTGCGGGGGACACACTGGCTGTAGGCCCGCGGGTAAGGCCCGGTGGGCCGGGAGGGTGGGGCCAGCCGGGGCGGCCCTCCGGGCCCCCTCACCTCGCAGCGCCTCCTTGAGCTCCAGCCTCTCGCCGGCACTGAAGGCGGCGGTGCCGCCGCGCCGCGCCCACAGCCGCGGGATGGCCGGGGCGCGCAGGACGTAAGCGCGGAGCAGCACGGCGGCCACCAGGGCCAGCAGCGCCGCGCACAGCCCCAGGCCCGCGGCCCACGCCGCTGCCCGCCGCCACCTGCTCCCGCCCGCCATCCCCGGCGGACTTCGGCCGCCCCGCTGAGGAGCGGACGGGCGTGGCCGAACGCCAATCGTCACGCACCCGCCCGAGAGGGCGGCCAATGGGCGTCTTGGACACCGCCCTCCCCGCGAGTGCTCCTGGGAGTTGTAGTTCCGCGCCGCGGCACATTGGAAATGGCGGTTCGGTTCTCTCTTCCCTCCGTGAAATCGCGTATTTCTCACTCTGAGGCGACGTTCGGGAGCCGTGGCGAGCGGTGTCTGGTGCCCGCAGCAGCAAACAGTAACGGCAATGTCCCCTCACCCTGGCTGGGGCCGTCCCTGGAGCCCGCTGGCAGGCCGAGGGCACTGGGGCTCCGGGTGCTGCTGCGGGGTGCGTGGGGGGAAAAGGGGTGTCCGTGGGGAATAACCGCCCCCGGGGTGGGGGGGGCCCGGTC
>VXBL01002384.1:1465804-1520307 GCA_013400195.1 Aramus guarauna | reverse complement strand
GGTCAGGCGGGAGGGCGGCAGCCAGCGAGGACCAGGGCGAGGGAGGGGCCTGAGTGTGGTGTGCCCGGGGGGGTGGCTTTAAATCCGCCTGGTTTCCAAACCGTGTTACTTCTGGCTTGGGTTTCAGCAGGGAGCACGGTGGAGAAATTGTTCGTCCCTTCTTTACAGCTGTCTTGTACCGAATGTGAAGATTTATCCCGTCTGCCCACGGCAGGACCTGTACCGGACGGGAGCTGCCGTGGAAAGGCTGCTCTCCAATCAGCAGAAGAAGCAGATGATTGTTCACACATTCTTTATTATCAAAAAAAAAGAACGAAACCAACATTAAATTAAATAAATTACAAACATTTCTGAGCTGGTTATACATGGTGTATTTATCAAGTAAGGCTGCAGAGCCATTACACATCAACATCACTGTTACTTTAAGAACAATAAAGGGACACTGGAAATTAAATTTATTTTTTACCCCAGCGTGAATTTGAGCTTCCCTTATTTTCTCGCCCGGGCACTTGGAAATTAAGACTTTGAACTGGCCGTGTTGTGCCTCCGGCAATGCCATTTGCCCACTGATGTTACATTTATTGCCAGAATTGGCCCGTGGCTACAGAAATGAGGTATCCTCCTTCCTAGGTCATCAGAACCGCAGAGCGTGCAGGCACTGCTGCTGCTTTCGAGCCGTCTCTCGTGACATCCCATCCATTATGCTTGTAGGAACTCAAAGAATACAATCTATATTTATACATGGTCTGTAGCTCTGAGGCTTCCTGCATTGGCCCTGTCAGGCCCCGAGACTGTGAAATTGCCCTCCTGTAATTAACCTTCAGTGAAGAACTGGAGATTGGAACTTTCCTCATTTAAAGTGATGCCACATCAGGGATACAGAAATATTGATTAGCTACTGTAGAATAGTTTCTTGCTCCGTTGCACCAGTTTCTTTGTTGCTTCTTTCAAACAAGCAGGTAAAAGGACCGCTCAGGCAGTAGCAAAAGACCGTGAGTAATCACCCTCAAAAATAATTTAAGAGAATTAATCTCTTGATTTTGCCTTACAGAACAAGCTATACATGGTTCTGGAAAAAATCATGGCTCTCTAAGGTTAAAATACATAACAACCATCAGTTAGTGGGTTTTTCTTCTTGGAAACTAACCTCCTTTGGTTTTATTACTCTTTCCACATGATCAGAAACTGAGGTAGAGAAACGGTGACTTAGTTAACGAGGTGTTGCATAAAACCACACTGGCAGGGTCCTGATGTTGTTTTCTTTAATGGTTGTCTAGCTATGATGGTTCACAAAGCTCTATTTTCCTTAAAAATGAGACATCTGGGAGCTGTAGGAAAGCCCCACTTTCCCTTCTCAGAAAGCCTTCTAGCGATCTGCTAGTGAATCAGCTCAACGATGCATCTGTACTTCAAAACTGTGCATTAAAGCTTGTTAATATTTTTAATATCTTAGAGTAATAAAATGGAAATAACCTTTAAAAATATAATTTACTTTCATTATTAAGGCCACTCTTTATTTTTTGCATTCATGGAAAGATAACAGATTGTCCAGTTTTACTTTCATTACTGTTTGCTTTTTCTTGTTGACTCTTGCATTTTATCCCAGTGCTGGAAATACCTTGTAGGAAGATTTGAAATTCAAAGGAAAGAAATTATTTTCATTGCAGTTGAAGACATACCAGCACGTATCTTGATCTTAAATTTTTTATAACCTTATTTTCATAAAAGCCTTATTTGAGGTTGAAATGCACTGAAGAAAGAAGGGTCCCTTTAACCCTTGGCTTATGCTTAGATTTTTCAGGCTTTAAATTGTCATCTTGTCATTACTGTCACAACACCAGCACTGGGTAAGAAGGGAAGGCACAGGAAACTAAAATAGCAGTTGTTATTAGCATCACTCAGATATACAAGAATGTCAGATTTTTTAGAAATGATTAAGATCTCAGCTGTCTGTCTCTGCGTTAGTGAGGCAGGCTTGTTTGCCTGAGAGGTAGATGGTCCTGGTAGCATCAGTCTGTGGTGAATTTGAAGGAAAATCATCAAACACGTAGTAGAGAATTGTAATGGAAATATCACACGCTATACAGGAGCTGTCTCTTGGCTGCACAAGTGACCGTTTGAGAGCTCGTCACCGAAGCCCTGCGCAGCACAGGGTGTCACCTGGGCTGCTCCCTACCTGCAGGCATCAAACACGCTCAAAGTTCAGTTTCGCTGCTCTGGAGCTATGGCTTCATGAAAAGTGTGCGGAAGGGGCTTCCTTCCCTGTCCCTGAATTTACTAGTTGTGATCAAAATGAGGTGGGAAAAACGTCTTTCCCCAGTGCTCTCGCCCGTGTTCCAGACTAAACCTTTTAGTTCTTTCAGTCAAAAGAGGACGGAAGAGTCAGCACACCCGAGGGATGAATGCTTTCATGCCATTCACAGAGCAAGAGCCTTACCTGAAGCACCGGTTCCCTAAAAAAATTCAGAGGGGATTCAAACTGGACCTGGGTCTTTCGAACACGGACTCAACCTACTGGGCAGGCAGGACAATATTGCATATAACACACGGTAACGAGGAATTCTTATTTCTGATTATAAACTAGTCCTATTAGTAAGCAAGAAAAAAAAAAAAAAAAGGGTAATCCATAAAATAGCCCTACTGAGACAGAGTACCGAGGTCTCCAGGGCATCCGGAGCACGGCACTGGATTGAGGCAGTGGTTTCTGGGACACAGAGAGCGGGGCGGGGGGTCGTAGGAGAGGGGCAGAAAGGCAGAGGTGTTGCAACGCAGGGAAATTCAGGGGTTTGCATTGACTGTGCAGACACCCCGAAGGTCAGTGCACATTTTAGAACAACGTTACCTTACAAAGCTGCGTCGCCGCACCTTGCGTGAGTTGCTTTTGCTTATGAATCAAAACCGTGAAAGGCTCTTAATATTTGCTTGTATTTCACGTTGTCAGGAGAAGAGGGAGGAGGGAAAAGAAAGAAGGGAGATGCCCAAATTGCATAATTCCTATGCAGGCAGCAGAGTGCGACTGTGTGAGACAAAGGAGAGCACTTGGCAATAATGACTAATCGTCCCATGTGTTCAGGCACCTGCCTTCAAATGAACTTACTTCTCTTCTGTAATTAATGAGACAGCGTTTCCTGAGTTCCTGCTTCCCTGGGTTTCTGTTGCCTGCTCCAGACTCCATTTCTCTGAATACCAGAAGCAGAGCAGGAAGGAGGGAGGAATTTATCAGTTCAAGAGGTGTGACGGCCAATTGCTTTGCAAACTTATTGTATCCCCAGGTAGAAGTGCAGCTCTTCACGAAGGGATGGGAGAGAGGAGTCTGTTTGGGAGGGTTTGCCCGCACGCCGACGCTCCTTGTGCACTCACAGAGCTGTCTGGGTCTCTGAGTGGAACATGCTTCCAAACATCTCCTAAAGGGCACACAAGGCACGCTGGGTTAGGGCTGGTGCTGCGGCACAAACCCAGCAAAGCAGCTCCGCGGTCATTGGGGGACACGGAGAAATGCCACCAGAAACTCCAACCCTTCCCAGCCCTCCTCCGGAAGGGAACGCTGGCCGTGGGGAGCTGCTCTGCTTCCCACTGTGCGTGGGCAGCGTGGGGAAGGTCAGCCTTAAAGGAATCTCCTCCCAGGGACATGGGGTCAGTGGGTGCAGATCACTTCAGCATTAACTAGGTCTGTGCTAAAATCTTGACCGCTGACCCTTCTTTTGGGCTTGAGCTTAGCCCGGTTGTCCGAGTTCATGCCAGTGTATGGGGGCCATGGGTCTGACTGTGAACCTGAGCTACGTGGCCCAGAATGGACTAGAGGATTTCCCCGAGGGGTAGCCTAGCTGCTCCTTCATCCAGGTCCCTGCCAGAGCTCCTCATGGAAGGGATTTTAAATTATTTTTGCAGCTAACTTTTCAAAGTATTAGTGTTGCTAGCGCTTTGCCTGGCAATGTTGCAAGGGACTTCCCACCTAATCAATCCCAACCACGACTTCTGATTTCCTCCTTGTGTCCACAGCTGAAGAAGTGACCCCTGGCACTAGGACTAACCTCCTCCAAGTTCTTGAACTCTGTACTGCTTTCATCCACAGACTCGTCATAGATGGAGAGCTCTGTCTGATTCGGCCTCTGTGCAGGAAAGAATCAAACCCACACATTAGTAGAGTGCAGGGTTGAAAGGAATGGAAAAAAACGACTAATCCAGGCTTAAAACATCACACATGCTCAAAGGGAAATGCACAGAAGGAATTCTTTTTCAATTGTTTATCTGCTCTGACTGAGCTGGCATTTACATATCTCTCTGCTAAGATACCTTAATGGTTCCAACTCCACTCATCATGCTGCAAACCAATCCATATTTGGGGAAATAGCCTGTCTCACCCGGTGTTGTCAGCATGTGCCAAATTCCCGCCGCAGCCTTTTCTCCTCCCACCAAGGGAAGGATACATGGATGCTGGGGCTATTGAAGGACAGGTGCATGTGCTTTGCTTTTATTTCTGATGGCCAAATTCTGCCTTTGTGTGCAGCTGCATGTCCCAGACAACACCAAACTGTGGGCATCATGCTGGAACAGCTCTTTTGGCTTCTCCAGGCTGGGGTGACATTCATCTCCCAGCTAGGGGTTTGCAGAAGACATTTACACTTCTGAATTCCCACTGAAATCAGTTCAATCAGTAGGTGCTTGGGCTGTACGTGAGAATTAGGGGATTAAATGTTATGTTGGATTTAGACCTTACCCCTTGAGATAAACAGGAAATTTTATTAGGTGCTGTACTGAGTTATTCTCCCTTTGTGCTGACACAGCGTGTAAACCTAATAGTACAGTACTGTGAGCTGGAGAAAGACTGGGGAGCAAATTTACCTCTTCTGAGATGGGTGGGTGGACAACTTCTTTGATACTTGCAAGTGCAAACAAAACAGCATCATGGATCGTCAAGAAGATGTGACTTCGGTCGAGGCCGCCTTCCTCAAAGACTCCACCTGTGCTAATGTCATTGTACACCTGGGCTGAAGAAAGGAAAAGCACGTGAACAAGAAGGAAACTGAAGAAGGAAGCTTTTGAAAGTGCACATGGCTGACAGTGGCCCTCTGAGCTAAAGCAGGGCTGGGATGCATAGGGAAGAAGCAGATCTGCTGCAGAAATGAGAGTGTAGGAATCTATTTTTCTACATGCTAAATGTGGAGATGTTCCAGTCATATCACTTCCCAGATGAAATGACCGATTTCACACACAGAGAACAGTGTTTCTCTTTCATTTCTTCTGTTCTTTTCTTTCACCTGTTCTGGTTTGGTCCAACAAAAGGCTGACAGCTCTAACAGTTTGCATAAAGATCACAAAAAGGTGTCCTGTCTGTCAAGAGCACATAAATGGGGGGAAGGTCACATGGAAATGTGTTCTTCATGGATTCTTACCATGCACGTTTGCCAAGAAGACTTTAATCCCAATCTTCTGGTAACTGGAACACAACTAGAAGGGATGAGAGGAGAGAGAGAGGATTAATAACACTACTTCTCCAGCTTTGTGTTTATCCAGGGCTTTACACGTGTCCTGGGGATGCTGAAGGAGAAAGCCACACAAACCTTCTATTGAGGAGGGTAAACATCTTTATCTGAGCTGCCCAAGAGAGCAGAAGGTACCTGGGTACCTTGCTTGGCTGTGTTCGTAGTACAGAACTAACCTTGCCCAATGCTTTTGTGCCCATGAGGTCAACAAAACACACGCCACTCATGTCCAGGATGATGGTGTGAAAGCTGATATAGGGCGGTGCTGTCATCACAGGATCAACATCTGCTGCAGGCACGACACTGAAAGTGCTTCCTTGCAGAGTAGTGGTGCTGCCCAGCTCACTGGGGGCATGGACCTGCCCAGCACCGTTGGTGGGAGGACGGAATGTAACATAGGAGATGCTGGCACCATTAGCAGTCGTCTGGTTGTTATTGGTATCTGTTGGAGAGGTGCTTTCAAAGTCTTTCTGGAGCTCTTGCAAAGACAAGGTCTACAGCAAAGCAGAGATGCACAGTCAGGGCAGGATGAGCTGCAGGAAATAATCTCTGTTCTTACACCCAAATACATGCAGGACCTTTCCAGACACTGAGCACAGCTACCACCACTAGTTGAGATCCTAACGTGTGAATGCACCTAAACTATTCAGTGGCATGAAGTGTTTTAATCTGGACTAACTCCAGCCTGGTGCTAGGCTGAACGTTCTTTGGGGTTGGAGTATGTTAGGTTACTTTTAAATGATTCCTGTTCACATGCTTCAAGACTGCTCAGCAATGCAAACCAAACGAAGCTGAGATGACTGTGAAATGGGCTTCAAAAGGGCACTTTTGAACTGAAATGCTGACACAGACGCATCCTTACAGAAAGAGGGTAAGCCCAGTTTCTAGCAAATTGTTCACCATGTCTCCATTTTAGCTGTCTGTACAGCTTTCTTGCTCCCAGCCATTTCCAGTTCTCCTGCATCTTAAGGTTTTGGCTATTGGGAGGAATGGCAATGTGGGTGGGAAGGAAAGGAGGCAAGAGGTGGTCGATGTGGCTAGGAAGACAGTGCAGAAAATCCTGTGTCAAGAGGAGCTGTTTGATGGGGACCCAAACTGAGTTACCTTGTTCTGCTTCAATAAGAATTTCGGTAGCTTTGTTGGTGGTTGTGCTGTCCCCTTCTTCTGCCGTTTCACGTATTTCTTCCTGGCTAAGTACACTTTACCAGGATCCACCCCAGTCTGTGGAAAAGAGAGAGAGATTTCTTTGAAAAGGTCTCTTTAGCCCCATAGTCAGGGGCTTCTTCCTTCCCATTTCCCAGCCTGTGGGACATGGCACAGGAGGACAGCAGCAGCTGTAGGCCAGAGTGAGGTGGTCCTGATGGCGACCAAACAGCAACATCTTCAGTAACGCAGGGTACCTGCACATGCAGGGAGGAGAGACTGGCAGCAGCAGGATGACTCTGATTTGGCAGAGCTTGGAGGAGGACATCTGCCAGGATTCAGGCATAACCTCTAAACCAAGATCTACAAATAGTCCTGAAGATCAGGGAGAAAAGGATGGAAGAGTACAGGACGGATGCGACCGTCTTTCGTGATCATCCTAGGCTTAATTATCTCCATGTAGCAATACAGGAGAGAGTAATGGCCATTTGGGATTGGCTGCAAACAGAAATTTCTTAGGGCGTTACTCACCTTGGCTACAATCTTCTCGCGGAATATCTCCGAGTTGGCAAAATACAGTGGCGAGCAGTAGGTCACAATTTTAATCCCATTAAGTTCATGTACCTGCAACAGAGACAAGAGCTCGAACCAGGCGTGACAGGGTGTGTGTGGGGAGCGGGGTGGCTGCAGATAATTGGGAAGGACAGGCTGAACAGCAGCTCTCCTGCCACCCCTGGAACCAGCAGCAGTCAACCTCGCTGAGACAGAAACATGGACTTGAGTTTCTTGATCACGTTGGGTACCAGTGGCAAATAGCGTTTTCTCTGAGGGTGCTTTAGCTTCTGCTTACCTTGTTGTAGGCTTTAGGGTTCTTGTAGATGTCAGTGGAAGTTACTTGGCCCAGGGCAGAGCCGTTACGGCTAGGAGAAAAGAGGCGATCAGTGTTAGAGTAAATGTTGCAGGGGAAGAAAACTGGTTTTGCTTCACATTCCATAGCAGGATCTGAAAATTTGCTTTATGAAAATACTTAGATTTCATCCCTGCAGAGTCTACAGGACAAAAAAAAGTCATCTGTTTGAGATCCCAGACTGAGAAATATTCATAAATGGCTTTGATGGATTAAAAATGGTGTGCAAACTTCACGCCAGTCTTTGCACATATACGGGGCTTGCTCTTTTTAATGAGCAGGATTTTCTGCTGGGAACCATGCAGGTAGCTTTTCGTGCTGAAGTAAATACCTCCAGACTTCCCCCTGCCTTGGGATGTGCACATCGCTAACCGTGCGCAGGAGCGGGAATGCAGGCAGTAAATTAGCGCCTGCCATTCCTGTTTGCACATTCCAGGGGCCGGGGAGGACACCTGCACTCCCCCAGGCTCCTGCCGCACGTTCCTTCGAAACACGGGCCAGAGGTCGGTTATAAAAATAATCTGTCGTTTATTCTGCAACTGGGAGATTTTCCTTCTCTTTTGGTTTTTGAAGCTACGCTGGTACTTACAACTGAGTATGGAAAACCACGACCAGCACGGAAAATCCCACGCCCACAGCGACTCCGTAGGGAAGGCTCAGGAAGAAAGCAGACAGGAAGCTCACCAGCCAGACCAGCTGCAGAAAGAGAAGAGCATGGCAGGTCATTTTACTCTGCCATGGGCTGGAGCGCAGAGATGGATGGAAAATGGCTCTGTGCTGATATTCTGGACCCAAAGAACTACACAGCTCAGGATCAAAAGACTGAGACCTGAATTCTGCAACTATTCTAATTGTACAGTTTATTGCATGCTTTCGTGTGAAACATCATTGCTGGGAAGCTTGCCAAAAGCCCCAGTTTTTTGGCCGTAAAAGCAACCAGTGCGTTTCTTCACAGCTGCAGGAACACCCGCACCGCTCCTGCAGTTCACAAAGTTCAGCCTATCTAGTCAAGAAAAGGCTCCTGCAGGTCGGACCATCTGCTGCTCGCTAACTGCTCCCAGCCCCAAGAAAGCTCCTGCTGTCAGTCGGAGCATTTTGGAAGAAATGAGCATCTATCTGAAAACCCTCTGAGCACCTGCGATAAATGACCTGAACACAGAGCAGATTTGATGACAAAGTATGACAGAGCATACCAAAGCCTGCTCCACCTCTCAGCTCAGAGCTCTGTCATTTGTCATTTTTATATATTAGCACTTGAGCATCTCCCTCCATATGAAATTAGTCCTGCCTAAGCACATAAACATGCCCTCTGAGAATAATTATCAGGTAATTATAATCCCATCCTCAAGACTGATAAAACCTAACTTTGACCTTGGATGCAGCAGGGTAACTTTGATGACTTCAGCATCTTAATTTATACGCATGGTGCATATAAATGGCAAGTAAGGGCTTCCCTCCAGCCCGACTTCACACTGGGCCGTATCTGTGGAGTGACCTGTGCAGTTAGCACTGAAACACTACCAGACATGAGGTAATGAACACCAATGGTCTGACATCACCCAGAAACAGTGTTCCCCGTTTTGGGACAGGATACTGAATGTAGTTCAAATTCCAGGGAGATTAAGGTCAGGGGAATGCCGTTCACTCCGTTGGCATCTGCCTGGTCCCCACGCTCCCTGCACACGTAGACTGCCCGGGGCTGCTGGAAGCGAGAGCTTGTTCCAGCAGCTCAGAGGAAACACAGCGGAGCTGGGGCAATGGCTCTGGCTGTGCCATGGAGGACAGGTGAGTCACATGAGCCAAACCAAAGAGGTTTCTGACAGCCGTTCACCTCCGCAGTGGTGACCACGTCTGGCAGAGACACGCTGGCAGGGTGTTCGCCAGGCAGCACCGTGCATCTCCTCTCAGTCCACCATCCGCTCAGGTGTCTGACTGCCCGGACCTTGGGCTGGGGGCTGTGGACCCCACGGGGCTGGTCTGTGCTCCCTTCTGCGAGCTCTGATGACGGGCAGTAACTTCACCTGCCCTTACATCAACTGCCAGAGCTGCCCGAGACCTTTCATCCTACCCACCGGGCACCAGCAGAACCCAGTCAGAGATGCGCTTTAATTGCCATAAACAATTCCCAACAGAGAATCGCATCTTCCCATCAGCGACTTTCCCTCTCTGCCAGTTCTTGCCTGCAAAACCACATCGTCTCAGACCTCACACATCCCTGGTCTGGTCAGTCTTGCATGTCTCTTCTATGCATGGACCATTTTTTTGTAGCTCATGCCCTGTGCTAGAGCCTACCTTCACGTCATGATCACACCCCTGTGAAAGCTCTGCCTGGACTGCTAACCCATCTCTCCTCCAGCACCTGTTTGAACAGTATTTTGGGAAAGCTCTTGATGACTCAGGTCAGCCCCTTTGGACTCCTGATTTCTCCGATAAGGTGGTTTGTCGGGATCTGACAGGATATTGGCTCATTGTCCACACACACCACTCAGCCGTGGGAGTCCTGTTCAAACACTGTCTTTTTATGTCAGACATTTCCAAATTCCGTTCTCACTCCCCTGCACCCCCTGCCTGGGTTTATACATCAACCAGTGCCTGGAGTCCTTATCGCTGCGAAGGGCTCTCCTCACCCTGGAGGGCTATTGTGTGAGTTTTTAAGTCATGACTCCTAGATATTGAGCAGGGCCGGTTTGGCTAGTTCTGGGCAAACAGGCTCCCGCGGTTGATTGGCATTTAAACAGAGCAGGTAATAGTTCAGGCCTCTCTGATACGTGCGCTAAGCATGAGAGTGCTCAGCTGGGCAGGACAGCCTCCGCCGCTGCTTGGGACCTCGTTGGCGAGAGGTTGGAAGCACGACTGGACCGAGAGAGCGAAACCCAGCTTCTACAGGGGACTAATACTGCACTCCAGCCCCAAAAGCCTGCTGGGGGGCTCGCCTGCTCGCCCTGCCTCTGCCTCACACAGCCCGTAGGGCAGGCGGATGCCTCCCACCCATCCCCAGGCACTCACGCAGTCCAGCTTGCTCTTCTTCCACAGGTAGAAGGGATCAGCCAACTGCTTGAGGGAGTTTTTCAGGTTCACCGCGATGAGGGCTCCCAGGACAGACTGCGGAGGACAAGGGATTGTATCAGCTAGGATGTTAGGATACAGGTTGCCTGGAGAAACTGTGGATGCCCCATCCCTGGCAGTGTTCAAGGCCAGGTTGGATGGGGCTTTGGGCAACCTGGGCGAGTGGAGGGTGTCCCTGCCTATGGCAGGGGGGTGGTACTAGATGGGCTTTGAGGTCCCTTCCCACCCAAACCATTCTGATTCTATGATGTCCAGCAGTGTGGATGTGCCACGTTTTGCAGCAGATGCTTTCTGCAGTGTCTCCCTTCCTTGATCCGGTTACCACAAGGGAACAGGAAAAAGTGATGTTCACAAAGACCTCACTTGGATCTGAGCATGATAATTTAGACTATTCTTGCTTCCAGAGACTCGGTGCAGACAGGACCCCTGCCCAGGAACAAACCATGCTGTGCAATTAGGGGTTTTTGCAGCAAGGCTGTGCCTTCGCTTAGGTGTGTAGAGTATGTGATGCAATGGCTGCGCTGTTTGCACAGATGTTTGTGTTACCTTTGGAAGAGGTTCGAGGTAGATCCCCAGAGCCAGCATGGTCACCATAACCACCAAGCCCACAAAGAAACTTGCCACCTGCAAAAAAACCCGCACATTAGGGTCTTCCTAAATCCCCTCTGGGTCTTTTCTCTCCTGCTGCTTCAGCCAGCGGCACAACTGGTCACTGCAGTATTTTATGTGAGCAGACGATTGCTTCTGAGAGATAGGCTAGGATTTTGCAGATCACACAGATAACCCCAAACTTCCCTCACGTGGTAGCTCTCCTCAGTTGGGGGAGCCAGACTGGGAATGCAGATTTACAGCCCTACATCTGTGACCAACCCAAAGAACCATCCAGGGAACAAAATGGGGTTGAGGAGGGAGGAAATTCTGCTTTAACAGCAGCAACATGAAGCACTCATAGATGGAGCTTCTCCAGACCTGCAGCAGCGATGTCAGGCTGGCAGCATGCAGCAGCTACAGGGGTTTGTGGTCAAGCAGGGTCATGGAAGGAAGAGAGGAGGAGGAGATACTAACTTGTGAATTCCCTCCTGCCCCATCCACGGCAAGAGTGACGGAGAGAGCACAGCAGATCACATGGATTTTGAAGAAGGATCCAAAGAAGTTGCTGCAGCCCAGGGCCAACATTTCCTGTGGAGATGGAGGAACACGGTCATTAAAAAGGAGAGGTGTCCTTCCTGCCCTGCCAGCGTGTGTGAGCTGCCAAGCAGGAGAGCAGGTGCCCGCGTCTGGGGTTTGCGTGGCCAGGGAAGGGACCTGGATTCCCTGCAGTGTGTCCCAGACCCTATCCTTCCAGTAAGAGCTGGCACAGGCCTTGGCATAGGAGGGAAACCTGGAAGCACAATTCCACATAAACACGTTGTCATCTGTTGACACACTAAGGGCAGGGCTTCACGCGGTATGCGTGGCTGTTATTGAAAGCTGCCACTGTACCAGTGATGACAAAAGAGGATTATTTAATGTCCTGCCTCTCACAGTATCTAGGTGACACACCAGGAATCCAGGTCTTTCTTTGCTCAGTGAGAAATACATGTGCCTTGTTGTGCTCAAACAGTCAGCAAAAATGCTGTCTGTGCCAGCACTTGGATCTGGAGCAAGAGCAAAGCAGAGAGGTCAACCTAAGGCTTTCTTCCCTTTTTCAGGCTCTCCCCAGTCCATGGGAGATGGATCTGCCATGTGCTTTTGACCTCCACATGGCAAGCTGCCACATGAGCCTGCATGCATGGGAGCAGCACGTCTGCTTTCAGCAGAACACGTTTGAAAGCTTCCCATTCATGCAGCGAGGTTTTCCTTTCACGCCTGAGAGCGAGGGGAACGGTCCTTGACTGCATCCTTCCAGACCAAGCGTTACCTGGTTGGGGTCTATGTCGTAGCCATGCTTGGCTGCCAGCGTTCTCCCCATGGCTAAGTTGATCACGTAGCTCACGATGGCGAGCGAGAAAGCTGTGCCGATCATGTCTTTCCACTTGTTCACCAGGGGCAGGGTGGGCGCTGGGAACCTGCACTCAGAGCGGAGGCGAGAAGCAGTTGTGACACTAGTGTCCGGAGGGTGATGAAGTGCGTGAGGAGCTTGTGTGTTCAGGAATGACATAATCCGTGTCTATACTGTAGACAGAGTGAGTGGATGGCGGCAATTGTGTAACAGCCCTGAAAGGGGACTGTCATAGAGCAGGGAAGAGTGAGGTGTTTTCCAGGCTGCAGGAGGAGGAGGAGGAAGGAAAATTATCTGGAAGTTGAGTCAGACCTGCACACGCACTTACCCCATGCTGATCTTCCCGACTATTGGCATGCCGTACTTCTCGGGCATGTTAAAGCTGCCAGAGATTGCAGTTGCAACTATTACCTGAAAGTACAGAGAATAAAAGAGCAGTAAGCAGAAAGAGCATGAGCTCTCTCAGAAGCGCTAAGTTTGCTGTGGTCCTGGGCTGACAGCAGAAAATTAGCACCAAATTCAGGCTAGGAAAGGAGAGAACCTCCCCAGAATGAGTTATGTTCCTCATCCTCAGCATCACCAGGATGCAGGCACAGTCTAATGGACGATCTGTGCGTCAGAGGTATCCTCAGTGAGGATGGCCCGATTTCTGACCCCCAAGCCGTGTGGGCTCATGTCATCCTCACTGCGTAGAAGCTGCACATGAATGGGTGCTCTGTGAGCAGAACTGGGTGTCCCAGGGGTGTAAGGTGAGGGGAGGGACTGTCTCCTGGAGGGTCGTGCGTGACTTACGATGATGATCTCCATGGGGATGGGCATCCGGATCTTTTTCATGTACTTTAGGTTGAGCTCCTTGACAATGATCAGGAGCACAGCACTGACCAAGGCGTAGACCAGGGAGGCCGTGTTGGTCTTGGGCAGACCTTTACAAATATCAATGAATGTCTAAGGGGAGAGAAGAGAAGGTGTCACAGGGAACCAGAGACTCTGGACAATGTGAACAGCACAATGGAGAACACTTGTTACCGTAATCGACTGCAAACACCCTGAGATGGGATGAGGGTTCTATAGGATGAGAGAAGTGCTAGAAACCCTGCTGCTGAGAGACCAGCATCCAGCCCTGGCTCTGTACTGTTTGGTTACAGGCAGTTCTAGCTGCATCAATGGAGGAGGCATCCATGGAAGATGCAGGAAAGCTCAGGAACAGGTAAACCTGCTCATAGGAAAAATTTCTATTGCTAACAATTGTGCAAGAGTCCTGCTGTAAAGCAACACAGTTGATATTCTTCCCAAGCCCAGACCCATTTAATTATTTCTCATTAGAAACTACCAGACAAGGGCTCAGATAATACTGTCAATACAAGGGCAGCAGCAGAGCTGGGCTGGGCTGGGAGTGGTGCAGACAGCCATATTCCTCCCCCTGCCCCAGCCTTTCCTCCGCTACGAGCCCCCTGTCCCTAGCATGGGTGGCAATGGGGGGGTGGTCACTGGGGGAGGAGGTGCAGGGAAAGACCCTGTCCAGAGCACCCACTTACATAGACGATAGCTAAGGGCCCGGTGTAAGATCGGACTGTCAAGCCGAAGACGTACTTGAGCACGGAGATGAGGATCTGCAAGCCTGCTGCTGTCATGAAGCCCCTGATGAAAGACTCTGAGAGGTAGATAGCAACAAAGCCAAACTGCACGAATCCCAGGCACAGCTAGGGTAGGACAGACAAGGCGTTATTAGAAGGATGCTAGCCCGAAAGGGTGAGGTGCAGAGCCTGAGCGTGCCCTTGTCGGGCAGGCTGCTCTGCCAGGAGAGCGGACACATCCCTCCCTGCAGCCACGGCGTGGGCTGGGCTGAGCAGACTGTCCAGAGCAGAGATGGGGAGAGGAGAGCTGCAGGGTGCTGGGGTGTCATCGCCGGCTGCGATCCTCACCCTGGGCTAGTCTGTCTGGAGGATTTCACACCAAGACTGCGGCTGGGGTGGGATTCCCCCAAAACCTCTATGCTGAGGCATCACCCACTTAGAAGTGGGGCCTCTTCTAGTATCTGGTCCCACCATCTCTGCTCCAGGGAGAGAGCCCAGCTGACTCCATGTGGGTCAGCGCTGGCCAGAGGACACAGCAGAGGTGGTGCAGCAGGTCCTTACTTGTATGATGGCTGTCAGGCAGGCTAACGTGGCAGAGATCTCCAGCCTGGCCGCTTCCAGGGCTGTGGTATTCACACTGGTCTCATTGGTAGTATGGTTGAAGTACTGGAAGTCCGACTCTGGAGCCAGCTCATTGCAGACGCTGCCAACAATAATGCTGATGACTGCAAAAGTACCTGCAGCACAACATAGTGATGTCAGGAGTTTTCTCTAGAGAGCGTCCTGTCCTGGAAGGCACTTGGGACAGGTTGGGCTGTCTAGACCGAGTCACCCAGCCCATCACCACAGCCAGCCCCACGGTGGGATGCAGCAGCAGTTCATTGGGGTGAGATCCTGCTATGCAGCCAGAATCAGGGATCCTGTAAACTCGTGTTAGACCAAACATGCCCAAACATTGCTATTCTGGAACACATCGAGTATTCCCAGCCAGTGTTTAACTGCCTTGTGCAGAGAATTGCTCTGCAGACTCTTACCTGGGACCATCTGATGGATACCGCCAAGGAAGAGGTATGTTACCAAGGGGAAGAAGGAAGAGTAGAGCCCGTTGACTGGAGGCAGGTTGGCCAGCAGCGCAAAGGCCATCCCTGGAAAACACGAGGGAAATGGGCACGTCACCCAGGTCCGTGCAGCCCCCTGCCCTGCTCATGCTCACATCAGCTCCGAGAAGGTGCTGCGGCCAGCGCAGACTGCTGCTTTCTGGGCAGGAGAGGCCAAACAGGGCAGGGAAAGGCACCGCAGAGAAATATAGGGACAACCAGGTCGGAGGTAGAGCTTGGGTTTATACACGTCAGCAGTGAAGGTAGCTAAACCCCCCCAGACTGGACATCAGCTGCCATCTGCAGACCTTTACTTGAATTGGCAAAGTGCTATCCCTTCCCGGTGACCCAGAAAGTCATAGCGTCTCACCTTGTGGCACTTGAATCGTCCCCGCGCTGAGCCCACCGAGAACATCTGACAAAATGTAGTCTTTAATTTTATACTTGGGAAGCCACACAAGTATTGGGAACAGGCTGAAGAGGGTGAGTTTGAATCTGGAAGGTGAACATCTAGAGGGCGTAAAAAAAAAAAGAAAAATGCAAATAAGTAAAGAAGGAAGGAAGCAAGTGAGCTGGGAAGTGAGCAAGCAATGGGGCAAGGAAGGATCTTCCTAGGAATGTCTCAACCTTTCTCCCACACCAAATCCTGAGCCCGGTATTTGGTGCACAGCCCTTCCCTGCGAGTGTGAGGCAGTTAACTGGCTGTAAAGCCGTGGAGGATTATTGTGGAGACCTTCCGGACTCGGTGGGAGGTCCCCAATGCTGCCACAGCTGGAAGGAGAACCCGCACAGAGTGAAGGATTTACCTCCCCAATTCCTCCATACCCTTCAGATAGGGGATAGGCGAGCTGCGGGGAGGAAGCACAGCTCAGAGATTCATGGGGCAGTTGCACAGAGCCAAAGATGAACTTTTTCAGGTGCTTGGTCAAAAAAACCCCAAAGTGTGGCTGAAAGAAGAAGATTGCTTCTGGGTTGAGACATGCAGTATCTCACACCTCTGCCTGCTAACATGTGTTGTCTCTTTCCTGTATTACTGCCTTACTTTTTTCAAGGTATGGAGCTAGATTTCCAAGACAGTGATTAGCAGGATTATTAATCTTTATTTATACAATTATTAATCTTTCTTTAAGGAAAGCCAGTACTGTTTTTAAAGCTGATAAAAGGAAATCCCAGCTGGACAGCTTAAAGAAATAATCCATACACCCATACCTACATCACCAATTGTACTTTTTTCACTATTAAAAAACCCTTGGAAAACAGAATCCCAAATCCCAAGAGCACTCAGGGCAAACTGTTCCGCTTATTTGCCTTACAGCCTAACAGCTGAGGCAGTGAAAAGAGTAACCAGTTTCACTTGCTTCAGTACAATTTGCATTTCTCCTGTGCCTTTCATCTACCAAAGCCCTGAAGATCATGGAGAAGGTTTCCCAGGATAAAAATGGGAACTATATCCCCAGGTGCAAATTATATCCCAATTCCAGACCAAAGGTGGTTTACATTTGCCCCAGCTATAGCATTCTATGTTACCTGAAAAGGTTTTTCAATTTTTCCCCAACAGGGTAACTTCTGCTCTTCTTCTCAAACTCTTCATCGAAGAGGCTGACCGAATACGCAGGACGTTCGATGACATAGCGAGGCCTGGCATGGTTCATCTCTGGATCATTTAAATTTTTCCCAGAAAAAAGAAAAAGCAAAGCCAAGAATGTGACTGGAGCTGGCCCCACCTGCAGTATAACAGACCGGACACCTCCAGCGTCTGGGAGCCCTCCCCGAACATCTCCACCCTAAATAGTTTCCCCGTGGCGCAGAGGCAGGTCCTGGGAGTGGCTTCTCCCAGCACTGGGGGCTGCTGCTCCCCGGCACAGGGAGTTTTACCAGCTATTTTGAGGTGATGCTAATGAGCGATGCTGCGTGAAGGGGACCGGAGCGCGTCCCGGATTGTCTGGCAGATGAACATGGGTGTTAATCTTTGCTCTGCCAGTGACTGCCTTTTTGCTTCGGGCAAGTCACTTGACCTTTCTCATGCCTCAGTTTCACCATCTGCCGGTGGGGTTGGCAAGGCTTTGCAACGCTGGGCAGCCCTGACACAGTTTGCAATGGTAGATACTGGCACCGTGATTAAAGGCAGTTTCCATCCGAGGTGTTCCTGCTGCTGCGTGGTCTCATTTGCATCCAGCAGCCTTCCTATTTCTCTCTTGCCATGAGAGGCCGTGGACGAGTCCTTGGTTTATTCTAGGAAGTGATGCGCAGAAAGATAACCGTTGCTATTTCATTTCAGTGATGAAGGTGTCAAAACATCCGGATGGACTAGTCCTGCCCAGTATCTGGGTCTCACCAAAGAAAGATGATGAACTTCAGAGAGCCCTTATTTTACTATGACCAGCGGTGTCTGGGAAGAGGGGGGAATCATTCCAAACTGGAGAGGCTGGGGGTGGAGGGAGGAAGTGGTCAGATATAAAACAAGGATCTTGGTAATTATGTGTGGCATGGCGTGTATCTAAGTGGGTCATTGCCCAACATGGGAGTAGAAGAGGGGGTGGAAAAGGCTGGTGATTCAGGCAGGAGAACGTATCAAGAAATAACATCCAGGTAGCTGAGAGCTTATGGAGTGATTTGAACGTGCCGGATCCTCCTCTCTCCTCTCTTGGCACTGTGAGTACTGCTGAAGTCAGCGCACACCGTGACACTGAGTTCAGTGGAACCAGGATGACCGAAATATCCATCCATAGGACTAATGTCAGTTCTGGCTGACAAGCAGTTACCTCGGAGTGGGGGCTGGAAGATGTGAGTAATATGTAGCAGAGCGGCTCAGAAGTTCAGGGCAGGAAGGAAAGTATGATGCAGGCAGCCGAAACTTTTGGGAGAATTTAGGTCAACAGAATCATTATGCAAATAGGAGCTAATGGGTTTAGAAAGGGAGGTCATCAACCCCACTCTTGCAGTGGATGCTTTAGTGATCACAGGGGCAATCAAGTGCAGTTTGCTGTAAAACAGCTCCAGCAACGGTGTGTTTCTGATTCCAGGCTCTGATCTGCACCCACGCTGGCGGGAGGTGTCTTTGGAGGGCCAGCGAGGTGCCAGCTAGCTGAAAGAGGAGACATGCCCCTCTTCCCACATTACCAGGTGCTTAATCCAGTGCCCTCTGCAGGCATGCACACACCGGCATCCCTGCCGCTCCTTCTCAGCTAGAGATACCCTTCCAAGCGCAATTACAAGCTTTACCTTTTGGAGGATTGGTGCAGGCCAAGACTAAGCAGCGTCCTAGGCTCTTTCCCAGTCCCTGCGCTCATGCCAGAAGCCCATCTGACAAACGGTCGTCCCCTGGTTTTCCCACGTCAGTCTGTGCAAGTCTTGTCCCTGCCTTATAGCCTTGCTCCAGATCCCGTTGCTGAGCAGATGCCCTGCGTGCCCAGCCTTTCTCCAGGTCCCAGCCCCAAGGCTCTGCTCTCGATTTCCAGTTCTCCCTCGTGAATATTTTGTAGCCCAGGTCCAGGCCCAGCAACAGGCTTCTAAGGAGTGATAAACCCAGTCGAGTTTCTGGTGCAAGAAGTCTCTCTCGGCTGTATTCCTCATCACTTGCCGAGCAGCATGCCTGCCATCAGACAGGCTGAATCAGCCAATTATATCCCAGCTCTTTAATGAATTTCCCCTGCTGAGCGAAAGTGCTGGCAATCATGAAAAATAATAAACAAGGCAAGTATAGAGGGAAAAATATCCCCATGATTAAATTCCATCTTAAACAAACAGGCTAATGATGTCAGCGTCTCGGACAGAGTCAAGTTCTTGACTTGGCTTATCACTGGCCTTGCCCTAGATCAAACAGGAGGTTAAACCTTTGAGATTTCGGAATTAAAGAGAACGAGCTGTGTGACTGCTCCTTGAACAAAAGGTAAAACCAGCTGTCCTGGTGTTGATGGGATAAGACCACAGCAAGCTGCAGAGCTGGTTTAAATCCTGCAGCTGGGGCAGAACACTGAAGCAATGCAATGTGTGTGGAGAGAAAAGCAGAGTGCCAGTAAGTTGCTGTGTTGCAGGGACCAGGTTTTTCAAGAGCTCTGTTCCAGTATGGGTACGGAAAGAAAGGACAAGGTCTAGGGGAAGAGCTCCGAGTGCGGAGCCCTGGTTACAAGCTTTTCAGGAAGCCCATTCCCCCAATGTGTTGGCTAGAGCGGGCGATGCTGAGAAATGTGAAGTTGGGCCTCACTGATAAGTCTACTCAGCCTGGGGTCTTGGAGAAATCGTGACATACTGAGTACGATACTGTGATGTGATACTTGGAGCAAGCAAAAAAAAAAAAAAAAGGCAGAACTGCTTCACTCCAAGAATATGATGTGGGTGATGTTCTGGTAGGTCATCAGCTAAGAGTCCCATCAGTTCATACCCTGCCAGTTGCAAACCAGCCTGTGCATGCCGGGCACGGACCTTTTTTCCCAGTGTTCATCTTACACATGCACTTACTAAGCTCTTATCTTCTCCCCCTGTGTGGGTGATAGCTGTGTTTGGGAAGAGGAAAGTCACATTGAGGTTTCTGCCTGGTGTTGATAGGAGCCATTGGCATAAAGCCACTTTCCTGTGCTGTCATAGGCACTGAAAAAGAACTCCAGTCCAAGGAGCGTGAGTCAAAATTTAGTAGGAAAGCAATCTGATCACTGCCTTATGTGTAAAGTAAGGGCCCAAAGTGATCCCAGTGCGAGAGCTGGGCATTCAGGAAATGCCTCTGCTACCTTTTAGGAACGAAAAATCAGTGCTCTGGAAATAACATTTCCTCCTTTGTCTGCGCCCTCTCCACCCCCTTTCTCCTTGCACAAGGCAATGCACATGCAGATCTCCTGGCTGATTGCTTCTCAGCTGATGGAGTTCAGAGGTCTGGTCTCTTCCAAATCCTGGGTGAATCTTCATCAAAAACATCTCTCTCACAGCTCTATTGCCCAAGAAAGAGTTCTAGAAAAGCAACTCTCCCCCACCCAGGAGGCAAGGTCTGCTCGGAGAAGGCAAGCACAGGTGCACGGGCTTGGTTGCGACACCAGAACAAGGTCTTGACTCCTGTTCCCCTAAATCAATGCCTTCAGCACCGTGTCTGCCACGACTCCCAGCCTCCCACTCACGGCTCCGGCCGCAGGTGCCATGGGAGCCCTGGGGCAACACGGTGAAAGGGCCCGAGTCTCGCAAGGTCAGATGAGGAAGCTGTCACCTCCTCCCCTGAAACCTGTGCCGTGCTTCTTTGCTGAGGCATGGCATGGGAAGGACAGGGCGGCTGCAGCGCTGGGCTCTGCGGTGCCAGATGTGCAGTGCCAGATGCTGCGGTGCCAGATGCTGCAGTGCCAGGTGCTCCCCCAGACTGAACTCTGCCTCACCCTCCCGCCGCGCACCCGCTTCCCTCTCCCTTTCACACCTCTGGTGTCGAGCTGGGCTCACAAAGCACACAGGCAGGAGGAAAAGGAGGTTTCTGCTGTCAGTCAGTTCAGGTATTTCAAAAGGATGTTGTATAATTCACCTCCACTATCGGGCGCCGATCAGCCCAGCGGATCCGCCCCCACACTCCCGGGTTGTTCACTCTCTCCGACCTCCTGGCATCAGGGACAAGCCAGGACCGAGTCCGGCTGATGGGTCACACTGGGACCCCATCACCAAGGGACCCCCAGCACGTTCATTCAGGTCAGTGGCTTCAGCTGGGCCGTTTGACCCGGCACACCTTTTTCTCACAGTTCAAATTGCTTTGATCTGATTTCATTTTGTTTTACGTTTGGCTCTGAATTGCCGGAGGCTTCGTCTACAAATGAACTGATTCAGGAAGAAAGCACCTTGCAGCGGTAAAGCCAGACCTATAGTCCCACAAGTATATTGGTAAAAAACCTCTTTCCTAGTAATCCGGGGAAGGGGAAGAGGCAGAAGCAGGGAAGCGGTGGTTGCGTTTCAGGGCTGAGCAGCCAGCTGCACGCGCGGTGCCAGGCACTGAATACACAACGTTTGGCCATGGAGTTTAACTTGTTCTTAACCTCTGCCCTTTGGAAGTAGAAGAGGCTGATTCTGGGAGAGCATATAGATCAGTTATGAAAAATATCCTATCCCAAAAATGGCTTTTAGCCTCAGAAAAGGCAAAATGCCAGAGTCCATAAAGTTCAGTAAAAACGGAGCTGTTTCAACCAATTTTCCACGAGCAGCATGCAGGAACCATCGTGATGGCTGGTGGAATAAAAGCCAGAGAGAGATGCAGAGGGGCAGAGGGCGAAGGAGGGAGGGAGGTGCCGGGAGGTGCTAACTGGCCTTGTTGGGGCTCAGAGGAGCCGTACGCCATGGGTGCAGGGGCAGGGAGGAGACATCTCTGCTTCCCTCCAGCTCCCACCTCCCCATCTCGTTGCACCATGCTGCAACCTCGGCTTCAACATCCCCCTCGGGACCAGCCGTCCCGTTCCTCCACTCCTGCACTTGCGTCGCGGAGCAACCAGGCAAAATTAAGTCAATGTTTTCTTTTTGTTTAGATTAAATATTTGGAGTGTTAAATAGGTGATTTCCATAAGGCAGATGGCACTTTTCTTGTTTTAAGCGACCCAGCCCAGTGCAGGCACCGGGCAGGAGCGCTGCACTGTACTCTTGTTCTGCCGTCGCTGGGCCAGTGCCAATGTTTGATGTACCACTTCACACGAGTTTCTAACCAAACTAGCTCTGCACTTGGTAACCAGAATAATAAGATCTGCAGACATCTGCCAGCTACTGAAGGTGAAGCCAAAGTGTTTGGCTCAAAGGGTGTTTATTAAGTAAAATGCTTATATTCAGCAGCTCGGATTCTGCTCCTTTTAATGCTGTTGAAAATGCAGCAAATGCCATGGGCACGGGGGATCTGCTCTGCACTGACACCGGGGTAAATGAGCCCAGATTTGGCCCGCTCTTTCTGCGATTTGTTTGATTAACCCACTTGTTCTCAACCCCACCCTCACTCTCCATTACTTTTGTCGTTGCATCCAGCGCCGTACCTTGCCGAGGGAGGGCTGGGCTGGGGTGAGGCAGCGGGCGCATGGCCTGGGGTGCTGCGGTCCGGGATGCAGATATGGCCCCATCATAGTCCTCCGAAAGCCACCAGCTTCCCTGCCCTGCGGTTCCCTGGAGGTGCCACCTTGCTCAGTGTAGCCCAGCGGTGCTGGGATCAGGCTGCCAGCTCCTTGGCAGGCAGAGAGCAGCGCCTGGCATTAACGGCATCCGAGTCTGTCCCCGGGGGAGTGGTGTGTCCATCCTTCCCATGCCCTTGCTGCTCCCTTGGCATACAGAGCCGTTGGGATGGGGAGGAGGGAAGGTTGGAAAGTGTACTTCAATGAAGGAGAAGTGCGACTTCGGTGTCCCACGCTGCCATGAGTCTCTGCTCTCCACATGCCTCTGACACAGACCTTGCCCTCTGCCTTTGAAGAGCAGGTGGGCAATGCAAATCCCAAGGAATTAAGAAGTTTGCAGACTGCAGCATTCTTGCACTGCCTGCGAACACTTATCCGGGATGCCTGCTGAGAACTCGCTCCTGCATATGCTCCCCGCCCCTGGGCATTCGCTCTTGGAGAAGGAAAAACACCTCTGGGGTCACCCAGTCCATCCTCCCCAGAGGTAGAGGATGGGAGAGCATTCCTCTACTGGAAATCTCTGACCTGGGGCAGAAATACCGTGTGGCCAGCAACAAATGTCACTCCAAGGACTTATCTTCAAGGGGAAGAAGGACAGGTCCCTTGCTTAAGTTTCAGCTTGCTTACAAATAAGGTGTGGACAAATTTTATCAGGGCAGAGCAGAAAGCATCCTAGCTGCATGATCAACAGTTTACTACAGTGGAGCAGGCTTATGGGGATATTTTCTCCTGTCTATATAGGAGGGACCCTGCCCAAACTACATCTCAACATCCCATGAAATGGCACTGGGAGGAGCTGGAGACCCTGCACCCACTCTGACAGGTGTCAGTCTGGGAGCACTTGTAATTCCCAGTTTTAAAATTCCCTCCTAATCTGATAGCGTGCCCACGGCCCTGCATCCTTGCACCAGCAAAGATCTTTTCCTAGGTTAGATTCCTGTGCACAACCAGTGCTCCTCAGCCATCGCCTACAGGCACAGGGCTCCACATCCTTTCTCGCTATGCCTGTATGTGCGAAGTCTAATCTGGGCTGCAGCATCCTCGGGGCAGGGACCACTTTAGATAATCCTGAGCACAGAAAGTCGTGATCATAACAAGGATCCAGAAATAGAGGGTATCATCTCATCAGTATTGCCTCTCCTATACCAGGCAAATCCCCCCATAGATCTCAACAGCCACCAGCCAGGATAAGATGGCAGGATTTATTCTAGCAATAATTAATTCACATATTTGGCTCTTCCAGCCTCTCTTCATAAATCAAGCTCTTGGATTGTTGGTGTTGCTAATTCCTGAGCAAATCTGCTGCTGTAAATCCCCTTTGCAAAAGAAGGGAGAAAAAGAGAAGGGGAGGGAAAAAAAAAAAAAAAAAGAAGGACCAGTTCTCCAAATACTGAAACTCACACCCAGTGGCTGTGCAACCAGAGTGTAAATCCCCCACGCCCACCCAGACAAAGAGCACGATTGTTGGAGCTGGGTTACCTGCGCCTCGCCGGGCGGAGAAAGGGCCGATTCTGCGAGGGGAGCTGCAGATGTGGCAAGAAAGCCCAGGCAGAGAGGTGCTCCCGAGGAGGTGTGCAGAGGTCTGTGCTCAAATAAGCCAGTGAGTCATTTATAAATCACCTCAGTCAAGGGGACCGAGGGCTGTGCTCGGCGCCTGATTGGCTTGGAGGAGGTAATTGCGAGCAAGTACACCCAGCTAAGCCCAGGAGATAGCTGGGGGAGATAAGGAGAGATCTGAAGAGGGACAAGGGCTTTTTTGGATGTCCCCCCTCACCCCACCCCTTCCTGCTCAGGCTTGAGCCGTTTGATCACCTTTGCAGGTCCCTCCATGCTCTGGGCTCTCGGTGACAATAGCTCATATTCACCGTCACCCCGGGCCCCCTCCCTCGCCTGCTTCGGACTCGGGGAGGGAGAAGATGCTTTTGTTGGCCAGGGCGAGCTTCCTGGCGCGGTGGGTAGCGTCTCCCCGGCCTTTGTGCTCTGGCCGACTCTCTGCCTCTGGAAGGGACAATGGTGCGCTTTGTGCCAGCACTGGACCCCGCCGCTCGGGCTTTGAAGATGGGATTGGCAGAGGAAAGCAGTTTCTTTCTCATTTCCAGGTTCAAAGGGATGAGAGGAGTGGGGAAGAGAGGTGAAGCCGCCGCTGCCTGCCCAGGATTGACGGCGCGGGCTCCGTTCCCCTGCGTGGGGAAGACGTCGAAGCCCTGAGTGACGCGGGGATGTGCCGGTGCGGATCAGGCTGGGCTATCTGTCATCAGCCTTGCAGGCATGGTCCCCAGGCGGGAGCCACACCTGCGCCACGTGCTCCTCCGGAGGAGAGTTTGACAGGTTCTTCGGATGCCCCTGGCAGTGGGCAGAGATGGAGCGGGGAGGTGCTGGGATGGGCTGTCCGGGAGCTGCAGACTTGAGGACCGTCCCCCCAAAGGTATCAGTCAAAGTCCTGACCTGGGAATTTGTCGACATCTTGGGAAATGCAGCGTTTTGAGCTGAAAAAGGCAGCAGTGGGACATGCGTGTTGGCAGGGAGCAGCCAGCTGGGATGAGGGGAAAGTGCTTGTCCCCTTCTGCCACCGCATCCCCGACGTGCGCTGGCACCGCTGTGCTGAGCCGTGTCCGGGCTCGTGGTGTCGTCTCCTCCCAGAGGGACCCGAGAGTGCAGGAGCCAGGTACCAGTCCAGATGTTGCAGATGATGAGATGGATGGGGACATCAGGAGAGGACATCACCACAGGGACAGGCCACTAGAAGGGAGCTGTAGGGGGTTATTTGCTGTGGGAGGAATTGATCTTTCATGTTCCCGTCATCTCCAAGGACAGCTCGGCACGAGCTTTTTATAGGGGATGGCTCTGCTGCCCTCCCTGCTCCGGGTGTGAGCCCAAAGCGCAGACGCAGGGCGGGTGGGATGTGCTGCCACCTCTGAGCGATTGCTGGGCTGAGGGTGGGGGAAATGATGGGAAAAGGGAGAGGGGAGAGAGAAGGCAGAGCAGCGAGAGAGCGAAGAGAAGGAAGGAGACATGGCTGGGATGGGAGGAAGGGAGAAGGCAATCATATGGCCTTTGCTCGCTCCCGGAGGCTGTCAGAGTAAAAATCTCCGGTACCTTGTGTATGCACAAGGCATCAGTGTTTACTGCCAAGAAATCTCATCTTATAGGAATCAATTGTCGTCTCCAGAGCATGCCAAAGGAACACCCTGCTGGAGAGTGCCAGAGGAAAGGGGGCTGATTCATTGCCATCTGACAGACAGAGGTAATAATTGCCAAGCAGTTATCCTGTAAATATCATTAATAACCCGTATCAGGTGTTTTTTTTAAAGGGCAGCCTGATATGCACGGAGCCCTTTGAAACGGAAGCGCGTGACACGCCAGGAGGACCAGCCCACAAGTGTGTGCAGTGGTCCCGGCCACGAGACAGAGCCGGGGAACCAGGAGCACCAGCACCCAAAGGTCCCAGCCGCAGGGGTCCTGCTCACAAGGCACCGCAGAAGGAGAGGAAACAGCATCTCTGCTGCAGAGGGGTTGCTAGCGTTGCTAAACTGCCTGGATAATCAACTAATGCTAAAAGGGACTTTTTTTTGCCATCATTGAACTGACATTTTTCCTAGCAGAGCTCCGCCAATAAAAGATTTTTCCCCTCACTTTCCTAAACGGACATCCCAGCGTGGGCAGAGCTGTGGAGGTGGAGAAGTGGCCATGGGCACGGGGAGGGTAAAGGATCTGTTTGAGAGCAGTATCTGGGCTTGGAATGGGACCACAGAGCCCTGAATTTAAGCTTCCACTCTAATCACAGCCATCTGCCTTTGATAAAGAGAAGCTGCCAAGCAGGGAGGCTTGTGCAGCCAGTGTGTGCACCCAGCGCTCCAGCGAGGCTGGCACGCGTGTGCTCTGAGCAAGGCGGGTGGCAGAGGGGACAGGTCTCACCTTGGGGACAAACCCAGCTCTGCGCTTTGGGAGTAATGCCAGCTTCATTTCAATCCAGCTGGTCTGAAAACTAAAATCCCAAAGCTGGCACACGGGCTCACTGCGTGAGTGGAACGGGAACAGCTCTATGGGAGGAGGCTGCTGATGCTCCTC
Organism: Aramus guarauna; assembly: GCA_013400195.1. Taxonomy (NCBI): domain Eukaryota; kingdom Metazoa; phylum Chordata; class Aves; order Gruiformes; family Aramidae; genus Aramus; species Aramus guarauna. The sequence goes on along the minus strand of VXBL01002384.1, from coordinate 1,493,885 downwards.
ATCCTCTGAGCTCTCTGCTCTTTGCATCAGGCCCTGGACAGGCACATTGTGTAGAACCCAGCCAGGTCAGCAGTGGGGATGCCAGGTCCAAGGGAATGTCTTCCTGGCAGACAGACAGTAAAATGAAGTCACACTGGGATGCAAAAGCAAACCAGCCAAAGGGACCCAGTGGTGCAGGGGCTCAAGTTGGGCCATTGGCACGGCAGAAGTCCAACTGGTTGGGTTTTTTGCCCACCCAGCACTGGAAAAAGCCGAGGAAGTTCTCAATCTTGTGCAACGTAATTTGCGCACAAGGGATGACTTACACAAGACCTTCAATCTTGCTCTGTCCCCTTCAAATCCAGATGTCCCTCCCACGGTTCCCGCTGCATGGGGACAGGGGTGCTCACGGGGGGAGCTCGCGGCTTCCCGTTGCCAGAGCTGCTATTACAAAGTTCTGGTGGGTGTGATCAGGGAATGCAAGGTCTTGCCCTGTGGAGAAACCAGCCCCGTACAGCCACCGATGGTTCTTTGACATTGCTTGCAACGGGAGGTGCAGTCCTGGTCAAACTCCAGTTTCAGTAACTATAAATATAACTCCAATTCTGCCTCCTTCTGCTTTGGCCAAACTCCTCCTGTGTGACCTAAACCACTCTGCTGGGATGCCTTCACCAACAGACTGGCCAGGACGATGTGCGGGGCACGGACAAGTGTCCAGGGAGGACTGGAGCTTCCTAGAAAGCCGGGAGGCACCGGGAGATGGAAAGACACCAGAGGGACTTCTCTGAGTCAAACATGGAGCCCTGGGTGCATGGACTGCTGAGCTGTTTATCTTCTGGTCTGATAACAGCATACCAAGTGCTGGAATGTGTGGATTTATGTGTGGATGATTAATATTAGCAGATATATTGCACTTAATGAGGGTAATAATTCAGTGGTAATTTACTGCTGGAAATCATGACAAAGCTTCTTTGGAGCCCCGAGGTTAGAGTCAGCACGGAAAGGCAGCGTGTCCCACGGGGCAGAGAGGGCTCATTCCTGGGAGCTCTGCTGGCAGTGGGACCTGCAGGCAGCCTTCCTCCCTCTCTTCCTCCCATCCTCCCTCGGACCTGCGACCAGAGCTGCCTCTTGCTTTTGGACAGTTTTGCCAAGGAAACGGAGCTTGTGCAGCCCCGGGTGTGGGTGGGAGCCAGGCTCTGGGATGGAGATGCTGCAGGTGGAGCAGAGCGGCCTTTGTGGAGAGAAACTGGTGCTTCCAGGTGGATCTGGGAGGCCCTGAAGGGCTGTTGCTCTGCACGGCTGATGCGTCACTCAGGCTGTGACACCTGCAGAGGGGACATCTGAAGTTAGGTGGGGTGTCCTGCTTCCCTGTCTGCCCTTTCAGGAGCTTTTGAAATCAGTGGTGTACCTCAGCCAGAGAGCAAGGCAGAGATTTGAGCTTCCAGATTCCCACAGGAATGAGGCGGCTGTTCCTGGAGCGTTAGATGTGCCCAGTGCTGTGGGATGCTCTGGTCGGCCGATGGCGAGCAGAGGGCAGGCAGAGCTTGGTACCCACGAGGTACCCACAGCATGGCGGGCAGTGTCACCTGCGTGGGCTGTGTGTCAGCGCACGGAGCCCGGCTGGAGCACTGAGATTCCCAGGGCTGGTTATCATCGTTTCCTTCTCGCCCAGGAATGCAGCTCCTGGGCCTGGGCCGGACGCCACGCTCTCGCTGGCAGACGTGGCCGAGCCACCGGCTCCACGGTGCCAGGCGATGGAGACACAGGTCTCACTTGAAAGGGAACCGCCAGCTTTTAATGCTTTCCCCTTCGCTGCTGGGACACACGGTTGGTCTCACCAGCTAGCACAGGGGTCAACGGCTTTATACGGGGAAGAATGAGGAATGCAATGTCCTAGAGGGAGACAGCAGGAGTATTTACAGCACCAAAATAAAAGGTAGAATGCAGAAAGGAATCAGGAGGTTCAAAGCTGCCCCTATGGCTCAGCACCACGCAGACATCTCATGCACTTTATTTCATGGTGTGAACTTAGAGCAGGGGAGAGGCACTACAGAGACGCTTTCTGGTTATCTACCGAGGGAACTGCTGTATCTCCTCTGCTCATGACCTTTACAACCTGCCTTAGCCCTGCAGGAACATCTCCAAAGGCAAGGGAAGGGGTAGCCTCCTGATGAGACCGTGCCCTCTGCACATGTCCATCGAGTCTCTAGGCAAGTTCTATCACATATGGTGCTTGTCCTTGTCTTCAGAGAGAGACCTCCTTACAGGAGAGCCCTGGGCCACAACAGCAGGGCTGGCAGGAGTGCACCGTGCAAGTGCATCCCCAAAGTGAAGGCTTGGCAGCATCAGACGCTCTGGCTCAGGGAGCAGATCACATTCTGTCGGTTAGAGACAACCCCACTGACTCTGATCTCCCTCTGGAGCACAGCAAGGGCCTCCAAAGCAAGCATCACCCCCCGAGGAGACCCTGCCCAGCACAGGGGCAGCCCCCAGAGAGCATCATGGAGCAGACATGGGCTGCGCGCGGCAGACGCTGGGCTGTTTGTCCTCGGCAAAGTGCTGAGGCTGGACGGCACTCTCCTGACGGCCCTTTTCCCAGCTCTGCCTCCGATGACCTTGAGCCAAGGCTGTTATCTTATTTGTAAAATAGGTGCAAGATAGCTGCCTTCTCCGGGGGAACACACAAGTGCTCAGCAAGGTCTGCCCAAGGCCCAGAAAGACCAACAGTGCTCAGCAGCGGGGCGAGCTGCTCCCAGGGCTGGGTGGGGAGCAGCCCCAACCCACACCTTCAGACAAAAATGCATGGCGTTGCAGCAGGTCCGTGGCGGGGGGGCCCTCACCGGCAGCAGGATTGCCCCCAGCCCGCGGGCTGCAGTGCGGAGGATCCCGCTCGCCTGGAATCCGGGCTCGGGGATGGCTCTGGGCTCTGCCTCCCCCTCACCACGCATTGCTTCCCCCCTCGGGGCTTTCTGCCCGCTCTGTGAATTAGGAAAGTCAAGTGAAATGAGGCTTTTTTGCACAAACAATTAAATTCCAGTAAAGGGAGGGTTTCCAATTTAAAAAAAAAACAAAAAAACAAACCCAAATGCAAAGAGGAATCTTCCCCCAAAAAAACGTGGGAAGGTGTGTGGAGGACTTTGGGAGAAGCTCAGCAACATGCAGCTTCTCCCTCCTTTATGGCAGCGTTTGTGCGAGGCGGTGCAAAGCCCCAGGAGCAGGGGGTGTGGGTGAAGAGCGAACGTGGTCCCTGCGGCAGGAGCCATCCGATGGTAGGACCCTGCCTGCTATGTGGCCTTGGGCAACTCATTAGGGCCAAAATGCTCCAACCTCAGTGATGGGAGATAAACCTCGAAACCATCCGCTCAGTGTTGAGGGCTCTGAGGTCAATATCTTCAGAAGTACTCAGGTGTTTAAAGTCAGGATGGCTGTGACGGAGGTCCTGTGCCCCTGCTTAGAGAGATCAAGATCTGACTTTTAGATGAAAGAACCGGCAGCCCGCTTTGCATTTTTCAGAAGTTTTAGGCAGGGTGTTGCCATGCTGCACCGATGGCCGGGCACTGATGGCATGAGGGCAGGAGCCACCTTGAGCTGCCAGTCTGCCTCAAAAGAGTTGGTGGGCAGCGGGCATTTAAAGCTAGATAAATCATTTCAGGCCAGAGGGACGCAGTGCCTGGGTGAAATCTGGCAGGAGCTCAGTTCCCTGCCCCGCAGCTCGCCCAGAGATGGGAGGAAGGCTGCAGCCCTGGTCCACACGTCCTGGCTCCTGCTCTGGAGGAGCAGGCCACATCCTGGCCACGTCCCCAGGGATGCTGGTGGCCCCGTGCAGGCTGTGCTTTGCAAGACCCGACGGTGCTCAGCCAGGACAGCAAGAAGAACTATGTCTGTGCACTTTCCCTTCAGTCAACGTGAGGGAAAGGTTGCAAGTCACCATGGTTCACATCTGTCCATGCTCTGAGGAGCTGCTCGTTGATGCAGGACAGAGTCTGGCCCATCTGAAGCCAAAAGCAAAGGAATTTGGGGGCAGTGAGCCCCTCATCAGGCAGCAGGTACACATCAGCAGGAGGCTGAAGCTGCTCCCGCTCCCCAGATGCAGATAGCACCGAAACTCCTTAGCGAAGACAATGTCCACCCCTGCGCAAAGGTCCACATCCACCTGAGGTGAGCATCCCTGCACGCTCGGCCCTGTCTCAGTCACCGCCGAGCTGCCCACCGCTGCGGCACAGGGCCAGCGAGCCCGTGCCTGGCCTTGGGCTGCCCCTTTGCGCAGGGAGCAGTCCCACCCCAGTGAAACCAGTCCTTCCCGGATTTCTCTGAGTTGCTTTTGCCGCTGTTACTCCTGCCCGCGCCCTGCCCGTACATCTGGCCTGTGCACGGGACCCTCTCCACAGCGCTCAGCTTTTCTGGAGGGTTTGCAAAATGTGCATCGACTGCAATGCGGGGCGGAGAGCCCTCCGAGCGGAACACTGCCATAGCTAGTGCTCTACGGGACCGCGGTGCAGCCCCGTGCCAGGCTGGCTGGAGCAAACCTGCCCGTCCCAGCAGACGACTGGCAGCAGATTGCACTTTGCTGCTGTCCCGCACGCAGCGGGAAGGACGCCTGAGGCTCCGGCTCGTTGCTGACTTCAGCATGTACCTCAGCTGACAGGGGGACTGGCCACAGCCCCTAATCCTCTCTACGTGCCGGCTCGCAGACCTGCCCTGTCCCCCAGCCCCGCTGCTCACAGCCCCCGGGGCCGGGCAGAGCCCGGCGGCCCCGCACGACCCCGCACGTGGACGCTTGCTGCAGCCTGGGCGCAGTAACTAAAGCTCTGTGTGATGGGTTTGAAGGAGAAGCATCAATATTTGCTGTGAATAGGTGGACAATGAAGCGGAGGGTGAGGGGATGGCGTCTGCTCCCGCCTGCCGCGTTCCAAGCAGGGGCTGATTGTGCGTCCCTGGCAGTCACGGGGGGGGACGGCAGTGACACAAATCCCATGAGCGTCACCCACAACGGGCTCACTGCTGGTCGGCTGAGGTGGAATAATGGGGCAGTGATCGAGGAAACAAAGAATAGTCATTCAAGTAATTAATAGCATCAGCAGTGCTCGTGTATGGCAGAACAAGAGGTGCCAGTGCGCAGCGGGATGCTCCGGCCTTGCTCCAGACCCAGCCGTGTGCCACGCCACGACGCCGAAGCCTTCGTTCACGAGCGAGCGGTGCCCGGCACAAGGCTGGTGCTGCCGCACACGTGAGGGACCAGGCACATCCAAGTACGGCACACGTAGCCTGCACAAAAGTGAGCTGACACCCTGTAGAGGCAGTCGCATACCTGCTGCCCGGTGGCACCGGAGGGCAGAGGTAAGGCTGTGCTCGCTGCCGTGATTTTGTTTTTCATGTTTGAAGCTCTCGAAAGGTTACCTGTAACTTTGAACTGCTGGGGTTTATCGTGTTTGCTTTTCAGACTAACATCTTGAAGTGGCTGAAACCGCTGCGTTACTCTCAATCCCAGCTGCAGGTTAACAGGTCTTCCTGAGAACAGGAAAACTTGATTTCTTTAAATCTGCTTTGCAGATTTTGAGCTACTTTATTTCAACTATCGTGAGCAAGAGGCTTGAATCCCACCCATCCCAGGTGCCGCAGGCTGGGGCGGATGGACGCTGCTGCCTGTCGCTGGGCTGCTGGGACGTGTTTGCAGGCAGGGAGCTGCAGAGCTGCTGCCTGTCAGCCCTGCAAAGAGGCAGTTTGCGATGCAAATCCACAGGCTCTAACCAGACTCCCACACCTGGAACCGGTCAGAACTCAGCCAGTCTGGTTCCACGAGATAACACGGAGTGCACGCTGCATTTTTAGAGCACATGGGATGGCGGAGGGTGGAAGAGCTGTTAGGAGTGATTAAACCTCGAGCGAGCAGTGAAGGCAACTGCAGCTGGGAGTCAAGGATTTAGGGTGAGTGTCAGGTGCTAATTCTGCAAATACTGACGGCAGCTCTTCCGCACGTGCCAACAGGGTAGGAATGGTTTCCATTTCGTGATCAGCATCCTCAGGCTGGGGGTTTACTGATTTTTCTGCGTAGTTTCAATCGGTGAATCAAAACCTGTAAAGGCAGAGGTGCAGCCTGGCTGTGCTGGCCAAGCTGAGCGAAGCAAAAAGAGCAGAGCCCAGCATCATGGCTGGAAAGTATCTTTAATTTATTAAATACGGCAGCATGGGGTAGGACAGCGGGAGGGCGAGAGCTCAGGTTGATTTGGTTTCTTGACTATTGCCACGGGCCAGGCTCTCCGCCGGGGTGAGCTGGTACCGCTGGCTGCACAGGAACTCACTGAGTCACACAAGGCAAATATTTTTCCTTTTGATTTTCACCCTGAGAAAATCTTGAGCTGACCTTGTTAATCCCACGCGTTGCAAACCTCCCCCTGTCCTTTATCACATTTCGGCTGCGGGTTAGTATTACCAGCTTAGCACCTCTGGTCGCTCCTGCCAGCATCCTGCCTGGCGCGGTGCCTCGCCGTTCAGTCTCCCGGTCTTCCTGGAGGGAGGATTCCCAGAGTGACCCCAACCACCCCGGGGCTGCCAGCCCGGCAGGACCACTCCGGTGCTCCTACCCAGGAGGGATGGAGGGAGAAGGAAAGCTTGATGGCTGCAATCGGCTCCAACATGGTGCTGCACATCTGCAAGGTGCGTTAGGTGCGGTCACTATAGGGTGGTGATGCCATTACAGATCCTGCCAGCTCCCAGGGTTGCAGTCTGCTGTGCAGCCTTAATTACTGTGTCTGGAACGATGCTCCATGGCCACACAAAGTGCTCGGGCCCCGCTGTTCTCCATCCCCATCAGCTCAAGGCCAGAGTCTCAGAGCCTGAACAAGGGCTCTGGAGCGTGCTGCGCCTGCGGTCGAAGGTCTGACCCCAGCTCGACTGGGTGCTGCGACGTGCTCCTGGCCGTGCCTCGCCAGGGCAGCCTGGTCTGCAGGTGGACCCCGAGCCAAGTCTGCAGCTCTCGCCTGGCTCCCTCCGGCTTCTGCCGCTCCTGGGCTTCAGCAGCCACAGCAGCCCTGGGCACACGCCAGCGGCTGGTCAGCCCCAGCCCAGGGAGCACCCGCTCCGCCGAGCGTGTTTTTGTGACCTGCTCAGCTCTGGGTGTCCAAATTGTTGCTTGCTGGAATAAAATGGATCAAATTTGCATCCGCCTCCAGCACTGCGAGCTGCTGGAGAAAGGGTATAATTAGAAACAATATCGCTATTGACACGGACGGTGCTTAACACCCGCCGTCCAAACAGACCTGGCCGAGCATGCTGGCTGATGCTCAGCCCTGTGCCGGGATGGGGGCTGCATCCCACGGGCGATGCCAGGCGTGAGGGGGGGCTCCGGGCAGGCTGCGGAGCCTGGCCGGGGGCTGGGGCTGTGCCGGCGGGCACTGGGGAGCTGCTGCTGTCCCGCTGCCTTGGGGATACGGGGGAAAGGGCTCGGGGAGGGAATAGTTAATGACCCTCTCCTCTCAATATTAAGGGACAAATCCTCTCCCGGCTTGGTGCCCAAATAAACAGGCTGAGTGTTGCGTAAGGAGGGGGGTGGGAACACCTCTACGTGCCTCTCCGGAGACTGGCAGTCTAATTACAGCACTGTGGTCCCCCGCACCCCCACCGAGCCCTCACTCGGGTTTCACCCTGCCCGCACGCACCCGCTGGCCCCGTGCCCTGCCACTGCCACGGATGGGTGCTGTCCCCAGCTGGTGCCACGGCTCGGTGGTGCTGAGTGGGGAACAGCCACGACGGGGCTGCTGCTCATGGAAAGGTCCCGGAGATGCCGGGGCAGAGCCCCCACAGATCCTGCAAAGCTCTGCGGTCAGCATGGATGTGTCTGGAGGAGCGTGGCGAGAGGACAGGAGGTCCCATGGAGACCTGTGGGGCAGGGTGCCCGGCTGGGGGTCTCCCCACGTCCATCCAGCGCTCCGGCTCTGCAGCAAGCGGAGTGCTGCAGCCCCAGGAATGTGGCTCCCAAGGCTGCAGGAAAGGTCGCACAGGGTGGCCATGACCACTTCGCTGGCCCGGCCCAGCCTGTGCCTTAATGCAGCTTCTCGAAGGTGCCAGAGCCGGAGCAGGATGGATGCGAGAAGAGAAGCGGGTGCTTGGCTTGGCTCCCTCTCGACAGCTGCCTCAGCCAGGCCCCCACACCACCACCCTGCACCCGCTTTGCATGATGCCCCAGACACCTCCTCTCTCCCCTGACCTAAAATTTGCACTAGAGAAAAAAATCCTGCCCCAAAATGCATCCCCCTACCCCGAGAAGCTGGTGCAGGCTCAGAGCTGCTGGCCTTGCTGGAGGAAAGTCTGGAGCATGGCCCATGGGACAGCAAGAGCCCAAGGCCCCCACCCCGTCTTCCTGCCGCCGGACCACAGGAGCATTCTGCGACACATATGTATAAATAAAAATGAAATATTTAATTTCCTTTTTTTTAAAAAAAGAATCCTTGACAAAGTGCTTTACTGAGGATCCTCACCAGTGAGGCGGGAGGTGGAGGGTGTTTGATGGGGGGTGTGCATGACAGCAGGGGAAACTGAGGCACAGACCGGTTACATCCACAGCGGCTGACCCCGGGGAGGAGACCCGGCTGCTCTCAGACCTGTGCCGTGGTCACCAGCCCCACTCCTCCCCCCAGGACAGCCCGTACACACCGGGAGCACCGGGAGCACCGTGGGGCCACCGGTTCCCGTGCCGGGAAGGGTGACCTGCGAGGCCAAGGTCTCTGGAGAACCCCAAGGAGCACTGCCTGGCTCCCTGGCACCGTCACCGCAGGGGCATCACCCGCTCGGGTGCCACACGGCAGCGGATCGAGGGGGACGGGGCCACCGTGACACAGCGGTGGTTTGGGAGGCTGCTGGGTTGGGAGAGCAGCTCCGGAGCCGTGGGAAGCAGCAAGCCCTGGGATGCTCAGCCAGCTGGCCCTGGCGTGGCGAGCAGTGGCCATTCTGTGTCCTGGCTTGGCCAGCCTCTGCGGCCGGGCTGGGGCGGGTGGGGGGCAGGGACCTCCCCCAGGCAGGGCTCCAGCCTTGGGCATCGTGGGGGGCTCGGCTGGGCCGTGCTTGTGCAGGACAGCCCGGAGCAAGGCAGCGTGCCCGGGGTCAGCAGCAGCTCTTCTTGGGCTTGTCGTTGGGAGTGAGTTTGATGGAGTCGGTTAAATAACTCTCAAAAATGCCTTTATACTGGAAAAAACAGAGAAGAGAAAGGGTGAGTGATGTTAGCTCAGAGCCAGCCTGAGCAGACCGAAGGACTGGGGAGCGCAGGTTTAGTTCTGATTCATGATTAAAGACAAAATCCAGGGAAAAGCTGCCTGGCTCAGCCAAGGAGCAGGGCCACCCTGTTTGCATGGCATGGGGACACGAAGGTCCCCGTGGGATGGCCACTAGAGGACAGTGCTGCCGCGCTGTTCGGTGCCGCACGCCCCGCTCCGTCACCGCAGGCAAAGAGAAATAGCAATTCTTATTCTTTTCTAACTTGTTTTAGATCTATTTTAAGAAATCAAACACTGATGTATTTCCCTTCCTGGGGGTCTCCTACATCCTATAAATATAAGATATATTATAAATATAAACAGAAGATATTCTGCATCAGAGGGTGGGTCGGATCAGCTCCGGGGAGTGGCTGAGTCCAGCTCCCACCTGAATCCCGGGCCCGGGCTGGGTGCAGGAGCGATGCTCACCGTTGTTAACGCCTGCTTTGCAAGGGTCTCAAAAGCCTCCGCAACGTTGATGTTGTTCTTGGCGCTGACTTCAAAATAAGGGATGTCTTTCTCCTTGCACCAGGCTGAGGCGATCTCCTTGGGTACCTGCGGGAAAGGAGGATGGAGCCACAACGCAGCCCTGCGCAGAGCTGCCCGTAGCTGCTGGAGGGGGGGTGGAGGGGACCCTCCTCGCCCATCCACGCGCTGCTGGGTGAGGGCAGGGTGCTGGTACTGCAGGCAGCTGAGAGGCTTAATTCCTGCTGTCTTCAGTGGGGACAGTCTCTGCTGCAAAGGGCAGCGGGGGGATGCTGCTTACGCCCTCTGAGAGGTATGGGGGAGGTGGCAGCACTGGGTGCCCAGCAGCTCCATGCCTGGGAGCCCTGGTTTTCATGTGAGCATTGGAAAAAGATTGGTTCTACAGGTGAAGGATCAGCGCCCGTAAGCCGTTGAGGCACTAAAGCATCCCAACCCACACACCCTGCTCTCTCTCCTCCACCCTTACCTGCCGATCGCAGATGTCTATTTTGTTCCCCAGCACGACCATGGGGAAATCTTGCTCCCTCGGAATGACCTTCTCAAGGAAGTCATCTCTCCAGTTGTCCAGGGACTCAAAGGACTCTCTGTCCGTCACGTCGAAGGCCAGCATGCAGCCGTCTGAACCTTTGTAAAAGGTCGACACCATGGACCGGAATCGCTCCTGTCCCCCTGTGTCCCAGATCTAGGGCAGAGAAGGGCACAGGTACAGACACACGACACGAGCAGCGTGGGTGTTTGCAGCCCTGCGCTCCGTTAAGCTCAGGGGACCAGTTTCAGGGAGTGCCAAGTCCCCAAAACTTGTGTTATATGATAACTTTGGTATCGTTCATGGATGCTCAGGGCTGCTGAAAATCAGGTCCTGCAAATGCAGCCCGCCACCTCATGACACCAGTAGGCATTTGGGGACAGCAGGACGTGGTGGGACACACGTGCCTGTGGGATTGGGGTGGGCACCCCAGGCAGTCCCAGCCCCGCTCACCTGCAGTTTCAGGGGAGTGTTGTCCACCATGAGGACTTTGGTCAGGATGCTGGCACCCAGCGTGGTGCGGTAGTCTTCGTAAAATGTCTTGTGCACGTACTGGTGCAGGAGGGAGGTTTTGCCCACGCTGGCGGGAGGGAAGGGACACGGGTGAGGATTCGCTCAAGGGGTTGGTCAGGAAGGATGGGGGCTGGGCACACGTGGGGCTTCCCTCCCATCCTAGGCACCGCTCCTTACCCCAGAGCTCCTACGATAATTATCTTCAGATCCACCTTCTTGCTGGCATCCATGGACAGGCCCTGTGGGGCAAGTGGGGGTCACCTGGCTGCGGAGATGGGACCGGCTCCTGGCGAGCCCCACAACACTGGCAGAGGTGTGGGAGCAGCCGCTGCTCCCCGCAGCCTCTCCTCACTCCCACCCCGGCTGTCCCACAGCCCCCGACACTGCCGTGTCCGCACCGTGCCAGCACCGTGTCTGTGCCGTGCCAGCACCCCGCTGCACTCGTGTCCCGGTGGCGGTGGCGGCAGAAATTCCCGTGCTGAGCCCGGCCCACGCCACCGCCCAGGACCTGCTCCCAAGGTGCTGGTGCACGTCCAGACACGCCACTGCGCTGCACCAGATCATCACCATTAGAAGCTGCTGTGAGCAACTTCCCTGCCTCTCCCTTTCCTTCTAAAGTGCAATCCCTCCCCCTAAACCTGGCACACACCGGGGTCCTGGGGAAAATTACATTTAGTAAAGGCTGTGGCTGGCTGGACTTTCCTGGGTGCCCCAAGTACAGCCCAGGGATGCCACCCAGCCTGGGAGCACCCCGAAAGGCTCCCCGCAGGCTGCATCCCCAACGTGTCCCGGTGTCCCCACGTGCTCTGTGCCTGGCCATCCCCCGAGCACCTCCAGCAAACCCCCTCCCCAGGCGGGGACAAGCATCCTCCGGCCGTCTCAGCAGCTCCGTTCCTGCAGCAGTGTCAGGCACGGCACCCGCCAAGGCATGGATGGAAACACTTACTGACAGCCTCATCTCTGCATTTTTTCCCGATGCGCTGGCCAGTCCTGCGCCGTTCCCCCTTGGCACGTCACCCCTGCCAGGGCGGCTCTCAGCTGTGGGGTCCAGGCTCTCCCACACCCCCTCTGCCAGCCCCTCTGTGCCCACCCTTGGCACAGGCAGAGCCTCACGTCTCAGCATGCACAAACTTTCCAGTCCTTTTGCCAGCACCAGACAGTTTTCTCCAAGGCCAGGTGCTGTTAAACTGAAAATGGAGTTTCCCGACCTTTTTGCCTGCCGGCTGTTGCTCTGGGGGTCCCCTGCTCAGCCACCGTCTCAGCTGCAGCCTCAGGGGCCGGAGGGGCCGGAGGGATGTGCACTCACCTGCCGGGGCATCTGTCTGCCAGGCGGCCAAGGCTCTCGGCTCCGTTCCAGTCGGCGTCCCGGGGAGGGAAGAGGCGAGAGAGGAGGATCCAGGAAAGGGCGGCCGTCCCCGGCGCTGATTCCCGCCTGCCCACGGCTCGGGGAAGGCGTCTGTGGGGCCCCGCGCCGTGACATCAGCAGAAAGGGGCCGAGATCCTGCCGGAGCCCGCGGAGCAGCCACGGGTGGGTGCTGGGATATCACGGCATTTCCCTCGGCTCCAGGCTCTGCCGAGCGCTCCCCGGCTTGGGGTCTGATAGGGGAAAGAGAACAAGGTTCCCCTCATCTGCTGGGGTCTGGGATTGACTTTTGGCCTCTCCTCTTGCTCAGGATCCCCTGGTGCCCTTAACCCACCTCCCAGGGACCCCTTATCTGCGTTCCTGCTGGGCTGAGAACAAAAGCCCGATGGGGCTATCGGCAGCATCCCCCGTGCCCGCGGGAGCCACCGTGGTCTTTGCTCGGGCAGCTCCGATAGCGTGGGACGGGATAAGCGGCTTCGGGGGCCGGGTACAGCGGGGGGCTGGTGGCAGTGGAGGTGGGGCTGGGGGCTCAGCCCAGCAGAGAGGGGGAGCAGATGAGTGTGGTCCCTTTGTGGGGGCTCTGTGTGGTTTTTGTCTCCTTTTGCAGGCAGGAGGAGAGGGGCAGGGGGGGAAGCGGGAGCGTTCGCAGCCCCTTAGTACACTGTGGCACATCCCTGCAAACCCCAGTCCTTAGGGACTCCCACCCAGCACCCACGGCCAGCACCAGCACCCCATGGGCACTCTGAAAGGAAGGGACTATGTCAGGATGGGAACCCCAGTAACCAGAGCTGGTGGCATCTCCTGGAGGAGGATGTGTTAAGCCAGCAAGTGGGATTTTGGGGATCCCAGCTGGCACCATGGAGAAACCGAGGAAGCCTCTGGCCATCTCTGCAAGCATCAGGGCTCTTTGGCATGGGAAAACCCTCCCAGCCGTGGCTGCAAAGGCAGACCTGTGCTCCCCAGCGTGCAAGGGCAGGTCCCGAGCCTTTGCCAAACATTCAATAGGATTTGGGGTTTGCACTGGAACTGGGGTGTCTCCCTCATCTGTGAACCCTCCCAGTTCCCTCACCATGAACAACACCCCCCCTGCCTGGGGATGCAGGGTCCCTCTGGCTTTTGCTTTTCCACTGGCTGCCCTCATTTTTGCAGATTATTTTTGCCTGTAGACATCTCTTATGGGATCTCAGGGAAGATCACTGCACTCAGCAGGACAAACGCTCCTCCTCCTCCTTCCCAAGTGTAATTTTGGGACCTGTCTGGCCAGAAAAATCTGTTTTTTCCCCCCACGGGGCAAGTGCAGGGAGGAGCTGGGATGAGGCAGGAGAAGAACCTGAGCCAGTTCTCACTGGCGGTGGGTAAAAGGCTGATGTTTCCTTGGAGCAGGTCTCTCCTAATCCCTGTTTTCAGCCTATTTTCATCATGCTGCTTCACCTTTGCCCTTGCAGTGAGACTTCGTTGTCCAGCCTCCCCTCCTGACTACTTCTGCCCTCATTCCTCTCCACGTGTCCCTCCAAACCCAGTGGGCTGAAGGTTGCTCACCCAGTCAGATGATCGATGCCTCTCCATGCCGGTGGAGAGGGGGTTTGTGGTTGCGTTGCTATAGCCAATGCCCGCAGCCACTTCTGCTTTTGGGCAGGAGAGGCTGTACCCATCAGGGTCATCAGGGTGCTCAGCCTGAGCTCAGCACCAGCTCCAGCGTTTGTTTGATTTCAAAAGAAAAGGGATTTTCTGTCTTTACTGCTCCTGGTGTAGTCATGTGAGCTTAGCCCTGGATGAAGGCAGAAGGAGCAGTAACGTAGAGGAGGCGATGGCCAACGTATTACTAAGCAGCTCCTACAACCACAGCTACAATCTTGTCCTGATTGCTCCACCAAGTCAGCAATTCTGAGGAAAATGTGTGTTTTTTGAGCCCTGTGACTATGAGGAACATCTTGCAGCTAGGAGATGATGAAACACAGACTGCCACGTCCAGAGGAAAGGCTCGTGTGAACAGGGAGAGGATGGGCTGTTCCCTGCGGCAAGGCTCACAGGGCAGTGAGAGTGGGGGAAGAGGAAGAAAGCAAAAGGTGTCCAAGTGACTAAACTGTTCCCTACAGCTATTTTTGGCCACCTTTGCTCCCCGGGGGACAGCCTGGTTGCTCCCTATCAGGATGCTCAGTATTTGCTGGAGCAAAGTCCCCTGAGCATCCCCCCGTGTGCAGGGAGGAGGGCTGGACAGGACCCCCGAGACCCCCCGAGAGGACCTGGGGTGCTCTGGGATCCCAAGCACACACAGCACCGGAGCTGTCGTGTTCGAGTCCAAGCTGGGCCACCTCTCGCTGCCAGCCGGTGTTTGGGGACACCAGGCAGTCTCTCGTTGTGCTGGGGAAGCTGGATGCTCCCCCAGTGCCTGTGGCCACGGTGATGGGCTGGTGCCCAGCAGCACCTTGGCGTGCTAAGAGTTAAACTGGAAAAGGGAGAGGAGACCTTTGTTCAGCTGCCCCCTGCACCTTATCTGGAGAAACCACAGCCGAGGTGAAGTCAATACCGGAACGGTTACAGAAACCATATGTTGGTCATTGGCACAATCAATGTTTCTGAGTGAGGCAGATATTTTCTTGTATTGCAAACAACAAGGCTGAGCCACAAAGTTTGCAACCAGATCTGAATTTTCCAGCGCTCTCAGACCCAACCCTGAAGTCTGCTCTGGGAAAGATGCAGCAGATGCGAAGCCTGGCCCTGGCCACGGGGACCCCGGCACCTCAGCCTCGACGCCAGCCCGCGGCAGGGCTCTGCTTCAGCGTCCCCCAGGAAAACTGAGCACAGGCAGGGATAAAAATAACCCTTCGCTGTGCTTCCCTTTCTCGCTGCCTTCCATGTGCGTCTCAGGATGCATCATGCATGACCCACAATTGCTCGTGCTTTCTCTCACATCCCTTGCACTGTCAGCAAGTCACAAGTGATGCAGTGACTCACGGGGAGCCCTGCAGCCCCCCGCAGCCCCCGCAGCCCCCCAGACCCCCCACTCTCCGAGCCAGCCCAGCCCGCGGCCGCTGGCTGCAGAGCTTGGCAGCACGCAGCTGGTTTGCCCTCTGGCTTTGAGCACCCACCAGCCACGTCTTTGCAAGCGCCCGGGTGGGTCAGAGCAAAATTCACTGGAAATCACCGGTTGCTCTGGAAGTTTTGTGGCACAGAAAGAGCCCCAGGGTCTCTCCAGTCTCAGAGTTACCTTCTTGTTTATCGGCACCAGCTCAGCCTGCTGAAGCGACACTTTTTCCCGGTGAATTCGCAGCCGCCGCAGCCCCTGCCCGCAGCCATCGCCTTGGGCTCCGCCGGGAGCTCCGAGATGCCCACAGCCACCTCCGGGGACTTTCTGCTCCACTTGGGCAAAGTGTCCTCTCCCACCCATGTGGGAATCCCAGCTAAGGACCATGTTGGCCAGCCTTTCAGATCCACGGCTGCCCAGGGGCAGCAGCATCTCCTGCACTGCCAAGGCTCCCTGCAGAGCGGGGAGACTCCGGTAACACCACGCACGCAGCCCTGGCAGTGCCGCGGGTGCACCCAGGGTTGTAGCTCACCGGGAAGGAGGGCAGGGGCCAGGGAAGGAGGATTTAACCCTCCAGGGCATCCCAGCCGAGATCTGCAGGGTTGCTGCTGTGCTAATCACAACACGATCATGGCAGGTTTTGTTTTATTAAAGTTTATATAGACCTGTGTTTAAAAAAAAAGAGAATCCGCAAAGCAGATCACAGAGCTGGTCAAGACATTTCTATATTCATTCTGAAATGGCTTCCTGGTGTGGGCTCTTCGGCCGCAGCCCCTGGGGGTCTTCATCACCTCCGGGGACACTGATGCAGTGGTGAAATCCTCTGCCCTGCCCAAAGCAGCAGCCCGGTGACTCTGTCCCCCTCCTGCCCCACGGGATGCCACAGCCCTAAGGGACAGCGGGGGCCAACCCCACCCTGTTATTTCCACGGTCAAAGACGGAGTAAAACTGACGGATGAAAACGTCACCCAAAATCCAGAGGGGTCCAGCAGGAGGGGCGATGTCCATCCCCTGGAAGCCGCTGGTGCAGAAGGCCATGCCATCGCTGTGCTCCTGGGGAAGAAGCCCAAAGCTGGGAATGAACCCAAGAGCCTCGTGCCCGTGGAAATGTGCGGGAATGGTGACTGCGGGTCCCGTGCACGAAGCAGTGGGGCTTGTCACCCGCTGGGACACGCAGCTCAGCTCCCGGGGTGGCTCTGGGCCACCTTTGTCTCTGGAGCCGCTGGGAATTGGGGATGGTGGTGAGGACGGAGCTGCAGCCGTACCATGATGGTGTAGGCCTGGGAGCTGAGCGTGTAGGGGACCCCATTGATGGTGAAGGTCACATCAGGCATCACGTTGAGGTTGCTGCACTCCACGGCGTACTGCGAAACAGCCGGGTGGCTCAGCGGTGCTGCTCGGTGGGATGTCCCTCCTGTTGGGGTGGGGGTCCCAGGGCTTTGTCCCCCTCCTCCCTCCACCCTCCCTCTCACCTCTCCATCCACAGGTGTGGCACCAATATAGCTTTGCAATTCTTTTATATCCTTGGTGGGGCCTGTGATGAGCGACGTCCCGGTGTCCACAATGGCCTGGCAGCTGTTCACGCAGAAAGCCACTGTCCCATCCAGCTGGATGCTGGAGGAGGAGGAAAGAGAGAAGGAACAGGAGGGACTCATGCTGCTCCTCTGCCGCAGCCCAGCCCTTCCTTCCCTGCCCAGCACCACTCACTTGTCCAGCTGGATCTGCCAGTACCCTTGGAGGGTGACGGGCACCCAGTTCAGGGTCCCCGTGAAGCGGGAGGGATCAAAGCCACCAAAGAGCAGCTCTCCTCCCACGGAGGATTCGGGGTTCCTAGAGGGAGGAGGGGGAGATGTGAGGGATTTTCTACATTTTACTTTGCACATCGCATTTTAAATAGGTGGATTTACACCCACGTGCTTCCCACAGATGCTTAGGGTCATTCGCTTTATTCCTGTAAGTCCTGAGGTCTGTGATGCTCAACATGGTACCAAGAAAACCCTTTACTATCTCAGTAAACCATCTTTATTTTAGCAGCCCTTCCTGTTCCCTAAAAGCAATTCCCAAGCCTAAGAAACACCCCGTTGCAAAGCTGTGTCCGTACATGCTCATGTAGACGGAGAACATGGGCAGCTCCACCAGATCTTGTGCCATCATGTTGTCGAAGACGGGGGTGACCCCATCCACAGCCAGCGAGGGGTAAGCCAGCCCCAGGATCCCGTCGAACTCGGCATCCAGGAAGGCTTTTCCCGGCTCGCTGACGCTCTCTGCAAACTGCTGGTTGCTCACAATGAGGCCTTCAACCTGCGGGGAGGAGGAGGGTTGATGGTGATGCTGGGTCTGTAGGAAAGTCCTAGGCACATTGTGCAGAGCAGGAGAAACCAAAAATGACTCACAACTACTTGGTCAGATCCGATGACTCCCGTCAGACTGCCGGTCCCATACTGGATGGAGAAGGGGGTCCCTACCGCCTGGTACGTGCTGGACTGTGACGGCTGAAACTTGGCGTGCTGAGCTGGGGAAGGAGATGGGAGCTGTCAGCAGAAATGCCATTTATCTGCATGGCCACGGGTGCTGGGAGCCCCCACCATGGCCTCAGAGCGAAACGATGGGGTGGCATGGCATCACCCAAATGCCTGCATCACAGGCACGCTGCCGAGGGAGAGAGCTGCTCACAAAACAACGGGCCATGCTGGCGTTTCGGGGAGGGATAAAACTTACCCCGTTTCAATCTGCCTCAAAGGTGCGAGGTTTGTTAAGGGGAGCAGGATTAGCTCGTGCCATATTTTTATGAGACCTGGAGATCAGCACCGCAGCTCCTGTTTCCCAGACAGCAGCAGCGGTGACTCTTCCCCCAGCCCCACGGCACTGCTGTATCCAGCTATTTTCCCCAGCCCGCCCTGGGCTCTGTTGGAAGCACTGCTTGGAGATGCTCCGTGTCCCGGGGCAGCAGGGCTGGACTCAGTTCATCGCTGACAGCCCGAACAAGCCCCGTGCTCGTCACCCACCGTGGTCTCTGTGCCCGCCTTCTTCCTGCCGGCCAGCCCCTTGCTGACAAGCCGTATTATGTGCTATCGTCTTTGCTTGTTTGTTTAAAGGCTTTCCCGTAAGAATGGCCTAAAGAGCACGACCGATATCTCCCGCGGGCTGATGGTGCTGGGTGCTGGTGGTGTGATTGCCACCCACGCCTGAGCAAACAAACCCGCTGAGGCTCCCCAGCTCGTCCCCCCAGATTTCTGTTATCCACACGTGCCCTGGAGCGCTCAGCTGGGTGGGGAGGTCCCCCAGGGTCCCTGGGCCGAGCTGGGGGTCACCCAGGGTCCCACCACAGCCGGCTGGGGGGGGGGACACGGCTGGTCGGGGACCCCTACTCACCGCAGGCTTTGCTGACGCAGTAGATGGATGGCACCCAGAGGTTGGAGGAGCCTGTGTCAAATATCACGGTGAAGTTCTGGGGGGGGGTTCCAATGGCAATCTGCCCAAAATACTCCATCTAGCAAAGAGCGTAGCCGTTAGCTGTTGGCACACCGAGAAATCCTGGCAAAGGGGAGTCTGTGCCGGGGCGTCTGCAGAGAACCGATGGGGTTCAGCGCAGGGGATGGCTGGCACCAGGGCAATGTTTGATCTGTCACGGCCGCATCGTGCCAGGTGAAATAAAGGAGCCAAATATTTACGGAACAACAAAGGAAGGCGAGAACAAAAGGCAGGATAGCGAGTGTGGGTGCCGTCCACTTCCTGCTGGATTCAGCGGGAAGGCCGGGTCCCAAGGGGACATTAGCGGGATGCAGACAGTGGCCGGGGCTTTGGGGACAGGACTCTCACGCTGCTGGGGAATGGGAAGAGCCCGGGGAACATCCTCCACCTCTGGCTCTGCATCCTTTGGGATGAGGTCTTCTCTGATGCGTGTGAAGTGTGGTAGTTGTGGAGGAAATCTGTCTCCCCACTGTGTGCCCGAGAGCACTGCGGGCTCGGAGAGCGCGGCAGGCAGGGAGAGGGCTGGCAGCACCCGCCGTGAATGTGTTCCCTTGTCCCCTCTCATCATCACATTCCCGGGAACAAAGGAGCAGGCAGGAGCAGGCAGGCAGCAAGCCCTGGCACGCTGGGGCACTGGCTGCAGGAGTGCTCCATTAGCAGGCTGGGCTTTATGGGAAGAATTTGGGCATTGGGGACCGCTCATGCAAACTAATGTGCTTTCGGGGTGTCTGCAGCACGCTGTGGGGACCGAGCACCCCGCAGCCCTCGGTGCTGCTATGCTTACGTCCAGGTAGTTGATGAGGGGCTCACTGGACTCCGTGAAGGCAGCGCAGTCCTCGCTGTACTGGACCATGTCCAGCCTGTGGGTTTTCCAGAAGTGGGAGAGCTGCCCACGGTCCCGCAGCGATTTCCGCAGGGAGCGGTGCCGTGTCAGGGTCACTCTGGGGGAGCAAGGGTCCTGGTCACTCGCCCGGGGCTGCGGATGCTGCCCACATCCTGCAGTCCCCGTGTCTGCCCCGAGGGTCCCAGTGCCACCAGGATGCAGGTCCAGAGCCTGTTTCCCCACACCTCCCGCTGCAATGCTTTGCAGCCAAGGCATGGTGAAACAGGGGACTCGGTGTGTTTTAGGAGGCAGCAAATCAAGGACAAAACTGGCAGGAGAGCCCGCACGCCCCTGCGCAGGAGCTCAACATGACTGGTGGAAAAGGACCCTCGGGCTGGGAGAGGGGATGTCATGCCGGGGTTTTCTGCCCTGTCTGTTTGCACAGCACTCGGCTGCACCCGCAGCTCATCCTGCACACCTCGCCGCAGCCCAGTGCTGCTGCTGGCGTCTGCCCGGAGGGATGGAGATGGCCACGGAGCCGACAGCCCGATGCAGCCACACCAGCACAGCCCCGTGTGGTCCCCGCACTCCGGTGCAGCCGCAGGGCTGTCCGTGCCGGGGGAGCTCAGCTCTGCCCGGTCATCTCTGCCGCGCTTGGCCCTGGCGGGACCCTGCGAGCGAAGCCCCTCCGAGAGCCCAGGGAGCTCCTGGGGACCCCCTTACCTTTTCAAGCCGCTGGCCGGGGAGAAGCAGAGCATGGCGAGGAGGAGGAGGAGGCACTTCATATCGGCAGCTCGGCGGCAGTGCTGGCCTCGGTCGGGCTCTGCAGGTGCGGGCAGCCCCACGGCGTTGTTCTTATACCAACAGGTACACCCTTGCCCCACTGTACCAGCACCCGCGATAACGCCCCTTTCAGTGTCAACACGGGGCTTTGGCGTTGGAAATGAATCACTGGCCACATCCCAGGCGAGGCAGAGCGAGAGCACTGGGGTCAAGTTTGTTTTTGTGGGCGAGGGGCTGGTGGTGGCCGAGCAGGATGGTGCAGGGACGTGCCAGGTGCTGGGCAGGGGGCTGTGTCGGCCAATTTTGGAGGCAGTGAAGGTCCCGCAGCCGGAGCAGAATGGGATCTCCATCCCTGCAGCAGCCCCTTATCCACTGGAAATTGCACAGCTCAGCTGAACTGATGGAACCCCCCCAAAATGCTCCAGGGGAGCGTTTCCCCTTTCCTTCGCCCCGCAGCCCCCCCGGGGACCTACGCGTGGCCATGGGGTGCCCCACACCCCGACAGCTGCGAGGGGGTGCAGGAAAGGGATGTGTTTGTAGCATCGGGCAGCTGCTGAACAAACTTTAAAAGGCACAGACTAATTAGCAGTGATGAACTGCTCAGGGATCTGCAACTTTCCCTTTTAAATAGCAGCCAGTGCCATCAAAGCAGGGTGGGGAAGAGGCTCTTTGCATGGGTGACAGTTACATGTCGCCTTACAGCCGCTAATGGGCTCTTCCCCGACGGCTGATTTTTGTTCAACACAGGACGGCCGTCTCATTAAGCCTCCGTGAATGCAAATAAAAAATGCTAATGAACAAATAAATCCTTCAGATACGGAGGGGAGATGGGTGGGGGGAGGTGGGGATTTTCTTGCTGCCACCATCTCTCAGACACGCGGCTGAAGGTTTCCGGTGATGCTGAGTTGTCCGTGTGTTGCTTGCCATGGATATGGCACTGTAATACCTGGTGATGGTGTTTTACCCAGTGAGCACCATCCATGTAATTAACGGGGTTTCTACCCTTAGCACTGTGCTAATTTTCCATTCATCCCAGTTAATCCATTTTATCTAATTAAAGTCCTCATCCCAGGAAATTAAACCCTCGCCTGTGAGGCGGAGGTACCGGCGGGGCCGTGAGCCCAACGCAGGCACCCAAAATCTCAGCTGATGGGGCACGGCCCGAGGAAGAGCCGGCTCGTGTCTCCTGTTCTGGGGGTCTCGTGTCTCCAGCCCCGGGAGATGCTGCCGGCTCCTCCGCTCCGTGGGTTTGCAGGGAGCTTGAGCTTAAAAATTCTCATCAAAGGTTTCTTCGGCGTGAGCGTGGAGATGCGGGGCATGGCAGAGTCGATGTGGATGGCAGAGGCAGCTGGTTTTTCCAAGTCAAGTGCAAATTCCCTGCACTTCCCCGTGCCCAGGCTGATAGCTGCATTTTTTTTTTTTTTATACTGAGTAGCTTTTATACAAAGTTCTTATGCATTTCCCTTTTAAGATGCAGTTTGATGTACCAGCCTCCCTTCCCATCCTAATCATTTATTCATGGAAGAGATTTTTTGAGAAAACACAACTTCCTAAACCAAAACCAATCGCAGCAAGTGCCAGATCAGCTGAAAGCAGCAAGTTGATTGTTACGGACATGGTTTATAACACGAAAATCCTGTAAGAAAATCCAGCCTGAAGGGTCATTGGGCTGCTGAGATAACCAGGAGTGTGAGCTGTAGCACAGAGGAGCTGAATACTTTAAGCAAAATAGTTTATGTGCTGGAAAAGACCCCCAATTGGATCATAATAATCTGCAAACTCGTGACACTAGATTCAGCGTTAAAATATGAAGATTAAAGAAATAAAGAGGCTAAACCTTTTGTTTAGAAAATTTTGAAGTTAAGCATGTCTGTTTCTAGTTTTATTTAGTTATTTCAAAAGTAATTTTAAAACCCAAACTCATAAAGGTATATAAAAAGTTTTATTTCAAGTGCAACAAAATGTTGTTTTTCTCTTTCTTTTGGGATCCAGTGCAAGACTCAGACGTATTTACCAGAAAACTGGGAAAAAAGACTTTGCTTCATATGCGCTTTCGGCTGTTTCTCAAGGTTTGAAATCTTGCAGATGCTTCTGCTTGAGATGCTTCTGCAGATGGGAGGGCTGCATCGTTTTCAACACACGGTGCCCTTCACCTTGGCAGGGGTCAGCAATGGCACTGCCCGTCCCTGCCTGGTGCTGCCCGTCCCTGCCTGCTGCTGCCCGTCCCTGCCTGCTGCTGCCCGTCCCTGCCTGCTGCTGCCTGTCTGCCTGGGGTGCCGGAGCTGCCGACGGCACCTCCTGATGTGGCAGAGAGAGCCCGGAGTGACGGAGCAAAACACGCAGAAATATTTATAAGACTGGGAGCCTTTGAATCCGTCTTGTTAATAAAACAGCAGAAAAAGCGCTTACGTTCAGTAGAAATACAACAAAACATGACTGCCGGCTGCTGGAACATCCCGGGGCTTGTAAGTAATGTATGGCCTCTGTGCAGTGCTGTATTACTTCCAGGCAGTAGCTGTCATTAAGTGCATCTTCCCCCATCCAGCTTTACATACTTGCCCTCAGACATGTTAGAAATATGTTATGCACCTTGTGTGGAAAACACGCCTCTAGCCAGCTCAGCATACGGCACTTTACTCATTTTAAGAAACCTGCTTTTGGGCTAGAAGTATGTTATCTGTGTTCTTTTTTCACATTTCCTTTAGTTTAGTCACCTCCACGATTAGCTCTGACTGATTCAAATCACACCCAAGTAGCATTTTCTGAAAAGCCTTTTTTCTGTTTATCAAATACTTCTTCCACCTGTTAATCTATTTATACATCACTGAGCTTGATGTATAAATTCACTTGAAAGAGTGAAGCCCTGCAATAACAAACACTCACTTAAAAGATAATAATAATAATAACAACAACATGCAAGCTTCAATCAAATATTTACCGGTGGCTCAGAAGCCGTGGGGAAAGCAGGACTAAAATCCCCCAGTGACGGAGCTGATGGGCAGCGTGGTCCCAGGGGATGGGGGGGAATGTGGGCAGTGACTGACCCACAGCGGGGACCTGGCAGGGGACCCCAGCTCACGATGCAGCTCCTGGGGGCGAACCCCAACAGCGCCTGGCAGCTTGGGGGTACGTAGTCTCCTCTTTGCCTTTAGAAAGCCCGGGGAGATTCGCTGAGATGATAGGGTGTTATTTCCCTGGGCGAGGATTGCTCCGGGAGCGCGGGGGTGATGGAGATGTTTAAACGACAGCGGTGCCTTCGTGGGGACACAGCCGGCGCGGTCCCTGAGTCAGGGTCCCCATGAGAAGGGGGGTCCCTCTCTCCCTGCCCACCTCCAGCCGGGGAAGAAGCACAAGAGAGGCCGTGCTGCTGCAGGGCACCTCCGGCTCCAAAACGCTGTTTCGGTGCGAGAGCTGCAAACCCAGTTCCTGCGGAGCAGTGGTCCAGCGCTCCCCAAACTGAGGGGAGTGGGTCTGCCAGTCTGCTGTTTGCACCTTGCTGGTATTAAGCGTTAACCATTGACCAGCACATTTTCCCAGAAAGCGGGCAGGTGGAGGCCCATTCACCCCCAGCAGACTCCAAGCCGTGCCAGGCTCTGGGCCCCTGTCCTTATGATTTAAAATGTTTTACCCCTGTGGAAGACTCTGGAAAAACCCAGAGGACTTTTTGGGTGGCAGCTGAATTGCTCAGGGCTGAGGCAGCTCCACTGCTGCTGGGCAGAGCTCTGTGCTCGTGGGGACCGCTTTGCTCCAACGAAGCTCAGCACCATTTTAGCACAAAGATGCTGGAAGATGGAGCAAGAGGGAGAAGTGCCTGGGGGGGGGGGTACAGTATCCCCAGCCCCAGAGCATGAGGGGCTGCAGAACAGCAGAGAAACACCCAAATATATTAAAATGAGCCCGCTGACAGAGCAGAAGCGTCATGGAACCTCATGTGGGCTTGTTCCTGCCATCACCGTGGGGGTAGAGCGAGACCGCATCCGGCCCCGATCCGGCAAGCGCTTCTGCACTGCTGGACCCTGCGGCTGCACGGCCACCGAAAATGCTGCTAAAACGTCCTTAATTCCTGCTTCACCCGAGGTTCCAGCTGCCCAGGTCCTGTGGGAAAGGGAAGGCACGGAAAGCTCTGATCGCCCAGGTAAAACCCGTTGGATATTGCTCTCCGCCGGCCGTTGCACACGATGCCTCGGAAAGCAGAGGGGCCGTACATCAGGGCGAGAGCTGGGTTTGGTGTCCGCCTCCGCGGGATGCCTGCAGGCATGCGTCGCTGCCAGACGGAGCTTTAGCCTTAACCTGGGGCAGCAAGGCCCAATTCGAATGGGATTAAAATAATTCGAGGCATTCATGTGATTTTACTTAGCTTTAGATTCAGCGTAGGTGCCTAGAATCCACTGCTCAGCAAGGAGCCGGGTAGCGGCTCTTCACAAGGTTTGGTTTCAGCAGGGCGTCTTGCTTGAGAAAGGGTTAATAACCCGGGGGCTGGTGGGAGGGCAGCTCACAGCAAGTTACCTAATACACCAAAAAAGTACATGTGCTGCCAGCATCTTACTAGCTGTTATCTTAAAAATAGATTATTTCACTATGCATACGCGTATCATCTCTTCAATCTCACCATACCCCATGTCAGCAAAGAAGCTGCCTGCTACTGATATTTGGATTTGGGTCTTATTTTGCAATTTCCTTTTGAACAGCTCATTTTTCAGATTGTTATCTGCTGCAGCAGCGTCTCCTGCCCCACAATAGGAAACGAGCTATTTAAGAATGGCAGCCATTTGAGAAGGATATTTGGGGACAGATCACTTTAATTAAGGGAGGGGGAAAATTCCCGCAAGAAATGGACTTTTAGCTTGGCAGTTACCAACCTGTTTGGGTAAGTGGAATTTCGCAGGAGATCAGTGAGGCTATTGGAAAAGCTTTTGATGAATTACTCTTAGAGATATGTCATAGAGGAAATTATAGAATCTGATCCATAGGATGGGTAATGCTTTTGCTCTAACTATCAATCTGTCTATCAAACATATTATTATGGCTCCTTTAATCATCATATCAAAGCTTTAGTTGAAGATAAGCTCCCTATGTCAGCCGTTTATAAATAGTAAGTACATACTGCTTTTTTGCAAGTGAAAGCTCACGAAATGAATGCCTCTGATTGCCGTCCTTTATAATAAATCTCTTTAATATTATGGCCAAAAGTCCCAAGCCAAGGGGTCCAGTTCAGGTGTATGTGTTTTCTAATTATGTGCCTTAAGTCCCCTTAACTTCAACGGGATTTAAGCGCTCACCTAAAATTCAATCCGAGGCGTTTCAAAGGCAGAGGTGTTGAAGGCCCCTGACATTTCTGGCTGGATCGTGACTGACGCAAAAGCCCCGACACCAAACCCGTGGCTTTCTTTCGGTTACTTTCTTCTTTGGGCCTTTTTTTCCCAGATTATAGTTATCAAATATTTTTTGTGGATTTAAAAAAAAAAAAAAGAAAAGAAAAAAGAAATGCAAGAGTGGCTTAAAGCAAGAAGAATAAATTTCAGTTCTTGTTATTATCAGCACCGTGGTGGAGCCCAGAAGCTCCAGTCAAATATCAGATATGACCGAGGCAGCAGTATATAAAACCATTAAGCTCAACGATAACGGCACGGAGAGTCTGTGGCTGCGTGAGGGGCGTGCATGAGAAGGAATCGCAGATACATTAAGAGCCTCGCGCGGAGGGAAGGCTGGGTGCCTTTATTTTACATCTTCGATGTCAGACCACTGCTTTCAAGTGGGGAGCCTGGTCTTCAGTTGACATGGAGCAACGTGAAGCTCAATGAGACCATTTTGCTTGATTGCCACCAGGGCTAACTGCTTCTCTCTGTCCTCTCGAGACCTCCAGCATCTTGCTGGGCATCTCAGCGGCCGCCGAGACGCCTCGCAGGGAGGATGAGCACTTGTCAGTGGTGAGTACAACACCCCGGGCTAAAGAGCCACAGGTAGCCCTTCGCCGTCCTGCTGCGGCGAGGGAGATGCTCTAAGGTGGAAGGATAACTGCTGCTACGGGGCACCTTTCTGTGGGGCTGCTCAGCCCTCCCGTGGCTGCGGGGAAGCCGTGCTGTGGGTGCAGGAGCGTGGGGATGCTGCAGCCCCCGTCGCTGGTGACATCGTGGCTGGCTTTTGCTGCGCTGGGGGTAATTACGCATTCTCTTTTCTCTTTTTCTCTTTTTCTCACCTACGTTTCTCACGTAGGTGTCTCAGAAAGGGCTTGTGATTTTGGCAGGAGCCACGTTCGTAACTTCTATCGTCCAGCAAGCACTGCGCACCCCCTCGCTGGCAATCAGGCTTTTGAAAACCCTTCTTAAGACGAGCACCCAAAAATGAAGTCGCTTTAAAGATAAAAAGCAAAACCAAAAACTGCACCAGCAAACCTTGGTCTAAAATATGCTTTGAAGCAATGGCAGCCAAACAGTAGCTGTAAAATTTAAAAGAATTTGATTATTTCTTTCACTTAGACAAAATATTTTTCTCTTGTTCAGGTGGATGTTTGTTGCCATCTCAGCTGTCACCTTGATCCTATACGCTCTCCTCTTACTGACACTTTACATCATGCTCAGCAGGAAAATAGGTAATTTACTGTCTCGTTGGCTTTACCTGTTGTGTTCCTCATTCTCGCTCACAACCGTCGAGTTCAGAGAGCGAAAGCCGTTTGCCCAAAGCTTCCACATCCCCTGGTTTGTAAAGCACAACCAAGTTCTTGTTCTGGGTCTGGTTCTCGGGGAGCAACCAGCGAGCGATCGGACAGGGTTACGCAGCCTTGTGTTGTTTCAAAACCATTTTATTTTATTGCTCTTGTTAGTAAAGTGGCGGAAAAATACCATCAGAATCAATTTGCAAAATATTAATTCAGATGAAACTACAATTTCCAGCAGGAAAATCTTTCACGCAAAACTGCTGCCCACATTTGTACATAAATAAGCTCTGCTCGGCCCTGCGGGTCAAACTAATTTGGAGCTCGCATGGGAAGAGGCGCTGATGGCATGATTTAACACTGGAATCTTTCATCGCAGGAGAACAGGGCCCGCACTTAATCATCTCAGTAATTGAATTGATAGATATTTGCCTGCTCCAATACATAATAATAATAATTACTGCCGTGCCAGCGGCTCGCGCTCAACGGGCTTTGCCGTGGGGCAGTGCTGGGGCTCGGGGAGCGGGTGGGGGTCCGTGCGGTGCGTGGGGGTGCATGGGGCACAGCCGGCGTCTCGGGCTGGAGCAAGGAGCTGACTCGCCTCTCGGTTGCAGCCAGCCACTGCAGCAAGCAGGTGAGCAGCAGCCCCGCAGCACAGCCCCAACAGCCTCCGAGCTCTTCCGCGGAAGGGAAAGGGGTGCAAAGACCGACCTTCACGGGTAAGGGGGGATCCTACAGCAACGGGGTTTTGTCCTGGCACGTGGATATAAACGTATGGTATTGCACTTGTGCAATATTCCCTTCCCGAAGCAGTGGGAAGACCCTGACCTGCCGGCCCCGGGGTGGAAGAGGGAGCAAGCGGCCGGGCGAAGGGCAGGCGCAACAGCCGCTGGCAATTCCGGCTGCCTCCTGCCTCCTCTGGGCTTTCCCTGCCCGATTCCCCACGGGCAGGGGGATGAAGAGAGGAGGGATCACACAGATGCCTTTTGGATTTTCAATTTTCACTTTTGAGTGCGTTTGCTTTTGGTCCCTGGTCATCTTTTTCCTTTAACCCCCCCGAGTCGTGATGGAGGTGGTAATGTTTCCTGTTTTTAAGGGAGCAGCGACACATCTTCAGAGACCTCGGAGGACTCGGACAGCAACCCTTCCTGCCCACAGGTACGGCCGCGGGCACAGAGCCTTTGCCAAAAGCAGCCTCGAGCCCCACAGAGCAGC
>VXBL01002384.1:1435632-1465770 GCA_013400195.1 Aramus guarauna | reverse complement strand
GGGGGGGGGGGCACACATGCGTTGAACCATATGGAAATACCAGCGGAGCTACGGGCCAGGGTGATGGCTGTCACCTGCCATACGCAACGTTCCTCGTTTGGAGGGAAGCATCCGCAGGGGTCAGGGATCCCTGGGCACAACCCGGGCATCTTGATCGGATGCACGCCTTTGTGTGGGTTCAAGGGCAAAGCCGCCCTGGGTGGATGCTGGTATCTGACCTGGGGTTTGTGTCCTTCTGCAGGGCCCTCGCTTGGAAGAAAATCTCAATTACACATCCCTGGTCTTCCCAGGGAAAAGCTGTGGGCCAGGCTCCACCGGGGACTATGAGAACATGAAGACTGGGACAGACTACGTCAACGTGGACCCCAAAAAGAGGAAAGCAGATTTTTGGCTCTGCTCCAGCCCCGTGGCATCCAAGTCCATCGAGTACACCGAGGTGAAGCTCTGACTCCCGGGATGCTGTGCGCGGGATTTCGGGTCAGATCGCTGCTGTGAAGGGGAGATGCCCGAAGCCCCTGGCAGCCGCGGGACCAGGGCTTCCCCTTCCCCTCGGTCAGCGCCTGGCACGGGCTGACTCCTGCCAGCTTTTATTCCTTGTAACACTCTAACCCAGTGGTACAATTTGCTTGGTATTTTACTTAAAAGCGTCACTGTTACTGAAGGCTGCTGAGTGTGGGATAGCATGGGGAAGCGTTCCTCCTGCCCAGCCTGAAACGTGCTCGCCAGTTTTGTGCGATGGCCCTTTTTCCCATTTCATGAAAGCAAATGGAACATCCTTCCCTGCCCCTCAAAATGGGATGTAGTTCAGGGAGGGAAATGCAGTGGTCTTCAAAATACCCACCCGAACTGGCTGGCATCTCCCCTCAACCATGCTCGCATTGCTGATTGCTGTCATAAAATCCTTTTAAGAACAGTTCCTCCGCTGGCTTTCCCCTCGCTGCCCGACAAGCTCTGACTCATTGCCTTCCCCTGCACCCCTTTTTCTCTGATGCTCAAAGTCTTTCCAAGTCCCCATTGCCCTCAGGGCTGTCACTGGGGCTGGGATAGCCGTGCAGGCAGCTTGACCCCCCGTCCACGCATGGGGGGATGCCAGGGCCAGGGAAGGAGGGTGGCCTTGCTGGGGAGCTTCCTCCCCCAGCTGAGAGCCGTAGTCATCAGCCCAGGTGGCAAATGGCTGAGGGCTTCCCAGGGGATTTATATCCCCCCTCCCCAGCTGCAGGACCTGGGCTGGCTGCTGGTCCCTCTGGGCTGTGGGGGGCACTGGACCGGACCACAGAGCTCCATGTGGGCATAGGCAAGTCAAATCCCTCTGTATCTTGTGGGGAGGGAGGCTGTTCCCTGTCTTCCACCTTTTGCTTTTTTTCTCCTTTGCCCCTGCACCGGATGCCCTGGGTGCAGAGTTGGCTTCTTCCCCAGCCATGTGGTGCCTGCACCCAACAGAGCTTTGGGGGGGGGTCAGTGCCCTGGGCTGGGGCACATGCCACTGCTCCCCCTGTGCCCTGACACCATGTTTCACATTTTCCTTAAGTACCAGATTAATTCCTAGGGGACCTGGAGTACAGCACTGCAATTTTCTCTAACAAAACTGACTTAGAGGCTCTCCAGCTTGCAGAGATAAACTTGGGATTGTGAGCTGAAAATGCCGGGAAGGCTGTTATCTTCTCGGAGGTGCTGCTTCCCCTGCTTGTCGGTGATTACATTTGTCAGGTCACCTTCATGCTCCCGAGGTCCTGGAGAGCCAGTGCCCGGCCAGCCCTGCCTGCAGCCGGGGCTTGTCGTCCTCGCTCTGCTGCAGCAAAATTGCTGCCACAAATGGAGCCGGTTCCCTCCCATCACTTTGCATTTTGTTACTTTTTTTTTTTGAGAAATAAACTTTCAAAGTGCTGGGGAAAGGGAACGGGGAGCTCTACTAAGCTGATGGAGCTGCTGCCTCCCTGCACAGCCCCTCTTCATCAGGGACGGAGCTGCCCCAAGTGCACTTGGAATCAGCTCAGCAGCGATGTGCTTTAATGAAAGGTTGGGAGACGATCGATTTGGTATCGATCCTGGGGAGGGCTCGGAGGTCAGGCACTCCTGGTTTTGTGACCTTGTCGTGCAGATCTGGATCAATTTGAAGGGCACATGAAGGAAAAGGTTCAAAAAACCCAAACAATCTCTGGGAAGTGTTGCTAAAGGCCAGGAGGGGAGGGTTTATGGAATTGGAGATGAGGTCAAAACCAGGTAGTGGGAGTTTCTGCAAAAATTGATTCAAATGTTTTGTGATTAAAAAATGAAAATACTTTGATTTCAAAATAATCTTAATGTCTTGTTTGTTACAGATTTAACCTGTGATAATAGAGGGAATAATGCCCCTTGCTTGCAGGGAATTCAGTACCTTGTTCTCTGGGACACTTGTACATCCCCCATCAGCTTTTGAGCTCAACCCCCAGAGCAAAGGGATGCTCTTGGCTGCCTCACTTGTGCTTTCCTCTTAAACAAAACAGCTTCTGGGAGACCCACACCACGCAGGGAGAAGGGCAGGGCTGGGACTGCGAGGCCATGGCTTGTTCCCAGCTACGGGCTGCCCCTCCTCTCTGCTCCCAAGAGCCCCAAAGCCATCTCTGAGCCCTGGGGTGGCTTTGGCACTCCGATCTCTGTGAAATAAGACAAAAGCAGCAATAATTTGAGAGCAGCTCTTTAATGGGATGCAGCAGCTGTTGAACAGCGCGGAGCAGCCCTTCGCAGAGACTGGGGGCTGTGAGTAAACCTGGTGGGAAGGACTGGGGCATGGCAGGAGGCAGGATCTGCCTGGGCAGGCTGGAGCTGGGCCAGCGTTCCTCCGAGCAGCTCTTCGGTGGTGTCAGTGCTGCCTTTCGGACGCTTGCACCAGCGCAGCGTGATGCCGCTGTGCGGTAGCAGGATGGCTGTGCACAACAGGAGAGGATGTTTCTGCCCCGTGGCTTTTGCTCCAGCCCTGTCCCCAGGGAGGGGGGCAGGGGGTCCGGCTCCAGAGCTGCCCATCAGCAGAGCGTAATGCGAGGGGGTGAAGGGGGAGCAAGTGCTGCGCCCCGGGGCGTGGGAAAGTTGTGTCTGCATTTGCTACTCTGCCAGCAAAGCCCCGAGGATGGGGGATGAGTAAGTTGCTTGCAGGGAGCTCTGGAGCAGATGTAGCCGCGTTGCCTCCTGCTGTGCTCAAACGGCTTTGCTGGCATCTGTTAAACACCCAAAGCTCAAGTCCCTCCAGGAAAACACGCTGGTGCAGCGTTCCCCGGCTGATATCTGGGTTGTGAGGCATTGCTGGAGGAGAGCGGCCAGGCAGCGAGAGGCTTCCTAACGTACGAGGGAGGTTGGTGCTGTGCCCAGGCAATGGCTGATGGGCCCCTGTCCATCTCCCCCCACGCTCACCGCGGATGCAGCGTGCGCAGCAGCAAGCACACAAGGGTAGGATGGGCAGCGATGTTTTCTGGGTTAAGCGCACAGCTTTCTGCAAAATGAGATCCTCCCAGGGAGGGAGTGACAATGTTTGTGATGTCACATCTAGTGGCAGCTGTCCTCAGTGGAGGGATGTGCCCGGGGACCGGCCACCGCCGCAGCCTAGAGCGTGCCCGACTCGGTCACCACGTCCTCGCAGGGTGGGCAGCGGTCCTTGGTGCTGCCCCCGTGCAGGGGGAGGCTGGCGGGGCTGGCGTGGTGGCTGTGGCTGAGGATGGTGGTTTTCCTGCTGCAGAGGCTCCCGGTGGAGGCCTGTCTCCACAGCCCCGGCCGGGGGCTGCCCCAGCAGGACAGGCAGCGTGCTGCGTCCTGGAGCAGGTGCCCACTGAAGAACATGTAAATCCAGGGGTTGCAGCAGCTGCTGAGGCTGGCCAGCAGCATGGTGATGGTGAAAGCCACGTTGGTGGACTCTGGGAAGGCAAAGGAGAGAGCTGAAACATCCACCAGGCTGGGCAGGGTCCCACCGTGCAATGGGCAGGACCTCAGGGGCTCTTTTTGGCTCAGGCACGTGTTCTTTGTACCGTTCCCATCCCACCTGACTGGCATTTCTTTGGGTAGGAGAGTTTGCAGCATGGCAGGCAGAGCTGGGCTCTGCCCTTGGCTGAGAGTTGCAGATGGGTGATGTGCAGTAAGAGGGATGTGCTGCGAGATGACACCCACCAGCTTTTGGACCTTTCTTCAGCCTGTTTGCTGGCCAAAGCATCTCCCAGAGGCCTTTCAATCTTGTTTCTTCTACCCGTGAACAAGCTAGGAGAGCCACTGAAAATTTCTAGAAAAAGTCAACCTATGAAATCAGAAATCCACTTTTGAAACCTCTGCAGCTGGCTCAGCGAAAGCCCTAGGGGCACTCGATGCTGCGGGCGAAGGAAGGACCTGCTCCAGCAGCACGGCTGCTCTGCGAGGCCATCCCGGCAGAGGATGGGAGCAGCAGGCACAATTTAAACCCTCCCTGCAGTCACATATCAAACACAGCGGCTCCAGAAGCAAGTTCCCACGTGAGAGAAGAAACATACACAGCAAAGATGTTCACACAACATCTTTACACGTCCCTGAAAAGCCATGGCTTTTCAGTGGTTTTTCTGGTGAAAGCAATGATTTGAATCTGCAAACTGTTTTCTATAAACACTCCTGGGGAGCAGGTCTGTAGCCTCCCCCATGATTTTTAAAATGGCAGATTAAGACAGCTCTGTGTTAAAAATGCAACGGGCCTGCTGCGTGCCTTGGGAGCCCGGGGCTCTGCGCCTGCTCTGGGCTGCAGCCCAGCATCCCCACAGTTACTCACCATCATCAGGAGCATCCTCGTCCCACACCGACCACATCTGCATGCTGAAAAATGGTGCCCAGCAGGCAACGTAGGCCACCACAATGACAAAGGTCATCTTCACTGTGCGGATCTTGGCACGGGAGATGGTCCGCACGCTGCTCACCCGGGAGGGATGCCCGCTGGGGCATTGCCCGCTCTTCTCGGAGGAGCAGGGAGCAGGAGGGGCAGCTGCTGCGGGTACACCCGTGCCAGGGGCACCGCTCTGGGTCTTGCCCTTGAGGTTCTTGCAGATCTCGTAGCAGATGAGGCTGTAGCAGACGGTGAGGATGCTGACAGGCAGGATGAAGATGCACAGTGTGGTCCAGGTGATGTATGCTCGAGCTCCCCATGGGTACCTGAAGTCTGCCCAGCAGTCCAGCACCCCCGAGCCCTGGCGTACCTCCTGCAGGGAGAAGATGAAGATCTGGGGCAGGCTGAGCAGGCAGCTGAGCAGCCACGTAGCCCCGATCATCACGTAGGCCTGGCGGCTGGGCTGCTGCAGGGTGCGCAGCGGGTGGCACACCGCCATGTAGCGGTCCAGCGTCATCACGATGAGCATGTAGGTGGAGGCGAACATGCTCAGCACCTGCAGGTACTTGACTGCCCTGCAGAGTGGGTCCGGCCCCAAGAAGCGGTACGTCACCTCCCAGATCATCTGCGGCAGCACCTGGAAGAGCGCAACGCCCAGGTCGGTCAGCCCCAGGTGCAAGATGAAGAGATGCATCCGGCTCATCTTCTTCCTCAGGCGGTACATTGCCAGCAGCACCCCCACGTTGCCTACCGTCGCTATAGCCAGGATGGTGGCCAGCACCCCGATCTCTGCCTTGGCCAGCTCCTCATCCCGGGTGTGCAAGAGGGTCAGGTTGGGGTCCCCTGCCAGGGTGTTAAGGCTCAGCACCCCCTGGCCGTGCCCAGGCTGGCTGTGATGTGTGCTGTTCCAGCCCCAGCCTGGCTCCATCCCTTCAAGAAGCTCTGCAGGAGCACAGGCAGCTCTACTGCTTGTCTCCAATGGCCTTAAACCCTTCCCGGCCTCCTCAGGGCTGAGCTCTCGGGGTCAGTGCTGTCCCTGAGCACTGCTGCACCAGCTTCTCCGCCCCTGGCTGGCGGGGCTGGACGTGCCCCCTCCTGCAGCCACCAAGCACCAGTGCAGGTCGTCACCTCCTCTGCCTTGTGCTCCTCAACATCGTGCTAATCCTGTGCTGTGCGGCTGCAATTCCCCTCTCTGGCTGGGCTGCTCCGTGCAAATATTCCCGATAAGCAAAGAGGTGCAAGAGCTCCTGGCTCAGTCCTTGATCTTTCTCTTGTCTGCACTAAACATTCCCAAATCTTCATTTCTCCCTGGACTGCCCATCTTCTGCATCCCCTCTCTGCCCTGCGCTGGTAGATTGAGGAGAAAAGGGGAGTCCTCTTTGCTCCTTTTCAGTGCAGTGAAAGTAACAGAAAATGCTACAGAGGCTGCACCTCTCTGGCCTTTTCATTCCGAGAACAGTAAAAGTCGGGTGAGTGGTGTCCGAGCGTCCACGTGTCTGTGGGAAGCAGAGCAGCCGTTTGGTGGTGGCTCTCAGCCACCGTGTTTGTGAGTGCCGTCCGCCCGGGTTTTATAGCCTGGCAGCTCCCCTCCCTGGCTGGCCCCAGCCTCCCAGCTCTGCTGCTGCGCTGTGCAGACGCTGCAGCGGGCAGGTGAGAGCTGGTTCCCCTCCTGCTGCTCTCTCGGGGGCTTTGTCAGGGGCTTTTATCAAATGCGATTTCTGGGCAAGAGCCGAAGGCTGGGAATCCTCCTGCCCTTGTCCCCTGCATCCTCTCCTCTGCAGCGTGTCAGGGCTGGGGACTTTCTGCCCCCGACTTGCAGTGTCCCTGCTAGTCTGACCTCCTGAATCTCTGCCCTTGGCTTTTCCTCCTGGCCCAGCAGGAGACACCTCTGTCCCGAGAGCCCGGGCATGGGGGGACCAGGGGTGTGGGTCCCCCACGGCATCTCGTGCAGCAGCAGTCAGACACGCAGGGCCTTTGTGCAGCTGGATCTCAGTCCTCCAGCAAAGTCAGCAGAAACATCATTTACTGGTACCACAACTTGAGGCTGCCTGTTTTATCCACTGTGCCTTTCCTTCTGTGTAGGAAGGGGATGGAGATTGTCCCCAAAACATGGCAAAAGCCAGGCTTGGCCTGCTTAGTCCTCGGCTAAACGCCATCGTTTTACTCCATCCGACAGCAAACCACCCCCCAAGGTAAGAATGGGACCTTGCTCATTTGCAGAACAGCCCCTGCCTCTGCTCGTCAGCATTTGCCCCATCTCTCATTTGCACAGAGCCTGGAAAAAAATTCATGGGAAAGGAAGAGCTGATGGGGAGAAGTGAGCTGAAGTCCCCAGTAGCCGCAGACTTTATGCGACGATGTGGCATGAGCCAGAGGAAAGGTGATGGACAACAGAAACGCCCCCAATCAAAGGACAAATGCACTATAGATTGTGTGCCTGAAAATACAGATGAGACTATCGCCGGAGCGCTCCCGTGTCCCGTCTGCCTCGGCAGAGCTGTGGCTGCGCGTGGGGCCGGGAGCTCAGGTACCAGCTCGCCTGCTGCTTCTCATCTCCCCTTCCCGTTCTTTTCTGAGCCTTCAACGTGTCTTCCCACATAGAGTGTGATTGCAAAATATTATCATTGCACATGCATACAAATATATGTGTGTGTATATACACGATTTCACTTTTGTTTTGCAACATTAAGGCTTTGTATTTGCCCTACTGGCTGTTGAATTATGCCAAGAAGAAATAAAGCCACCCGTGTATTTCCAGTGGTTTTTTCCTTTCTCTACTGGGGAAAGACGACAGCAGCAAACAAAAGAAATGCACCGACACCGGCTTCTTCCTAGCACTTGTCTGCTTGACACGGGCTTTGCTGCTTGCAGAGCCTGCTCTGGCTCACCGGCTGTGATATTACAATTAAGTTTGTAAGAAGGCTGTTATTTGCTGAATAAAGATTTGCAGATCACCTCTAATAACCATAAATGAGCGCAGTTTGTACCTAATTAAAAGACATTCATCCCTAAAAGAGACCCTCTGGGTATAAAGTACCCATCACAGAAAAGTGCCTGGCTGAGGTTCTGGAGTTAGAGATAGGAAGGTATTTCAGTGAATAATGTAATTTTCTATGTTTGCGATCAGACAGCTGATTTTCTGGAAGATTAATAGAGGGCACTGCAAGAAAACCTACAAAGCAATGAAAAGCCAAGATGAAGGCAGAGATGGAAGAGCAGATTCTGCAGAGAGAAAGGAGCATTTAAAGTGTTTTGAGGACAGACCCGGCTTTTGCTGGCACCAGTTTAATTTGGGAGCAATTCCCTTGGAGTTAGACCTTTTACTCCAGATTTGCGTAACTTTAGTCGCGGGGAGAATACTGCTGCAAAGGCGCTTAGGGAAAGTGATGCTAATTCACAAAAGAAAAATGATCCTTGGAAAACAGAAATTCATTTTCTTTAGAGAGGGAGATTATCATGGCAAGGAAATTTTTCAAGTAGATGGATTAAAAAATAAACTCATTTTCCTTTCATTGGTTTCCTGAACATTTTGACACATCACTAGTACTGCCAGGCTGTATGTGCTTCAGCAAAACCATAGCTGGGTTCTCCAACTCAGCAGCTCAGGAATTACTCACCAGGCACAGTGCTGGTTTGTTTAGTGCTCCAGGGAAGGGATGGACCAGCTGTGCCCAGCTGTGTTTGGGCAGCCCAGCTCTGCTAAGCCCAGCCCAGCCCCAGCTGCATGTATTTAGACTTTCCCATAAGCCAGGCCCTGCTGAAGTGGAAGTGTTGCAAGGTGAGGAAGATGCCCCTGTTTTCAGGTAATGCATCTTTTTTTGTGCTATGCTGGTTTGCGTCCCCAGCGCAGCGAGGACGTGCGTGCGGTGTCGGGGGGAACCCCTGGGGCTCTGCGCTGCTGGTTATTGCTGCCGCAGGGGTGACCTGAGCCCTGAAACACTGTGAAAGCCGTTGTTGTGAAATCTGTGTTTCCTCCCTTCCCTCTGGGTGTGATGCTGGGGTATGGGACCACGTAACTGGATTTCTAAGCTCTTAAGGTTTGGTTTGTCAAGGTAGCACTGTATTGCACAGCTGATTTTTGGCAGCTGGTAGCATCAATACACTGTGAAGCATAGCACATAAAATGCTGTTTCTATTACCAGCTGGCATCCTGTGCTCTTTTACTGTAAAGCACAGAGGCAGAGGTTTTGTGATTGCTAAATCATTTGGCACAGTAGTTGGTTACTTTGCTTTGGGGTAGCTTGTTCGTTAAATAAATAAAAAAAATGTGTTGGCTTGGGTCTAAATGCTGTTTTAGCTCACTTTTCAGTGTAAATGTTGTATTTGCGGTATGCCATGGCATTGAACTTATTGCTGACAGCGCAAAGCATACGCGGTCTGTCTTCTGTCTTTAGCATTTAATCACTGAAATGCCTTTTATGGTTCAGGTCAGGAAAAAGCAAGGTTTGGTCATTTTGCGCTCATTCAAATGCTGTAAAATTAATGGTGTGGCAACTGCTTTATAGTAGCTTGGGATCATCTCCTTGGCAAGACTGAGGGCAGGAATGAGGGCTGGGAGTTCCTGGTATCTAAAGCTACTTTTAATGCCAACTCTCTGTCAAAATTAAGCCATGAATGACTTCCCCTCCACCGCCTGGAAATATAAACTGCTGAGAGTTTCCAGTTATTAAAGACTTCAGAACCTCTAAAAGCCCAGCTCGCTTTAGCCACTGACTGAACTCCATGTAGGACTGCCCATTTTTCTCAGACTTGGGGAGATGGGAAGCTGAAAACTTGATATAATTTGAGTTTTGTTGCTTGCAATGTTTGTGAAGAGCTCTCAGAAAAGTGGCCTTGCGGTGCCTGTGTTATTAGGGAAACAAATTTCTCTGCAGTGCGGTCAGCAAGCAGAGGCTGGGATTGCACCCATTACTGGGAATGCTGAAGGATTTAGCGCAGCCCTGATCTATCCTGATACAACGTGAAATGTCCCAAAATATTAAACTGTCTCTAAACAGACACCTGGATCGACACATGCACTGTGGCTCCCGTTACCTGCTGGGGGAAGAAAACTCTGCTGTATAATTGGGCAGGGTTATCTGTCATACGGCTCTGGGAACAGAAGACAGGAGCTTCTATAATTTTAAGGTAATTATAAGCCAGATGTGTCAGTCAGTCTCCCCTTTTCCTCCCTCCTTCCCTCACTCAGACTTGGGTTTTTTTTTCCTGTTTAATTAAAAACTCTGATCCTGCTTAATATTAGCGAGATGTCTGGGTGCATAAATAAATATGCTAAACACACGGCAAATGCCCCAAAGCGCTGCCTGTGAGGGACACTGCTAGGCAGAACAAGCAGTTTTGATTTTAATGGAAAATCCATGTGAAGCTGTAAAAATTGGCAAGCAGAATAACAAAAGCTGACAACGTTGCATTAAAGAACTAAATTTTAAAGTATCAGTGCTTAAAAACATTGCCTTGAACATAGACTTGGGGGGCTGAGCTGCCGGGTCGGGCTGTGACTTTGACTCAGCCCAGCTTGTCTCGGAGCATCTCTCCCTTCACGTCCCACGCTGCTCCCAGTGTCTCTGCTGTCTGGGGACAGCTCTGCCCGCCCAAACACCCCGAGTCTCCCAAAGCCATGCCCAGAAGCACACGTGTGTGTCCCCACACACCCTGCAGAGACCAGCCAGCCTGCACCGGTGGGGTCTGGACCAGCCTCTGCTCCCTGGCACGGTCTGCAAGGTGATCCTGAAATGCCTTGCAGGCTGGCGAAGAGCAGCAGGGGATTTCTGATGGATAAAATAAATCCAATCCTGGGGTGTTATTGCAGCTGATAACTCCATTACAGTTTACTTTTTCCTTGTTGTTTTGCTGTGTCTTTTCATTTGACCCATATGTGTGGAAACAGTTTGCTTAAGCAGAGGCAACTGCCAGAGGTAAAATTGAAGCTACAGGCATCTTCGAGATAGCAAATTACTTGTTTATCATCCTTACCTTCTCCCTGTTGGTTTCCTTGTATAGCCAGGGATGTTTAAAGACTTGGGTAGCTGTGAAATGCTTCCATTTCCTTCCCCACTCCCTCATCTCCTTTTGCTGTTATTGTCATTAGCATTTAAAAACCAGACGCAGCCGGAGTATTTACAGCCTTAAAATCAATAATAAAAAACCAAAATTACATTTCAAGGCTGGAAACAAATGGCTTTTCTCATCTTCCCCTGACAGGCTGCTGTGGGGAAAATATATGTCTGTTAGCTCTGGTGTGGACAGACAGACAGGCTGGTTGGCTGCCCGGCAGGGACAGGAGGACTCACCCAGGTCAGAAGTCCCACCGAGGCAGCAGTGACACCGTGCCCAGGCTGGGGAAGGTACTTTGCTTTATACAGCAGAGGTTTGATCCGTGGATGGGATTTTCACGCCCTACAGAGATGATGGTTTGTGTCATTTCGAACAAACGCCTTGCTAGGAAACTTGCGTTGGGAGCACGGGTAACTCCCAGGCTCCAGTCCCGGTGGGGCTGTGTGGGGACAGGTTTGCGTGGGGCTGGGCGGGCAGGACTGGCCCCACAGGCAGGTCGCGGCAGGATGGGTGCTTGGGCTGCTTCAGGCGTCGGCACCGACAGCCGCTTCAGCCCACGTCGCCTTCCAGCATCCGCAGCTGAAATTGGGATTGCAGTGGGCGCAGGGATGCTGGAGGCAGTCTGCTCCGGAGGAGGAGGGGAGCTGCTGCTCTTACCCTCCTCCCTCCCCTTTGGTCCACACAAAGAAGGGCGCAGGATTTAAGATACGTTTAATTGAAAATCTCAATACAGGGGGGAAGCGAACAAGAACCTTTCCGTGACCTCAGATCTGCTTTGTATACTGTTCCCTTTCTTGCCTGATGGAAATGCTGCAGTTATTCAGAACCCATTGCCTTCCAGGTAAGAGAGGCATCAATCAGGATTATGAAAGGAGAGGAGCAGCTGTTTCGGGAGTGTATATTAGAAAATGATGAATCATAGGGAAAATGTCTGCAGTGATCTGTACTCTCCCTGCTAAAGCAAAGTTCAAGGCTTCGTGATTAAAGGTTGTTCTTGCCTATTCGATAGTCAGCCCCAGGTTACGCCCAAATACAGGGAAACTTGTCTGCAATTGTGCAGCTGCCTCGGTGGCACCGCTTCCCCCCGAGTGACCAGCGCTGCGGTCGGCCTGTAGCGTTCAGTAAAACGCTGGGTATTTTACTTGCCCTGACATTAGGAACCATGAAAACTCTTGGACTCTCAAGCTGAGGGACTGTAAGATGCTGAGAGACAAGTTCTCAGAATCCAGACTTGGCCACTGGAAGTACTGCCATTAGACGCGCTGCTTCTCTTGAGCTGTTTGAGCAACCTCTTTCCATCTCTTGCTACCTTTTTGTCCTGTTCTCCACATACACAAAATAAGCCCAATTAAAGCACATTGTTGTAGTTTCACTAGTAGTTTAGCTCAACATGCCTAACGGATAAGAAGTGCCAGTGGAATTACTTCCTTCAGCTTGAGTGAAATGTGGGTCTTTTTTCTTTTTTCTTTTTTTTCTTTTCTTTTTCCCCCATCTTAGTGTGTGAAAATCTCCTAGGAAACGTAGCCCTAATGGTCTGCCTCCTCCCTGTGCTGCGGTTCCTGCAAACGAAGCAGAAAGCTGCGCTCGAAATATGCTGCCTGCTCCTCCTAATTAAATGGCTGTGGGCAGAAGATCCTTGTAGCGTTGATGGAGTTGTAACACCAGGTTGCTGGCTTTGTTTGGCAGTTTTTTTACTGTAGCTCTTGATACTCAGGCATCTGCAGTTTGTCGCTGTGCTCTGACGATCCCCGTTGCTGCAGGAATTGCTGGGGTGGGGGTCCCAGACGTGGAGGCTGGAGAGCACCGCAGCTCTGTGTGCCGAAGGAGATGCTGCCCCAGATCCGTTCTGACTGTGACCCAGGGGAGCAGACTTTCCTGCTGAGAACTGGGAGATGCAGCTTCAGCCCTTTGGACAACAGCAGCGGGTTTGGCGAGAGGTGACAGCCCACCGGGGAGTCCTTCCCCCACCCACCAACGCGCTCTGCCCAAGGCTGCCATCGGCACTGCCGTCACCACTGCCAGGTCTTGTTTGGAAACGGGCACCGGCTTTGAGGGCTTGCACAAGTGTGGTGAGCCCTTCCCCTGCAGCTTCATTAACACCCACCCACCCACCACCTCTCTGTCCTTTGGTTAGGACAAGAGTAGTTAATCCTCAAACTGTTCTCGGTTCTCTGGCAGGCAGAGCAGCGGGACGGGAGCCTTCGGGAAGGCAGTTAATGCTCTTTAATCCTCCCCCGATGTGTCTGAGGAGAAGGTGATAAAGTACAGCGGCTGCACATGATGTTCTGCCCGCTGGGGAGGCGGGTGGCCGGGGTCAGATCAGGTAGCCCAGACCTGTTACCGGCAGCAGCGTCAGCGCCGAGGTGAAAGGGCTGGTGCAGGAACGTGCGCTGATGGCTGGGATGGGCTCTGTGGGACGTATTCTGCACCCAGCAGGGCACAGAGCTGGGTTGTCCATGTTCTGCCCTGAACAGGGCTGATGACCCCATGGACACCATTCCCCAGCACCTGGGATGCTGAATGGACACTTGTTGTGGTGAGAATTTAGGACTGTGCCCACTAATGTTAGTGTGACGGGTGGGTGCGTTGGTCACCTAACTCAGGCGTGTGCTCCCATGTTCGGGGGATTACTCAGCTTGATGGGAAAGCAGGTTTAAACGTCCCAGGGGTAAACATCTGAATATTCTTCTGCATCTCAATTTTCATTTATTTTTTTTTTAACCTCCTTCAACCTCCAATTCCTCTTGTGAAGAACTGAGAGATAGGTACTTTTGGTCTACAAAGTAGGAAGATTGTCCATCTGTTTCTGAAGAGCTCCTTGAAGACCAGGACTTCTCTGGGGAGACAGTGGTTGTGATTAAGAACAGTTGGTTGCTTTGATGGTAAAGTCAACAATCTAGAGCTCTTATAAAAGCAACTTGTTTCACTTCATGCTGATTGTTCAATAAGGTATTCGAGGAGCGTGGAATAGAAATTATTCTGCCCCCTCCTCAGGAATTGATTGTAAGAAGTAACCGACTTGGTGCCTCTAAGTGCCTGATAATGGCGAATGAAGGTAAAAGCCGTGGCAGGAGTATAACTCTGATTTTTTTCACGCAGATCACAGATTGAAGGGATTATTTTAGTTGAAGGTTGGATTAGTCTGTAGCAGTCTGGTTTGTGTGCCTCCAAAGAACACGGTTTAACATCACCAGACAATTGCTTTGTCTCTGACTCTTCCCTGCATGTACAGTGCTAATTGCCAAGGCATCTCTTAAAAGCTGTTTTCATGTGCGTTTGCACAACAGATTTGAAAGGCCGTGAGGATGTACTTAGCATTGCTGCAAATGGGAAATGTTGCCCCGTGTTTCAGAATAATGACATTTTGGAACCTGCCAAATGCATAGTTTTATCACTTACAATTCAGATGATCTGTGGATCAGTATTTTTGGCTGTAATGGATTATCACTTCATCATGCAAGCAAATCACAGTCTGTAGTGAGAGCCTGCTGGTAGGGAAACTACAGACTGAAATCAATGATTTCTTCACTGGCCTTTACATTATCTCCCTGTCTCACCGAGCTGCTGTCGTCTAGAAGAAAATGAATCAAATTAACATGCAGGTCAAGCATCAACGGGTGATTTTTCTTTAGGGTTTCTGTATGGGCATGAGAACATGAGTATTGCTGTGGCAGCAACAAAAGAATTACATCTGTTCTGCATCCCGTCTTCAGGGGAGCTCCCACGCTGAGTTAGCTGCAGAGGTGGGGAATCACAGAGGGTGTTTAAGGGGGGTGGGACGGACAGGTGTTTGTTTTTTCATGCATTGGTTGTTTGAGGTTTTGTTTGGCAAAACAAAAAAAAAATAAAACCTTGAGAGAGACCATGCTCTGCCTGTAGTCCTGTTGTTCCAAATTAGATGGGGATTTGTGTGCACGGTTCTGCCCTGGGCCTTTCAAAGTGCTGTATTTGCTTGTGTTTAGTAGAATGTCTGTGCCCGGCTATATCCGAGGAGCTTTCGCCTTGCTATCGAGCACCGACGGGAGATCTCCACTGAGTCTGGCAGGAGTTTGGGACTGTAACCCAGAGAGCTGTTGGTTCTCCTTGCAGATCATTCATATCAATTCCAGGCATCAAATCCCACCCCGAGGCTTAACGAAGCATCGCGCCTGTCACACCGAGGTGAGAGCGAGCGCAGCCTCAATGAGGGGGTGGATTTACAGCTAACTGTTGGATTAAGACAAAATGTGAAAATCACTGCTAAACCCCTCATGCTTAGCCAAGCAAGGAGACTTGAACCTGCCCCTGACGCCTCACGGGTCCAGAGTCTCTTTGATTGTTACCTTCAACGGTGAGACTTAAAAACAATTAAATTAACGTCTAGGTCCTCAAAAGCTAATTGGGAAAGGATTATCCTAGAAGGAAACCAGAGATGCAGAGGAAAAGGGAGAGCTCCTGATGTGACCTGCGCTTGGTGCTTCAGCGGGTGATGAGCCAGATGCTGTTTTCCCTCCTGGTGATTTGTGTGTAACAGAATCCCCTGCGAGCCCCAGCAGCCAGGCTGGGGTCTCAACAAACCCTAGACTCGACTTACAACCTCTTGGGAAAACTGGGTCTGAGACATCCCCTCAGATGGGGGGACAGCAGAGCAGCTCTGACAGTGCAGCGGTTTTGAGGGGAATTATAATCC
Organism: Aramus guarauna; assembly: GCA_013400195.1. Lineage (NCBI taxonomy): Eukaryota > Metazoa > Chordata > Aves > Gruiformes > Aramidae > Aramus > Aramus guarauna. The sequence continues at coordinate 1,450,243 of VXBL01002384.1, read as the reverse complement.
TGGGTGATTTCAGCAGGAGCAATTGCTATCTGGCTTAACGTGTCTTGATCTTGCAAGCGTGCGTTTATGCTGAGCGTGGGAGCTGTCCCTCTGCCTTTAACGGGAGCAAGCGCAGCCTTTTGCTCTGCTCAGGGATAATTCTGCTCCTGAACACTTCGCTGCAGGGAGCCACGAGTGCTCTTCTCATCCGCCCCACTTGAAAGACCATGTTCAGGGTAGAAGAGCACGAGGTATTGCTTGGGAAGTTACAAAGGTCCCCAGAGCCCTGGGCAGCCCCATTCAACTAATATCCCAACTTCTGACAACCAATATCCACTGTCCTGCCCCAAAACTAATTAATTTTATACACGAGTGAATTTAACACCATCATTTAGCTCTGTCTGCTGGTGGGGACTTTGAAGTACAAACTGATTATGCAGGGAACAAGCTGGGAGCTGGTTAATAAGTTCCAGCAAAGTGTGTGCTGCTGGGAGGCCGTCTTAGATTAAACGTAGAATTTTATTGTTGTTTTGTCTTGAACCTCAGCTTAGAGACAAGTGAAGCAGCAGCAGAGCCTGTCACCAGAGAGAAATGCAATGACAGCATTGGGAAATGTTTAAAAACTACATAAGTGTTAATGATCGGGACCTGATGCTGCCGCCACTGAAAACCTCATTCTTCACCTCATTTGCTTGGTTTTGCTTCACTTCAGGCAGGCTGTTTGTTAATGGAGGAAATCAAAGCGAATCAGCTCAACAATTCTGCTTTTGTGGGGCTGACTGGAGTAAAGTGTGAGAAGGCTTTGGCCCGAGCCGGTCAGCGGAGGGTGCTGGGGCCAAGGGTATGTTGGGAGGTCTCGGCTGATCCTGCCCCGGCGCTTCCAGGGGCAGAGGCTCCTGATTTCACCTCTTGAGGTTCTTCCCAATCTGAACAGCTGGGATCTCTGGAGACTTTGTGCTCATGGTGAAGAGCACAGGCACTATTAAGTTCTTTTGCAGAGCAAGGGGAAACCAAGTCCTGAACAGTCAATGAGTATTTGCCAGGACATGGTCACACTGGGAACCATTTGTAACCTTTCTGCCAAGCAGCAGCAGTGACTGGTCCAGTCTGGGAAATGTACGATAAGCTCAAGCATCCACCCTGGCACACAGTGAAACAGCACAAGCTTTCTGACCTCTGAGGTAATTGCTTTTTTTTCTCCTTTCAAATTCACAGTGTGATTGAGGGAGAGAAAGGGACAGAAAAAAGGGAGTAGAATTGTGATGGGGAAAGACCGTTTTAAGTAGTTGTTCCCACATGGTTCTGGAGGATGGCTTGTTTCCTGAAAAGCTCAGTGCTGCAGAGTGGATGCAAACTTAAATCAAAGCTTGTTAAATCGTGAACGTTGGTTTTGGATGTTCTTAAATCCTGGTTCCCCGTGATTATCTCTGCTAAAGGCCCTCTCTGGATGACGCCTCAATAGCTGTTTTCTTTCTTTTTGATAGTCTGGAATAGGTAAGGAGTTATTTAATTGGATTTAAATGGCTCTCCGCTACCTATTAATCACTTGATGGCACTTTCTGAGAGAAAACAGACTGGTAAGTACGCACTGAACTTCAGCACGTATTCCAAGAGAAGGTGTTTGCCAACAGGAAGCCAAGTCCCAGTCATCATATTCTCTAGGGATTATTCTGGTTTGGCTAGTGAAGGAGAGGTAACAGCAGTTACGGTATTTTGAAGCTGTTTTGGTGAAGGGCAGATTTTCCATAACCACAAAGTCAAAACACAGCTGCAAAAAGGTTTGTAAAGTCAAATTAAAAGACTAACCAGAAGAAAACTTCAGCAAAGACTTTAAATGAGCCATTTCTGAGACTCTAAAGACTTTTTCTCCTCACTTTTTATTTTTCTTATGGAGAATGACCTCAGAAGGGGTTCAGTTGCAGTTCATGTAGAAAGAGGAAGATGTAAGTCACGAATTAGGCTGCCTGCCTGATCGGGACTGTTAATTTTCTGGAAAGCAGTGCTCTCCCCTCCATCCTGGCCCTGTCAGGGGGCTGCGCTACATGCCGAAGTGCCACTGAACTCTGCTGACCCAACCAGGCCATATTTCTACCTCAGGTCGTAGGTTTTTGGTTTTTGGGTTTTGTTTGTTTGTTTGTTTGTTTTTAAAAAAAGTCATTAGAACAACTTTCTGTCCGGGGCCCGGCGGGGCGCGTTCCCCCCCGCGCTCCGGCAGGTGGCGCCATGGTGCTGGCTGCCGCAGGGGCGCGGCTGTGCCCGGCGCGGGGGGCGGGACGGGGACACGGGCAGTGCCCGGAGGTCAGGCAGTGCCGGGGGGGTCGGGCGATGCCGGGGGGGAAGACACGGGCAGTGCCGGGTGGTCGGGCAGTGCCGGGGGTGGGAGGGAGCTGCCAGTGCTGGAGGCTGGGAGGGGTCAGACAGGACGGTCCTGCTGGAGGGCTTGGACAAGCATCAGCTCGGGAAGCCCGAGGTCGGTCGCTAACCCACGCCCACGGCGGACACGCTGGATGTGATGTTCAGTCAGGCTGCAGCTGGCTGGTGAGGCGGCTCCCGGGCAGGGAAAAGCCTCTCCGGCTCCTCTGCTGCCCGGGGGCCTCTCTGGTTTCACCACAAGTGACGGGGAATTACCCCTCGGTCCGCTGCTCCCCGTCCAGACGTGGCTGCAGGCGGATGCTGGAAAATGTTTTTTGCAGTCTGGAAGCGCTGGGCTGGGGGGGTTGGGGGGGGCTGCGGGGTGGCTTCCTCCCTTGTGAGCGCTGCAGCTTGGCAGGGACGCGGCCCGAGCGTGCGGGGGCTGCGGTTCAGCTGACCCTGCCGTTGGATCCCATCGTTTCTGGCTGTGGTTGCGCTCAGGTGTCCTCCAAACCGTGATTGTCACTCTTGACAAATACAGTTGCCAGCGTGTGGCTGGACCAGGTATAAGCTGTTTTACTTATTTTTTATTATTTCTTTTTCAAAGACTTGTATTGCTTGAGTCCCTTCACAACATTCAAGGGGATGGATGACTTTTTTCCTCTTTTGCACCACATGTAAAACTACGCCATCAGCAGATGTTGGTGTTGCTTCCATCCAGCTCCCCTGATAGTGCTGCTGAAGATACTTTGCTGTAAGTCCGTGGATCAGTTATCACATGCCCACCAAAGTATGTCTGATGCCACTGGGTCAGGATTTCTGGATAATTAAGACTTGCCAAGCAATGTTGCTGCCATTGCTTTCCCACTAGTTAATTCCTGGCCAAATCCCTTGCAAACGAGACAGAGGTCTTTGCCCCCAGAATGCCTGCCATGACATTCTTTTGGTTACACATAAGCAGCTAAACATTTTGGAACTGGTTGGGAAACTTTCACAAGTTTAAAAGAGATTTGGTTGAGATTGTTTTGGTTTTTTGCACATGTGAAATGTCTGGATTTTTTCCTTGTGTCTGGCAGGAGAGTTGCAGTTAGAGAATATTCATACACTGATCTTGCTGACTTTCCTCAAGCTGTTTTTATTCCTACCACTCCTCTATCCACATATTGCTTTCCCCCCCCGTTCAGCCTAAGACAAGAATCATCTCTTACACGCTTCAAACTGTGAGAGGAATGGGTAGGCTTACTTCTGTGACTGGCTGGGCACGTGAGATGCAGATGTTGTCCTGATGTGCGCGTTAACCATGCCTACGCAATGCCAGGTTGATTATTCTCTTTCTGCCTTCCTCTGAAGCTTCTGACAGAGCCCGTGGCTCCAGGAGGACACGACAATGAGGAACAGGGATACAAGCTGCATTTCTTGTGGGTTTAATCACGGCATTTCTTAACCCCTGCTGCATGCCTCAAGAGTGACTCCAGGCTTGGCCCTGCATCTTGCAAAACTGATTTGGCATTCTTAGGAGAGCTGATGTTTTTGGCTAGTTGGAGCTTCTGATAAATGTTGGCACAGCTGATTTATTGTCCGACTCGGTTCCCAAGGAGACCACATATGTAGCAGTCGGAGATAAGCGGCTTATAACCTAAAGGTGAATGCCTTAAAATATCAGTGTCCCTTTCTCTCTTTCCATTGATAGCGAGCTCTTGCTTTTTCCCTGCTATCTTTATTTCACTCTGTTATCAGAGAATTAAATGCTTAGTGTTGTGTTGAGGAACCTTTCTGCCTTTACAATTGGCTAAAGTTATAAATTCAATGGATTTTCTGTTATCATTCTTAATGCAAATTTGTTGAGCATAAAGCCAGTGTCCCTCGTTCTGTGGCCTGGTGACAGCTAGCGTGCTGAGACCCAGAGCTGGAAGACCCCCAGATCACCATGGACACGTGTATTTGCTGTACTACCCCCAGCCCTGCTCGTCTGTGTGCTTCAACCTCCTTCTGTAGAGACCATGCCTTGGTCAGAAGGAAGTGAGTGTGTCCTGCTCTGACTGTGAGACGTTTGATGTGTGGGGCACAATTTGTGATGGTGGTGATCTTATGATGATGCTTTTCCAGTAGGAATGTCAGAAGGATGTCAAACTGTGTGACCTGGGCAATAGGACACTGTCACCTCCAGTGCACACCAACGCCATGAGAATACCAACGGGGGATCGGAGGGTACAGCCGGGTATATGCAGGGGCTGGCAAAGGGGTCTTTGGGGGGCAAGAGACTAGAAGCAATTTATACCAGGAAAAAAAAAAAGAAGCCAGTTTGTCAAGCATGAAATGCTTATTACTTTTCACAAAACAATTACTGTTTTGTGTTTAAAAAGGGGAAGAGGATGGAATCGGATTGTCTGTTTTTACAAAGGAATTTGGAAGGTAGTGGGGGAGGCAGAAGTGGTCCTGTTTGGCTGAGAAAATTTACAAAAACTGTTCGAAGGGCTTCGGAAGCATAGGATAGCTATCTGGCAAGACACTGGGGTGTCCAAGCACTGTAGGAATAAAGACAGTTGTCTCCTGAAGCATTAGCCAAGGCAAAGGGATTTATAGGAGTCAGAGGGACCAGCAGGCTGCTGGAGCATAGCAATAGACCCACCTTTTGGGTGGCACAAACGTGCTCTCTTGCTCAGGTTGGCATGCCCAGACATCACTTGCTACAAAAGCAGCCTCCCCACCTCTCCAGCAAGAGAGAGAGTGAGTCTTGTCAACTTTTTATACACCTTTTTCCCCTGAGCACATTCCAACTGCTTCAGCACCTGGGGTCAATTTGCGAAGGTGTGCACAGACCTTGCAGGCTTGATGGATTCACCCGACTAAACCTGTACTTTATACTTTCCCTCCCACTGCTTTGTTACGCCCTCTCGGCGGCCAGGTCTTGCAAACAGCAGCCTCCCTTGCAGGAGCAAAAGAAACAAGACCATTCTTGATGTTGGTCTGTGTCCTGACCTGGTGTGGCAGCCCGTGAAGGAGATGCCACGCTGGTGTGATGTCCATGCTATGAAATATGACATCACAGGGAGTATCCTGGGTTGGCTTTGTCTGTTGGTGGCCACCATGGTCCCATTGAGTCTCCCCAGAGATATAAAGCACTGGGTCAGGCTGTGATCCCTCCAGGAGGGTATTCTGCTTTCTCTTTCTAGCAGTGGCCAGAAGATGATGTGAAAACTCTGTGCGGGTTTTGGCTGAAGGAGAGCTTCTCCCTAACTCTTATTAGGCAGAGTTTTGACTTATAATCTGAGCTCAAAGTCCTATGGCATCATTTGTGTGTTCTCAGCACTGTTCCCTTTTTATAACCAAGTCAGCAAAAGGAAGATCACAGTTCCCTGATTTTTTTCCAATCGTACCATCAGCAGCATCTATGGAATTGGCCATTCAGCCATCAACATCTACCCTTCTGTGCGGCGCATGGACTTGCAGTGACTGCTGACCTGACCACTCGCTGAACAGGGAAGGTAAAGCTCAAGAAACAAGTCAATGGGTCTGTGCTATGGCATCAAAGCCTGCATTGGTGTGGAGTTTGTGCTCTTCAAAGAGAACATTTTTCAGCCAAAATACACTTGATTGATGCCTCTTCTCCCTAGGTCATTCGCAGTCCAAGCTTGTTTTCAAGGAGTAAATTGGGCCAACATGAGTTTTTGTGGGGGAGAGGTAAGTGACAAAGAGGGAACCAGTTCTTTTTCTAGCAGAGAAATTTTCAGACCGTAATTAATGTGTCTTTTTCCATGCATGTATGTGCACGCACACACCCAAACATAGCTGTCTTTGATCTCTGCTGGGAGGCTAGGGAGAACGCAGAGACTATAAAATCAAATTTCTTATTAGGGACAGAGCATGGGGATAACTGCACTGCTTTCCCTTGGGCTTTGGAAAACGGCAGGCTTGGATCCACCTGGCATCTCTTGCTGGCCATTATCATATACGATGAGATCTGACTGCTTTAAATAAACTAGCAAGGCATTGGGAGGGGAAAGTAACGCTGCTTTGTTGTCAGGTCAGGCTATGTACACTACAATTAATGCCAAACCCATCAGTGCCACGTTCTGAATCCCCTGGCAGGAGCAAGAGGCTCAAGTGATGCAGGAAGAGTGGCAGGATGTTATAAAAGCGCCTGCCACTGTCCAAAAGCTGCTTGTTATTAAGTTCTATGATTTTTGTGGTTGACTTACAGCAAGCGCTGCTCAATTTGCTGAGAATTGCTTTGTGCCATCAGAGTGGCACAAAGGTAAGGAGCAATTCAAGTTCACGCATCACTGGCATCTTTGCATCAAGTCAGAGCTGGGATCCAGTTAATAAGATAAAAGGTTTCTTAAAGCAGCCAGTGCCAGGTGCTTTTAAGCAGTTTTTAAATTTTGATGTACCATAAGGACTACAATAAAAAATTTGACATATTCTGCTGAATATGTACTTCCTGACACTTAGGAATGCTGCCTTCTGGTAGCAGGTGAGATGAGAAAATGTATGTATCTGAATTTTAAATTCTAAGCTACAAAGAAAGTAATTTGGACTTCGGGTAAAATTTGAAGCAGAGCAAAATTCAATTCCAACCTGGGGTCCAACAGAAAGCTGAGTGACATTGTGGAAAGTCTTGTGATGGGCCTTTGCACAAGAGCAGATTGCTTAATTTTTTTCCAAACATTTTAGGAGCTCATTAACATCTGAGTGGATGCTAGGATGAATCTGCAGTAGCTTTCACAATCTTCCCTTAATGTGACCCTGTGTGATTCCAACTGCATTTTTAACCAAATAATTTTCTGATTCTGTTGGCTTCATTGACCACCCCATGAGGAAACTCTTGCAGCTTTGGTATTCTAGTGGTCTAAACCCGTTTGCTTCTCTCTCTACGTCCGCTTACACAGTGATGAATCAAGAGAATAAGTGAATTGGTCAAAGCAAGTGCCTCTAAAGTGATTTAAAAATTCTGTAATTGAAAGGGTCTAGATTTGGTGTCTAGCAAGTAGCCTGACACATGGTTTTGCTCGAACACACGGTTTTTGAAGGTGTGTTCTTAGTCCTGTTTTGGTCATAGATCCTATCTATGCTGCCTTCAAATGTTTTTGGGTCTCTAGCTTCACAGGCTGTGTGTTTAATTTAGGCCAAAGTCTGCTTGCAACACGCAAGTGAAGACTGGCACTCCATCCAAAGCAGCTTGCTGCATGCTATCTCGTAGCTCTTCCATTGCCAATGTCTGCTGAAAAAGCTTTCTGGTTGTGTTCTGTAGCAGAAATAACAGACCAGATTCATTCCTGTTGAAGCTTTGCTAGTCTCAGAACTAAACTACTTACTACTTATACCGTTTAAAATGAAGGCAAATAAATTTATAATAACAGAAGAGCTACTGGCAAAACCTCCAAAAGGGGTAGGCAAAGGGCGTGTGAGCTTTGTATTCCCAGTTTTCTCAGTGTCCTTTGGTCCTGAAACAGCTTTGCTTATCTGGGCAGTCTGTTGCTGGAGCATGGCATTGGCTCGGAGAGACAGACAGATGATAGGAAGAGGCAAAATCAGATGAATTTTTTAAAAAATGTAATTCTTATTTGCTTGCTTTTGTGCATGGAACTCTCAGATGTGCCCAGTAGACGCAGAACCAGTTTCTCTTTGGTTTTATGTTCCTATGTAAGTTAGGATGAGAGTCCCAAAACACCTGTATTTCCAGCATTGTCTCCTCTGTTAGTGGAAATTTCCTATTCCAAAACAGGCCATATGCTGGAGTGGGATGAACTAATAAGCTTCTGCCATAGCACAGCAGGGAAGAATCCTAATGTGGCTGCAGTTAACGTTGGAGCGATACTGGGTTATTTTTAATTAGCACTTTCCTCCAGGAAATAAGTGTAGTCAGAGAAATGCAAAAGATCAAGTCTTTTTTATCAGTCTTGCTTTATAACTGCCTGCACAAATTTCTCCATACGTTGACATGCAGATGGCAGTGCCTAAGAGTGCTATGGTGCTAATTTCCCTTGTGTGGCATTACCCAGAGACATCAAGCTGTCAGCATTCAGATGACATAAGAAGTGAAGCACCAGAGATTTTGTTTGGCTTCTATTTGACCAGCTTTGTTCCCTGTTGTGGATTTATTTTTTTTTTTCCCCCTTACGGCTGTCCAAAATGTGAGGCATGCTTTCTAATGAGAAATCAATAGAGTGCAGACCGACTTTGCTAAGCTTGTGTCACGCGTGCAAGATGACAAGAGACACTGCAGACAGCAAAGCAGCTAAAATGTCCCCCTGGCTAATAGCTGCTTGGAAATGCTGATGCTTTTTCAAAGCATAGCATAGTTGATATTTCCTGATGAGAAGAAGGAGTTTTGGGTGGTGCATCAACAACTTGGAGTTAATTTCACAGAAGATGTTCAAGGCAGGCGTCCTGTTTTTCTCTCTTGTCATTCTTGTATACTGCATAAATTGAAGAGCACATCTCTTGGGTGTATGAATGCTGTATCCCTACAGGTTTGGAATAACCTGTTTTCTTTGTAGGCTTTTTATGGGTGCTTGGCTAGAGGCTATACTCACTTTGTAGGCTAGGGCAAGAGAAAAACCTAATAACACAGTAGAAATCCAGAAACACTGGCATAGAGAAGAGTCCTTGCTGTTAAGTATGAGATGATTGAGGGAGGATGTGTGCTGGAAGAGCTGAATATATTCATAGACTTGCAAATGCCTGTTGGAATGAGAAGAAGTGATCCACAGCTGCAGGAACAGGCACAGCTCGGTGCTCTGTTGTAGTCTGGAACTAAGGAGTCTCCTCATCAGGTGTACGCAGCTCGGGTTTACCTCTGATCTCTGATGGAGCCAATGGTGCCGTTCCCCCGCCATCCCCTGGGTGCTTTGTTTGCACTGCAAGTTCTCCGAGTCTACACGTCCCTGTGCTCGCACAGTTTCTTGCGCAATAGGTACCCGGAGCTGTTGCGCTGTACTAGCCTGCAGACACTCCCTTAATCCAAATAATAGCACACAAAGGCTGTTTGCTTGGGATACGCGCTGTTCCTTGGGGTATGCTTTCAGAAACCACACGGACTGCAAACATAATAAAATATGTAACAATGATCTCTCACGACAAAGTAATTGGGTCATTTATAATAAATGACCATTTTACTTGGCTTTAAAAAGCATGCCAGCTCTTGCATGCCAGAGAAGAGTAGAAAATAAAAGACGGCTTAGTAATTTCTGTCTCTTATCATAGGACTCTTCCTGAGATTCAAACCCCGGGACTCTGGGTTCTGTCCTAGGAGAGGTGGCCCATCTGTCTTCTGGCTCGAAGCGGATGAGCTGCATTCCAGCCTGTGTAAGAAGAGAGTCTTTCAAGTTGAGCCTCCCTCAATAACCAACATATCGGTTTGTACTGATAGAGATCACATACTGAATTTCATTACAGAGCGATGCTTACCATGGTCCTTGCAGCATGCTGTCTACTTGGCAGCTGCTTTGCATCCTGGAGTTGGCTGCAGTTCAATGGTAAAAGAATTTTTAACTGTTTGTCATTGTAAAGCAGTTTGGGATGAATTGTACTACATAAATGTAAGGTTATGATTAGGCATTAATCTGTACTGGAATAATGAAGAATATTTAAATGTATTTTTTCTAGTAAGTCTTACTTAATATGAAGGGGAATGAATTGCTATGACTTTCTTTCTCCTACCCCCTCCAGCTACTATCATGCATTGCAAATTATGCATGGCAGGAAAGAAAATGGTTGACCGTTGATGGCGGTGTGATTACACAGGTCCCTGTGATTTAAAAATCAAATCAAAGTTATTTATCCTCAGTAGCTTTTGGAATTCTACTTTCAAATGTTTTCATCCAAACAAGTCTGTGACCCTGAACCTACAAGTCTGCGTTTCACAATATCTTGCAGCTGCAGCCTGGTACCTTGTGTGACCGAGGAGCGCGCCGTGGCAGATGCGATGCCGTGGCACGACGGCTGGCTGCATCGATTTCGGCTGTGCCCTTAGCGCCAGGAGACTTTGGAAGTCCTGTGGAAGCACTGACCTTGAGCCTAAACGTTAAGACCCTTGCCTGGTGTTCAGTCCTTGCTGAATACAACCAGATCTGATTAGAGATGCTAAAGTTCTTGAATTACTTGCCTTGTGTACCTTAATAAGCAGAAGAGAAAGGCCTCAGAACGTGGTTCGTGTTTTTCAGCCTTGCTTTGCTTTTGGCTTCATTGGCTGCACAACAAAGATCACATAAAATTTCACTGTAAAATCCTTACCAAAGTTGACAACAGCTACCCAGCCTTTCTGTATCAGGCTGACCGTCTGAATCCTGCTGATATATTCATTCTGGAAGTTATCTGTCTTAACGTTCAGCATTATTGTACGTAATGCCTTGCAACCATCACCTTTCACGTGATTCACAACAGATCCCAGGGTTGTGCTACATCGTACATATCTTGTATGTCAAAGAGTACAGCGAAAACAAAAAAAAACCATAAAGACTTGAGAAATCTTGTTTCAAACAAAGCTTTGGGTGGGATGAAGTACTTGGGAAAGCTTCTAGAAATAGTGATCTGGTTTTGTGCCAGCTGTTTAGTGTTAGATAGATCTATCAACCTGGAAAGTATTTCCCTACACAGGGTGATCCTTGGAAAATTAACCCAAAACATTAGGCCCCTGTGAACAGGGAGCAGTGACTTTACCACAAACTGCTTAGTTCTCTCTCAGCTTCAGATAGAAAGAAGTGGCCCTAGACATGATTAGTTTGTTTGGTAACATTCATGACAGCTGGAGCAATAGATGGTCTTTGCTTACTTTGTATATAATACCTACAACTTCTTTATCCTCAAAAAAAAAAAAAAAAAAGACAGAACTTACTTAAAAGTTGGCTCATTTTTTATTTCAGGCTGATGCCTGGTTGAGATGAACTAGCTCAAACAGGTCTGCGTAATTAAAGTCATTCATAGTAGACCTTCCAGTTCTATGTGTACAAACAGATAGGGAGCAAAAACAGAATTATTGACTTGATGTGAAGAAATTATAGTCCTCTACTTCTCTGCGGGAGAACAGCTCTGCCACTGACAGAGTTGACTTGGAATTGGGAAGGTTATAAGCAGCAAGCCTTGAACTTGTAACAAAGCAGAATTGTATGCTGGGAATTTTATTTGAACTGTTGTGCTACTTATACAAAAACAATCGGAGTATTTTTAGCTCATGAATTCTGTTGAAGAAATCTTTGTGTGAGATGTCACCTTGTCAGCTTAATTCTGTAGTCACAACGTGATCAAATTCATGCAGCATAGAAACCTGGCAAAAAATGGCATGTTGTGTTATAGAAGAGTTAACTGACTAAACACCAACCTAAAAAGGAGGTGATTTTTTTTTTTGTCTCTACACCAAAATCATAGTAGTAAGAACCTAATTATTCAACTAGTTTAATACAAGATGCTCGTTCATTGTTTTGATTATCTGATATCATTACACATCCATATTTATTACAGCCTAGAAGATTGTGTAGTCCAAAACTTTTATTTAATGAGCAGACATAAAACAGGAAGTCAAAACAAGACATACACACATACATATATATACACATACCAATATACATTTAAACAATGCACAAGAGGTAGCACCATTAATTAAGAAATATATAACATGCAGTATAAATGCTAAGACAATTCAGATCTGCCTTCATTGCACCTCTTCTAAATATCACAAGAGGCTATAGAACAATTTATTCATCATGAATCCAAATTTAAAAGTGTACCCTGTTCTCTTATATGATCGTACCTTGAATTTTCTCAAGGTTCTCCTTCAGGTAACTAGCTGAAGGGGACAGTATTTAGTTCATAAGTTAAATGCTATGGCTGTAACAACTCAGATAATGAGTTTTGAATCAATTACTTCTTACAGGAACCAGATTGTCTGTATGCTTCAGCATGTCAGGTTAGACATGAATAGTCAACCTGCTCTCCATTTTATTTTTTTCTCCTCTATAAAGACCCAATTGGATGACTGACTGCTGTTTTGGAGGGATGCTCATCCTACCAGGGGAAAAAAATAACACATAGAACTGGGTGGATATTATTGTGTAGTCTTATTAGACTGCTTTATATTAGACATTAAGTAATTCCAGTATATAGGTTTTATCGGGGAAACAAAACAAAAAAAAAAAACCCACCCCAAAGAAAGGACTAAATCTCTACAGAAACATGATTTTAAGAGTACTGAAAGGTGAAGGTGGGAAGACTCTAAGCCAGCTCCCCAGTCCACATTTGGGAGCGTCCTAGTGTGCCGCAGATGCCCAGAGAACAACCTGCTCAAAGCAGGAATGCCAGACCACAGAGCCAAAGCTCCAGTACTTTAAGCCACTTGTTCAGCAACTCTGTATACTCAAAATAAAAGCTCTGGGCAATCATCTGTGTGACCACAAAAGCAGAGCTCTTTCAGAACTTTCTCAATCAGACTGACTATTTCTTGAGGTTTTTAAGCTATTCTGACAGCAACTGAAAGACTTTGCTCCGTGAATACTGTTTTAGGAAAGAAGAAAAAATACTGTTACGGATTATCAACCCTTGAGACTTAAATGTAAAAGCAAAACAGACAGAGACCTTAGTAACTGCATCTTTCATCTGCATTTCCAGATATTAGAGACATGGATCCAACCAAGGTGTGTCTCTAGTCAGAAGATACACATTAGGCAGATGCAGGAGTTTAAGGAAGGCTGCAGTTAAAGAGGAAGGAGACACTTTACTTTTTTAGGTTTGTTTTCCAGATTTCCTGGTTTCCAGTGTTGTTAAAAGCTCTGATGAGCCAGCAGGAAAAAAAAAATATCCAAACCAAACAGCAGTGTAATGAATGTAGGGAAGATACTGTAGTATTGCAGGTAATGTTTATCTGATATATTCCTCCTCAGAGATGCAGGATGTATCTTCATCTGTGCTTTCCTCCAAATCTGGCAAGTTGCCCCAGAGCAATACATTCACACCTGGTGGGAAGAAGGTAAGAAGACAGAGGAAGGAAAAAAAAAAATTTTTTTTTTTTTGATTGTGACCTTATTTTTAAGTTGTACAAATGTCTAATCATTGCAAAACCTGGTAAGTCACATTCATGTTAAATCTATCTAGACTATTTCCTGGTTTTCTTCCAAAGTCGTCATCTTGTTTACAGCACAGTTCAAAGACTAAGTCCCTGCCTACATACGTATTCGTATAGCTAATTCCTGTAGCTATTGATAATCCCCTCATGGCTGATTTATTTTTAAATGCATTGATCTGAAACACAGGTGACACTGAAAGGTTTAGACAATAAGTTACTCCCATGTGCAAGGAGGAGAAATGATTTGTTAGAATTCTAAGCACTCCTGAGGACTCAATGCAAATTATGCTAGACACTTGGCATCGAAACAACACCTCGCTGAAGAAACCAGCTAGCATGAGCTGTAATTTCAGCTTGAGCTCATGAAGACTCAGTTATAGGGTCAAAGTGACAACATGACTCACCCAACAAGAGTTGCCCATTGGATAGCTGCCTAATAGCACAGTAAAGCTATACACACTGCTAGAGATAGCAGCTAGTGGCTGTGTTTATACTACTTATTATATTGCTTCAGAAAATTCTGACTTCTGTCCACCAAAGGGGTAGCTTAAGTTTTCTGATGAAGATAAATTTCCACTTAAAAATTTTCATTTACAAAGTAGCTACAACTACCTCGCCCAAAGTAGTTTGCGAGATTAGCAATACAGTAACGCTTGCGTTATGCCTCCATATGTTATGCTGCCTCCATATGCTTTAACTATATTGCAATGCCTTATTAGAAGAGGGACTTAGAATTCAAGATTTCAGAGAAGAGAAGAAAACATATGTGTTCCTTACCAGAAGGGTCTAGCCTGTTGATGCCAAAGACTGCTTGGCTATGAAACATCCAGAAGTGGCCATTATTGCAGGACAGCAGGCAAGGTTTGCAGGGAGAAATCACATGATAGCCGACGATATTACCACTACAAAGACAAGTGAAATAATAAGCAACACAAACGCCTGATGAAAAGATAGATGTTGTTGGGTTTTCCAGCTCAAGCTAATGTTAAATAGTTGCAGTACCAGGCCATTCTGTAATGCTCCTGCTTTGATAAAGTTTAAGGGAACATACTTAAACAAGCATCTTAAATATTTAGGGAACATCAGTCAGGAGTTACAGAATATCTAATTTTTAGATCTTTGGCATAGAGAACTATTTAGTAACCTAAATTGTGTAATCAAGAGTAGTTTACATGCCAGCAAATGGTGTTGGAGGTTTGGTTTTGGTTTTTTTTTTTTTTTCCT
>VXBL01002384.1:1419884-1435600 GCA_013400195.1 Aramus guarauna | reverse complement strand
TTTTTTTTTGGAAGGCCAATGATTCCATTGGAATCCATGTAGAAGTTCATCATGCACATAAAATACATCTGTACAGAAGCAGGGGAGGGTATCAGTAGTACGAGTAATGAGACTGACAATATCGAAGCCTTATCTGTTCTCCTAGGTTGAAACCTAGAACAACCATTTTTCTACTTTCTCAGTCATACGCTCTGGTGAGATAGTTCTGTTTGTCTACTTCTGTCTAAGCAATAAAATACTGTGTTCCCATCACAACCCCCCACCGTTTAAATCTGAACAAGGTAAAAGTCTTGATTATGGAAGGATCGTCTCAAATAACTGTGAGCTATTTGAGAGCTGTTGTTTTTACTCTTAAATATCAAGCATTAATAAAGAGGATAAAAGAACTCCAAGAACTTTAGTGACAGCATGTTCCATCTGCTAGCAACAACTAGATCTGCCAAGAGGATGTTCTATTAATTAGAATATGAGTAACTACTTCTTACTGCGGCCTTATTCACACAATTATCTCGGTGTTGAAGCAGACATTTAATCAGGCAGGTGGCATGCAAGCTTTCCCATATACTCAGACTACTGACAAGGTTGTCACATTTCCACTGGGGACTTGCACAGAAATAGACTGGCAGCCATGCCCAGAAGTAGTGGGCTGAGTTTCTATCAAGCAGCGTTAAATTTGAAAGAGAGTAGGCAATCTGTTCATTCATCCCTTAACTCTTGCACTGACTGCAGTGGTCTAGAGTGAGAAGGTTAAAGAGTGTTGTGGCAGGGCACGCGTGTTCGAGGAGGTGCTAGTGTCATCGAACGGCATTCTTACCACTTTAAACACGCAATGTTCTTCAGCTTGCATTTGCAGATTTCAGTAAAATAGCAGCTTCCGATGAAGTCAACAGTACTAGATGGGAAGAAAGTAAAAATACAGAAGTTTAGATGTGGCTACGATTACAACTATAATGTTTCAGTAATACAGGTTTGAAGTCACAAAAGAAGTGATGTCACCATTAATTTTGTGTTGTGTTTGTTGTTTGGTTGTGGTTTTTTTAACTTCCCCAAGAGCATGCAATGCCTTTTTCCTATCAGCTACCAGCCACACTCATATGGAAACAAAGTGAGACCCATGAGACGTTGCAAGAACGTATCGTAAGTCATCTGAAATTAGAGCAGAAAGCACTGCTGCTCGCAGAGCTCACTAACGCTTGCACGCCCAGGCCCCGCTGCTGGCTGTGGCACTGTCAGTCAGAAATCTGATTACAGACGTCGCCCTAGTTCCTGGCAAATCTCAGCTGAGACTACAGACCAATAGCTTAAAGGCTAGGGCATTTAAAACCAAACCTTTGATTTCTTATCTCCTTTTTAAGCCATACTTTCTTATTAACATGTTATTTCACAATCTTATTTCCTTAGTAGTCAAATATTGTTATGGGAAAGCAACACGCAGCTGACGTGGAGGGGAGTCATTCTGGAACCTGTGCAAGATCAGGTTTGTTCTGTTTACAGACACTTATTTCAAGTTCTAATCTTCGCTTAAGGAAGGAGCTGGAGGAACTCCCCGTGGCTCCCCGAGCCTACGTCTTCCCCACCAACAGATTAAATTAGACTTTAGACTTGGCAGGGAAGGGACGGCCTTGCTCTCGCGCTGGCTTCCCCCGGGGTTCGGGAGACCCAGGTGGGGCTGGAAGCGGAGGAACGGGTTGGATCGTGCGCTTTGGGGCCTGGTGACGGCGGATTTTCAGAGCGATCTTTAAGGAGCCGGCGGCCGGTGGGGCCCGTGCGGCCTTGTCAGCCCCGGCAGGGCAGGGCAGGTCACCGGGGGCAGGCCGCGGCCTCAAGGCTGACAGGCTGCGGCACCCGGGCCGGTCGTGCGGGGCCTCGGGGCTGTCGTCGTGCCCAGCCGAGGGAGCCTGCGGGGCCCAGCCGCCCTCCCCGGAGCGCTTACCCTGAGGGCGGGATGTCGGTGGAGTAGAGGTCGATGTCGGTGTCCGCCAGCAGCACGGCCTTCATCCCCCGCGAGCTCAGCACCTGCTGGCAGAAACGGCAGCACAGCACGGCCACGCACCGATCCTCGAAGGTGCAGCTGCTGGCCGACATGGCGGGCGGGCGGCCACTGCCGGGCCGGGCCCCGCTGCTGCTGCTGCCACCAGGCCGGGCCGGGCCGGTCCCGTCCGCCGCCAACGGCCACGCTCCCACCTGTCAGTTTGAATTTCCGACCTCAGTCTCCCATTGGGCGCGGGAGGCCCCGCCCTCCAGATATGATTGGTGGAAATCACTAGCGGGGCCCACCCTCTCCTTGCAGGCCGTTGGAGGAGACGGATGGCACCACCCCTACCGCCTGGGTAGTGGCGGAGGGGCACGCCCTACCTTGCTCCCATTGGCCTAGGCAGCAGCCTCTTTGCATAAGTTACCCCGCCCCTGCGNCCTCTCCCGGCCGCCCTCATTGTTCTTCCCGGGCGGGATGCGGATCCGGCGGGTGCCGTGTTTATTTATTTCTTCCTCCCATACGCGCATCTTCCGCGGAGGCTGCAGCCTCGTCCCTTCCCTTCCCCGAAAAAAAAAAAGGGGGAAGAATTAATAATAATTAAAAAAAAAAAAAAAGACGGGAGAAAAGTTGTGTCCCGCCGTCCCCCTGCGGGCAGGTTCCCGGCTGCCTCGCACACGCCGGGCTGCGGGCTGGCTCTGACCCCCGCTCCGGCGAGGGGCCGCCGGAAAAATCCAAAATAACAAAAAAAACCCCCCAAAACCCCCAACCAACCCCCAAGACCCGCTGCTGGAGCTGCCGAAGGAAAAGCTGCGGATGGAGCCGCTCCGGCGGGGACGGGTCTGGCGTGCCGGGCAGCTCCCGGGCTGCCGCCGCTGGGGTGGCTGAGGGCTGGGGGCAGTTTTCCAGCGGAAGATGCTGCAGCTTGGCCGGGCTCTGGCTGCTCGTCCCCCGCATTGCTGCTCCTTCGGAGAGGCGCTTTCTCTCTGCGCAGGCTGGTTCCCCTCCCTCCCCTAGCTCCCCTGGGGACCCCGCTTTCCAAACGAGCCCCTTCTCCCCCCTCCCGGGGCTGGCTGCTGTGTAGGCGTTTTCCCTTGGTTACCTGGCCGGTCTGCATTTCTAACCTCGTGCTGCTGCTTAAAGGACGATTTGCAATGTCAAGGCAGCTTTTCTTTCAATCACAAATTTTGGCAGTGCATCTTGTGACTGCTGGCTGCAAGCTCTAATTTTAAAAATATATATTATTTTTTTTTCCCTTGCATTTGCAGGCAAGCAAACCAAATAAAACGGCCTCTTGTCCTTCGTTTCTGCTCTCTTTTGGGATTTGATTTGCATCGTTTCTGAGCCCATTTAAAAAAAAAAAAAAAGGCAAACCAAACCCACACAAAACATGTTGTGCGGAAGGACTTCCACTCCCTGGCTGTGTTATTAACGTTAGCAATCAGGAAGAGCCTTTGGGGGCTGCAGGATCTCGCCAGTCTGATGCTGCTGCTAAAGGTTTTGGTGCAGGGAGACAAAACTGCTGCCTCTTCCATCCACTGATCTCTCAACATCTGCATTTTGCTGCTGCTGTGCTCCGTCTCACACCCTCTCTCCATGGACTGATTTTTTTTTTTCCTTTTTGTGGGGGGGAGGACAAGCGGAAAATCAAGGCATTGCATTGAGAGGAGCGAAATTGCATTTATATCTTGTGTTCTGGTGGATCTGTTTTGAGGTTAATCTTTTTGGAAAAGAAAACATGACGTCGCCAGCAAAATTCAAAAAGGATAAGGAGATCATAGCTGAATATGACACTCAAGTTAAAGGTAGGAATGGTTTTATTTTCATCTCTTTCGCTATTGCAGTCCTGACTTGCAATTGCAGGAGTTTGCAGTAGATGTTTGGGTGGGGAAGGGGAAAATCATTTGCAGATTGCCTGGAATTTTTCATAATACAATGCTGGATTGGGTTTGCAATGCTTTTTCTCGTCCCCATAGGATAGGTTCCTGCTATGGTATTGCCGTTTTAAGGTATCATGGTAAGGGCTTTTTTATGGAATATAACAAATCTTTGAGTTCCGAGAGATCTATATTTTTCTGTCTGCTGTTCTAAAATATGGCTTTGCATTTGAAATATGAGAGCCAGTTAATTGCTTTTTAATCCTTCTCCTGTCATGGGAATCTTTTAAAAATCTGTGTAGTGTCAGAAGAGCATATTTCCACTGGTAGTAACAGGGACTGTGCTGAGGGTCCCTGTAAAGCTGTTTGTGCTAGAAAGTTCCATTATTCAGGATTTTGCTCTTGGTGAGTCCATAATATTACTGCCTGGTTTTTCTTACTGTGCTCTTGAGTGTTACACCTTAGGGTTGCTCTGTGTGTGTGTGCATGTATATGCACATATATACATACATATATAAATGAATAAAACTACCGCATTAATGTTATTTCCATCATTATAAGGAAGGCAATAAAGAGTCAGAGGCATATTTTCAATGATCGTGCAAGACTTCTGCAGAATTCAGTTGGCTGGGTTTCAGGCTATCATGTGCCTTAGGTTTTAAAAAAAAAAAAAGATGGTGAAATGTCCACTTAGCTTCTTATTTTTGCAAAGTTTTCAAGGTAATGCTTCTTTAAAAAATTAATTATGGCTTGTGTGTGGCTTGATATATCACTGTTAGGAAGTTATGAGATTTAGTGATTTATCTAATCGGTTAAAACTTGCTTGGTATGCTCATAGCATGCAGGAAAGATGGCCTTCGGGCAGGGTTGATTGAGTTAAATCAATGCGATTTAAAAAATGTGATTTAAATCTAAGTAGGAAACCTAGATTAAAACTGACAATTAAAATATTGTTTTGCAATTATGTGCTTAGTTATTTTTCCTACTTTGGGGGGGTGGGGGGGGGGCACTCACTGGTTGCAAATCATTAAAACATGTTGTCCTACAAGATGCATGTCCTACACTGACCCTAGTACTCTGTACGTGGAAGTAGTTCTGGCATTTATGTTAAAAAAGCTTATCTGAGCAAGTATATAGCTGGGTAGAAGTTTATTTTGATTTTTTTTTTAATTTTCTGGTTCTTAAAGTTAGAAATGGAGAAGAATGTGTTTCTTTTTTACTAGTTCAGTTTCTATTCCTGTTTTCTAGCTGTCTTTTATGGAAATGGGAATCGAAGTCAGTGTAAAATTAGAGGCTTGTATGTTCTTTCATTTTTTTACCCCATCAAAATGTGCGTGATAGATACAAGCTTGTAGTCACAATATATGTGAATTGGACGCAATGATAAGAAACAAGTCTTTAGAATTAGCAAAGCACATCTTCTCACATCTCATTTTTTTCATGCATTAGAAAAGAAGTCTTTCTTTTCAAAAAAGAAACCAACGAGATGGATAAAATTGAAATGAGCCTCCCTAGGGTGCGGAGACCATTACTGCCAAAACGCAGTTCATCTCTTAAGGTGCTTATGCACAGACCTGCCAATTCGGCCTGTAAATGTGGTCCCAAAAGCGAACGGTGGTCATGGCATACAGATATTCTTGCTTTTTGCCTTATAAAATGTTCCTGTCTTAAATATGTGAGGTTAAGAAGCCCTGAACTGTGTAAATGGATCGAGAGGAGCTAGGAGAAGGGGGTTTCCTTCCTGAATTGGTGGTGAGGGCAGCTATGAGTTTGTCTCAGGATATTCATTTCTCTCACAGTTCAGCTTTCCCTGCACAGGGGACTCCAGGAGTGGCTAATGGAGGGTGCTAATCCACCTCCTGCACTTCCCTTGAGAGGGAGGTGCAGATGGACCAAACAGCTGTAAAATACACATGACAGCATGGTGACAATCCTCTCTTCCCATCACTTCATTTGTTCCAAAGCACAGCTGGGAGCTTCCCTTCTCCACCTGGCTTCAACCCTTCACAAGCTGCTTTGAGAATGGGGATCGTTGTCCCTCTGCTTTTAGGTATCAAGTCTGCAGAGAGACTTTGAAGTTAGGTGCTCCTCTTAAAAATTCATCGAACTTGCTTTACATCTTCTAGATACCTTGGTTCTGAGTTAGACAGTGATTTCGCTCCATGGGGAAGCTCTCACGAGCGGTCAGACCTCTTGCCTCTCAAATTCCAGAGATGTGCTGGTCTCTACCACAGTGGAAGATGAGATGGTACTAACAACACAAATTCAAAAGTGTGCTGTCATTAAACATACCATGGTCCTTACATAAAAAATGTTGGTGTCCTGATCAAATTCTGACTTTAACTGTGGGAACGGTGTAGAAATGGTGTTAACTCTGATTATGGGTTGTTTGGTAGCTTTTCTCTTGTGTTGTGAAATGATGCCATGAAGCAGTTGCTGTGGGAGTGAGATGAATCAGGTGTTGGTGCGCTACATAAATTGTAAGGTATCATCTGTTTCTCAGATGAGAAAACTCTGATATTTTTTTAACTGGCATTTAGAAACATGCTGCATTTTTTTTCTGTGCTCCATTCTGGCTGTGCGTTGGAATCCGTGTTTAGAGGCTTCATTTAAAACCATTAATCTGCAAACACATACTTAAGCGCTTTAAATTATTGCTAATAGAATGATTGAGTTCTGTTTAAAAATTTAATAGTCTTAAGTTGTTAATCAAAAACTACTTAAAGAATAGTTTAGTTATGGTTAATAGATGATTGTTATGCAAAATTTTTGATTTTCTGTTGCTGAATGAATTTTTCTTGTAAAAGGTTTGTAGGGCTTGACAGGGTGTTGATGAGTGAAACTTTTTGTTCTCCCATGGCCGTGAGCTATAGGTATTTATTATCTTCTTCCAACAGCCAGTTCTTTGCCTCTTTTGGGTTGGAGTTAGCTCTTCCTGTGGTTTGTGCATGCAGCTAAAGGCAGGGGAGATGAAAGGAACTTCTGAAGATGAAAGACTATTTACCTCTTGCACATCGAACTTCTTGTGGTCAGGAGACATGGAGGGAGCAATGTGTTTCTTCTGAATTACTTGTGCAATGTGGCTGAGGACAAGCTTTCCGGTCTGTAGGTACTGGTGCAGTGTATCCATCCTTGGAGGTTGTGGGAACCAGACTGGATACGGCCTGGAGTTACTTGGTGTGACCTTATAGCTGACTGCTGGAGATTGGGCTGGAGCTCCCTCCCAGCCTGAATTGTCCAGTGATCCCATGGTCTCTAGTATCTGGAGGTTCAACTACAAACTCGCTGTCTTCTGCAGAAGTGAATTAACCCGCAGAGGTGTCCAGACAGGGTGGCTTTCCTCCACACCTGCATTGACCTTGAGACTTTTGCTGTTAGATGACGCAAGCAAAGTCTGCGTTGTGTTTGTTGCATGGCTGTGCTATCTGCACTTGAACGTTTCGCACTGTTGGGGAGGAGAAGTTGCCAGTATTAGTGGGTTCTTCTTGCAAGACTTGTTGAGAGTGCTTCTTTCTTGGAGGAAGCTCTGAAATGGCTGTGTGTCATGCGGTAGGAATTCTCCCGACAAGATGACATGGGGTCAGCAGGGGAGGGAAGTGCAGCTTTGATACGTTTCTGTACCATGTGCTCACAAAGATTATGAGTTCTGTGAAGCTGGAAAGTGAGATTCTGTGGTCTCCATGTGGAGCCTTTGATATCTCAAGCTCATCCCCTTGTCTGGATTGTCTCTCCCAATTCCTTTATGCAAGTTGCGGTAAAGCAGAGATAATTAATTTATGCTGTGCAGTGTGTTCCATGTGAGATTTGGATGCTGCCTATCTAGGCCCAACCGAGGACTGCCAGACTGTTTTTGGGTTTAATGTATTAAATTGGAGTGTACATTTGCTGAGGAAAGAAAAGCCAGTGATTTATCTCTTAATTCTTCTTTCTTTCTCCTCATGTCCCACGAGAGCCTTATATTTAATTAGTTTGTATAAAGCTTCACTAAATAGCTTCATGGTTTGGGCTACAGAAATTTAATACTGAAATTTTTTACACAGCAAGGGTTCATAAGCCACTTCTGTCCTTGAGTACTCTCTGTAGCAAAGGTTAAAATGCATCTCTTGCAGATCTTGCAGCGCAGTCCAGAAAGCGCTAGGAACATGAAAAATAGCTGAGGCAGTTTGTAGCAGGAGTGAGCACGGCGCAGAAGTGGCTGTGTGGTTATTCAGCTGAGCGTGTCTTGAACTAAGAGAAGGTGCCTGATAAAAAGAACTTCAGGCAAGCTTCCCAGCTGCCGTCGGATTGAGGCTACTACAGTGTCTAAAACTTTCTTTTTAAATGCCTGAAAATTGCTGATAAATTTCAGATAAGTCTCTTTTTCTTGTCTGGGTTGAATGGCTGATAGTTTATCTGATCTAATTGCAATCTTTTGCCTTAAATGCTGCATACAAATCTCATTTGTATGCTACATCTTCTGAGCATCTGGAGTGATGGTCGGCAGTTTCTAGTACTGGTAAACTCCTAGGAGTGGTTCAGACCTTCTCTGTGTGAAAGATGACAAAAGTAGCTGTGATTGGGTCAGCAGCTGCAATTTTGGTGAGAGAAGTGTGATGCTTTTGGTGGTGATTTGAAACAAAATTGGGATTTCTCTCAACTGTTGAAACTTTTCTTGATAACACTGTAGATGCAGCACTTGTCTAGAAAGCAGCTATTTGTAGAATTGTCTTTTAATTTTTAGGTCCATAACTTGAAATCCCTGTAACTTATTTTCTTGCTAAACCTGTGCACCTGGGGATTTTCAGTACTGTTGACGTTATGTATGTATGCTGATTTCTCTTCTGTGTATGTCTTCTGCTCAGGTCACCAAGTTGGCCCTGCACGCTGTGACTCCGTTTGCAGGTACTAGCACCATGTGTGTGTGCAATTTCTTGGCCGCTTCTTTGACAACGCCTATTTAATACACTGTGTAAATAGACTTTTCAGTTATGCACCCTGGTGTGATGGAGTGGGATAGTTTAGAATTTTGAGATTTTGAGTTCATATATATTGGATTACCATCTACATTTAAAATGTAAAACTACCTTTTAAGGGGGTTTTACAGTTAATCACTGCTCTGTGCGTGTAAGTGATTCCCTTTGTTTGCAGCAATGAACAAACTCCGGCTATGGAATTGCTGTAGGATCATCTGTTTTTCTGCAGTTCTTGATAGTGCTAATCCCTTGAGTTTTGGAGCTGGATTGGGCCAACGAAGCAGCCTGCTGCCAGAAAGGGGGAAGGGGCTGTTGGGAGCCTAGTTTGATGCTACAGCAATCATTTCTACTTCTTTTTGTCCGATGTACACTTCCTACTAATGGATTATTAATGAGGATGGGAAGAGATGAAAGAATGCAGAGTCTTCCTTCTTTCTCCTGCATCTCCAAAATCCTTGTGTTGCAGATTCATTGCGTATTGCAAGGATAGGATGAAAGCTGACCGGAAGACCTCTGTCTAAGTGTTGTAGCTGCTTTCAAAAGCAGAAGGAATTGCCAGTGTAACTCCAGTTGGGTTTCTACTAAAGGTTTACTAGTGATAGCCAGTTTTCCCTAACTCCCAACTAAGGGAGCCCTACTGCATTTTTCCTTAGCTCTAAATGATTTTCTTTAGTGGTAAGGGTACACATTAGTATCTTTTCTTTTTCTGTTTTTTAAAAGACTTGACTTATTTTTATGTTTTACTTACTAATTTCTGCCCATTTTGGGAATTTACTTGGAAGATCCTATTTGTCTGGTCAACTTCTTCAGCTGTCTTTATGAAGAGTGAAAAATCTAAACCTTTGTTGAGATGGAAAGTATGTTTAAACACATGTTCTTTTGAATAGCTTTCACTATGCCGTGCACAGTTGATATTCATTACTTACGACTCTATTTAGTTCATTTTTATATGACTTTTGCAGATTTCATGCTTTCTTTTTGAGAACTTCTGCAACATCATGGGAGTCCTGCTCTCGGAATATTGGCAACGTTTTGTAGGCAATGGAAGCAAATACAGGGTTATGGTTTGATTTGCTGAGGGATAAAAAGTGTGGGAGAAAATGGGAGAAGGGGTCTTGACTTCACTGTAATTCCATCCTCCATTCTTCATTTCTACTTTCTCTTTCTCCTTTAATTCCAAAATCGCAATATTACAAAACAGGACCTTCTTTTTGTGGGATCTCTAGATAGTGGTCAGTGAAACTTTTGACGTGAATGTGTAAAGTCAGAAAACACAAGGGGATATAGTGTAACTGTGCCAAGGAAGCTTGGTTGGTATTTTTTCCTTGATGCAAATGGATTTGAACTGTTTAAAAATTATTTTTTGCTATCAAAGTCACTGTTTACTGTTGTTAAACTCTAAAGCTTCTAACCCAGTCATTTTGCTTTTACTTGATATGGTGAGAGTTAATTGTTGCTTAGAAAAAAAGGGGCTGGGAATTTAAAAATAAAAAAATCACTTCCTCAGCGATTATGAATGTAAAAGGATCATGTGTTTACGAGAGCTAGAGTTATTTGGGAGTGCTGCTTGCACTCTGAGGCAGCATGAGCGTGGTGTTAGGATGGCAGTGTGCAGCCTGCGGTGAGTCTAGATAGGAGTCGGTGACAGGCAGCATTGCAAGGATGTGCACATCAGGGGAAATGAGCCCAGCGTTTGCCATTCTTAAACCAAGCGAGGCAGCAGAAATGGAAGCAAGTATAAATGCAAATGTGAGCCATGCCTGGGTGTAAATCTCAGCTGATATGCCTGGCACAGCCGCGTGGTTTAATCTGGTGCGTGCACTTTTGTATGCCGCAGCATGCTGCGCAGAATAGTGCAGTAAATCTTTGGCATAAACTACTGCAGCAAATTTTTTACATGTTCATAGGATTCGCCCCTCTCCTTTAATGACTGCTTTCCCTCCAACACTTTCTCTCAAGGTGCTGCAAGATGTGGTGCAAAAATTCTTAGGTCTTAAGTGTTTTCAGCATGCCATAGAAAGAACTTGCTTCGTTTATTTCTGTGAAATCAGCCGAATTAGGCCGAGGAGCTGCCTTATCCTGTGGCACATAAGCAGCTTCTGGCTTTTTGACTCTTGAGAAGGAGCCAAATAAACAGATTAACTCTCAACCAAGAGTGGATTTTAATCTACAGTCATGAAGTGCTGCAGCAGGGGGATTTGGTCAGTCCTACTAATTTTGAATTTTTATTTTTTTTTTATTGCGGGACTTTCCAGGAAGAGCCTTTTGGCTTCCCTTCTCTTAAGTAGGGAAGGGATTTTTGGTTTGTTTTTGTACCGCTGTCATTGGGCAATGGTTTTCATGCAGAGAGTAAGCCATGGAGCTATGCAATTTATAGATGGGGAGTGCTTGTAAATTGAATCTACTTAAAATAACGACAGTTGTTGCCTGGGAATTAGTCCCTGACTCTTTCTTTGGACAGACAGCAGTCCAGTCCCAGTGCTGGGGCATGCTCTGATGGTCCCATGAGGAAGGGGTTTTGTTCCTGACAGACCTGTAGCTGCCAGAATTGCTAAACTGCTCATTCTGAACAAGTGGATCAATTGTTTTCTAACCAAAGATCCTGAGCCTCAGTCAATCAAAACAGTTCTGAGTCACTGGCGGTTTTTGTAAGGCGAACTGCACAGGGTAGTGAATGTGGTTTTCTTGCTGTAGCTTTTATTTGCTACCTGAAAAGGGAGGGGATGATTAGCAGCACAAACTAGTGCTTATTCTACAAACAGGATTGTTTAGAAAGGTATTTTTCTATTTTCTTTGGTTTTTAGCCTCTGTATGGCATGCCCATGGAATGAGGGAAGGCTGAAAAGCTGCGTTTGTTCGGCTGTTGGTCACATCATCGATCCCTACAGTAAAGGACAGCACAGGGCTTTAAGCTATTGTTATAACACGTGAAGGTTTGTTCCCCCCCGCCCCCCCTTGCGTTTGCAGTTTGAGACTTGGTAATGATGGATGGGGTGCTGTTCTGTTTCTCATTGCTCACCCTCCCAATTTCCCATCCATCCTGTTCCACCACTTCTAGAAATACTGAGGATGGTGCTGCAGATAATGTGGTGAATGCCGATGTTTTAATCACCAGCCTGTTCAATTTTGTTCAGAGCGTGCCTGGATATTGCAATAATAAAATACGGTGCTGTCTGCTGCTGCTGGAGGCTTAGTGGTGAGAAATCTTAAAGGGGAAACCCAGTTTGTGCTAGACCTTCACAGCAATTGCTCTTTGTTGGTTTAGCAATCTGAATGAAGTGAGGTAGGGATTGTCATTTCCCTGTGTCAACCATTATATTTAGGCATTAATTGATCCCCTTGTTCCCTTCCTCAGCAGGGAGGGAGTGATCCATGCGGGGCAGGAAGAAACCAAATTGATGGACAATTTCAAGGAACTTTCTGGGCCGTGGCATGTTACATATGATTATACCTTTATTTGGAGAATATTTAAGATGCCTGTTGGATGAGGTTTAAATATAGTGGGATAAATTACTCTTGTGTCTTTGAGGATGCTCCTACTTGTTAGCACATAATTTGTGAAGTTAGGCGTTACGGGAAATTCCACAGAATCCTTTATGCAGGTTAACACTGGAGCCGCGCTCTTGCTGTTCTACCGCTAAGGTTGCCTCGTATCCAAAACACATTTTTATGTGATGTTCTTGCTTTTGGGTGGTGGTGGGGGGGAAGAGGAGTTATTCACATGTTTCATTAGCACTGTTTGTTATTAAAGTATGAATGAATTTTACATAGGGGCAGGATTATGGGTCCAAGAAACTTCTACTCAGCTGCCAGATGTAGTTACTCCACTCGGGCAGTCCTGTGGCAGTCACAGACAGATGGTAGCTGTTGTGTGCTCACTGGCATCCAGCAGTTCTCCGTCCTGCATCCCAGTTCATCTGGGGAGGGCTGTCTGAAGTGTTTTACTTGGAAATCTCAACTATGACGAGTTAACTTCTCCTAAGGCTACTGATGGCACTACGAGTAACCATCCGGGCGGGTTTGATGAGTGAACAGTAATGAAGCTTTCTAGAAAACTGATGCTCTTCCACCTTCTTGAAAACCCACGGTGGCATCATATGCCTTTAAAGCAGAATTTGGACACGCAGCACAAAGGCAAGGCAGAGCAAATGACTGCTGACATGCCTGCCCTCTGCAAGGGCGGCTTTCTGACCAGAGCGTTTGGCAAATCCACTGGCAGGGTTCTTTACATCTACTGATGAAGAAAGAAAGAAAATGAATTCAGTTCTATGGACCATGAAGCAGGTATATTACAGGTGTGTTTTGAAGAGTCTTGTCTGATGAACTTTGAAGTGCTTTGAAATCTCAGGACAGAAAACATGTAAATAAGAAGCAGCCATTATTACTGTGAAAAAAAATTGTCTCCATTTTTGTTACTATGCGCAGTGGATATATTAATGAATGATAATGACAAACCACAGCATATGAAGTGTTTTATGGATGGTAGAAGTACAGAGCTCTGAGCAGGCCCATGGAGGTTTTTCCCCTGTGTTTGATAACTAGTTATTAAGATATTTAATAAATTAATATCTCTGTGAAGTGGCTTTGGAAAGGAGCCTGGTTTTGCTTTGGTCTCTTTAATGAAAGTTACTCTTCCTAACTTTTCTGTGTTCTCTCCATCTGTTGAAGAAGGAAGTCTGCTTCATCCCATTTTCCCTTAAAAAAAGAAAAACAAACAAAATAAGGTAAACCACTAGTATTTCTGCGGCAGAGTGGGCTGCTTGTACCTGTCCGTGTCCCAGCTCAATGGGGTAGACTCCAGTGCTGCAGAAAGATGCTGAAATATGAACAAAAGACTTTACCAATAAACGAATTAAAAGTGTGCAGCTGGAGAAGGGAGGGGGGAAGGGGTTTCTGGGCGGTATGGAGAGAGGAACAAATGCAACACTACAAAGGTCACAGGATACAGTAATGATGTTTGGATGGAAACTTAACTTGCTATGAATGAAATTGTGCTTTGTGTTTTCCCCCTGGAGCTGAATGTCTAAAAACTCTGGATACTTCTTGTTCTGTTTCTTTTTTTTTTCTTCTTTTTCTTTTTTTGGCTCTTGTGTGCTTCCATGAGTTGTGCTATAGAAATGAAAAAAAAAAAAATGGACAACTGGAGGATGGACAGCACCCACACACATTAGGAGAGGCTTAAATACACAAATCTCTATTGGGTTAACCAGAGCTGTGACATTATTAGTTTCTGGTTAATCTAGTACAACTGTTTGCAAGTCAAAGTTTTGTCTCTGCTAAGCAAGTAAGCTTTCTTAGCAGGGAATTTACATTACTGAAGATGTCAACGCTGCTGAGCAGGGCTGTGGGATGAACTCAGAACTTGGGGTAAGCACCCCTTGGGACTCTTGGACCCCTTGAGTGTTGATTTTATTTCCTGTGTGGTGTGAAGTCTTGTTACTGATTGCTGAATTGCCTTTTCTCCTTCCATGTGCTCTTATCCTGTCCAGATTGTCTGTATTTTCTCTGAGGTTGGTTTGATCTTTTATCAATCCATATGTTGTTGTTACCTTCCATTATATGATTAATTTTTGCCTGTAACAATAAATTACCAGAAGTGTAAGAGAAATCCTTTTATTTAGTCCAGTTGTCTAATGCCAGATGCATTCGTATGCATTGTCTTCATACTTAAGGAATTAATCTTAGGCTTTAAATCAAATTATTTCCCCAATCCCCATCAGAATGAACTTGACAGAAGACAGCGACAAAGGGCTCCTTGTATCCATTAATTTCTACCTTATACTCTTTCTCCCCAGAAATCTTGGCTAAAAATTCCCCCCCCTAAAAGGTGGCCCCGCGGGGGTTCAGGTTGTAGGTTGGTTTCAGAGTTAAAACAAGGGAACAAATTCTGGCACTGGCCCTTCTGGAAAATCCCTCTAGGTAGAGTCATCTTTTACATCTTGAAAGCAGTGATAGCTGTTGCCAGTAAATGAGAAAGTGGTTTGGTTTTTTTGTTTGTTTGTTTGTTTTTTGTTCTGAAACTTCACCTTATTTTCTGGTTAACATACTCCAACATGTGATTTGTAAATTTGCTTGACTGTTACTGATTAATTTCTAGCTCTGGGTCTGTGGTAGGAGCGTGGCAGTGATAGAGGAGCAGGCTCCGTCAGTATTTCGTGAAGGAGCTTGCAGTCGCCAGACCACCACGTACGGAGTGGATGAGTACATTGTTTTTCTGCTGCTGGAGGTTTCTCCAGAAAGCAGCATCTGTAGCTTCTGAAGTTCCATAATAAATACTTGCTGTAAGCTGAAAGTTCAGCTATAATTTTCTCCGTACTTTGTTGCCTTTTCCAGCTCACTCGCATCGTTTCAGTGGTTTTATGATTAGGCTTCATGCAAATAGTTCTCATTCATGCCCCACCCTTGACCAAACTCAGAGCAGCACAGCCAGCTGCTGTGGTTGGGATGGAAGTGCTGCTGATGTGCTGTTACCTTTAGTTTAAGGATTCTGGATCTTGTGAAAGGTTTGCTGGTGTCCTTGTTTTAAAAAATTATTTGTATGTTGACTATCTAAACACATTTATCAGTTCTAAAAGATCTTGCATCTCCTTTCAAGAAGGAGGTTGCTTTGAGAGCTTCCATGGAGAGGTGCATGCAGAGGATGGCAGCTGCATGTAGCTATAGGAAAGAGTAAGTTGATTTTTTTATTTTTGATCAGTATTCAGCCAGCCTTGCTTGGGCTGTCTGTTGTGGAAAGGTTACACTGTACTTACAGAACTACTTTCAATCTTTGACAGCGATAGTAAGATTAAATTCAACTCTCTGCACTAAGGGTTCTCTGAGATACAAGGAAACCAGGATCCTTTTATTTCCCTGCCTCCTCTTTTTTTTTTTTTTTTTTTTTCCTGGCCTTTGGCCTCTCAAGGCTTTTTTTAG
>VXBL01002384.1:1363081-1419832 GCA_013400195.1 Aramus guarauna | reverse complement strand
CAAGATCCCCCTGAAGCCTCACTACGTGTGCTTTTAGTTTATGACACTCATTAAAATCTGTTGACCATTAACTTTTTAGAGCACAGGTGTTCCAATTTCTCTTACATAGAGTGTTTTTTATCAGATATGTGGAAAGCTTTTTTATTTTTTTATCTTTCAATGGATGAAGTATTTATTTACTTGGGCTACTTAAAAACAAACTCACCACTCCCGAACAAAATGCCTGGCCTGTGCAATGTGCCAAAGAGCTGTTCAGCTGTATCGTAAGTCTCATACGGTTTGTGCTCTATTACTACATCACTTTTTAGACTCCTATTTCACTTAACATCTCAAATCTACTTTCAGTCTTTGCAATGACTCAGTTAAAGTGAGGATGTTAATACATAATATTTATAATTGAGAACTCTTATATGATACATCTCTGATATTAAAAAAAAAGCTGCCCAAAAGCCAGAGTTGTCTTTTGCTGAATCCTCTGACTCTGAAACTCCCTGTAACATATTTTAAACATTATAGATGTTATTCCTTGTCTACTTTGAAGCTAAATAAAGTTATTTCTGGGTATAACTGTGGGCATAACTGTACGTGTAGTTATAACATGCATGTAATAACAATTTCTTTCCTCTTCAAAATTCCATCTGTTTACCTTTCAAGTAGCTTTACATGTGTAATGATCATTGAAAGAACATCCCATCTGAATTAGCATTTTTACTGGTTTGACAGTGTCAGAGCTTTGTGGGTGCTGTTTTTCCCCTCAGGCGAGGAGAGGCATCCTCCTGCATTTGGTGCTGTTAATTCCGATCTATTTTGAGGAGTTTGTGATCTTTGGGTTGCTGAATTAGGTCTTTCAGCAGATCTTGCACAGTTGAATGGCACTGTGTTCCAAATAGACCGAAAGTAGGTAAAAAGATTAAAGGGTAGTGAATTACTCAAAATGACCTAAATCAAGGTCTCCGGTGAGATTTATGGGGATTCAGTTACAGATCTGAAACATGTTGAGAGAACACTGAACTTTTTTTTTTTTTTTTTTTTTTTTTTTTTTTTTGTCTGGCAGTGCAGCCTGCGTGGCTGGAAAGGATGTGCTGCTTCTTTTTAAGAAAAGTTCCTTGGACAGAGGAGATAATTGCATAGTTGTCTGTGTGGGGGTTTTCCTTTTTTATTTTTTGTTCTTGTTTGGTTTTTTGGAGGTGATGGAATGACAAATCCCAGCATTGTTCTGGATGAGATGGCTGTGGAGTCAAGAGGTGCTCGTGGGTCCGGGTGGGAGCAGGGGAACGCAGCTCACTGCTCAAATAAAACTCAGTGGAGTTTACTGTGAAAAACAGTCAAAAACAATTCCACAAATGAGTCAAAGTTTGTGCAGCCTTGAACTGGATTGTGAGGAACTGTGTCTGTAGGTATCCCCTCTCTGGACTCCTGTCTCCCTCCTCTTTTCTTCCTCCCTGACTTCTGCACCTAGGAAGCGATTTGGGAAAGAAGTAGGAAATAAACACTCCCCTGAAATTTCCAAACAAAAATAAACAGGTTTGCTATTTTTAAGTGCTAGTTTTTTATGATTCTTCCAAAGTTCTTTTTGCTCCACTGGGATTGAGTTTTGAATGAATGTTTTCTTTAAGATTTATTTTTAGGAGTTAAAAGCTTATGTGAACTTCAGTGCTGGCAAAGATACTAGATTGCCAGTCCTAGTATCAAATTTATATTTTAAAATTTGCAACTCTTTAAGCTGCCAAGAAGAGAGGTCAGTTACAAATATTGAAAGAGATGCTCATTTCACTGCCTCCTGTACTGCGGGTTTGTTGACACCTTCCTGCATCTGTGAGAAATACTTAGCGTTGAAGCAAACCTTCACTGTTCCCACTGCGGTGAACTTCAGAGCTTTGTGAAGATTTTCAGTTTAAATAGGAGAAAGTTTGTGAATGTTAAATATTTCTCTTGGTGGTAGAGCAAGCAGAAAACACTTGTCACGGCAAACTATTTGGGGGCTAATTCCCCGTCCTTTTCTTCTCTAGAAGTACTCTGGTTCCTTGGAGTGGGCTCACTCAGTCCTAGGCGATATATTTTTTGCGTTTGTGGCAAAGAGGGGTTGTGCCAGAGCAAACAGAGGAGCCCCTGCACTGCAGAGACCTTCTCCTTGTTCCTGAGACATGGTGCTGGGAATCACCTTTTGCTTTCTGACCCGTTTATTTTGTCCAGCAAGGGAAGGGTGAGCACAGCTGCATTTTTAGGAAGATTTCTCAGTGCTCCCAAATACTGTTTATCCAGATGAAGGTGTTAATGCTTTCTTTATTCCTTGTCAGTTGGGACTAGAAGAGAAAGGAAAAAGATACAGAGCAATCGGACATGTTCGAGGAAGGGGAAGAGTGTGTCAAGAGCAAAGAAAAATCCCCTTTGCCTGGTCGGTAATTAGGGTGGACTTAAAATTTAGCAAGTGCCTGGCTCCTTGGTGACTTCATTTTCTACGTGCCTTAGCGTGGTTTGAGGTTAGTGTTCATACTAGCATGTTTTACAAAATGGATGTTCTCTGCATAGTGGTGACAGTGGGTATGTCTATTATTACTGATGGCAAATTGGTTAATAATGTGGTTAGTCTAAATAAACTAATAGTGCAAACTGTGTTTCTTTCACTGCTTAAGTTAATATTTTTATACACCTACTGCTAGCTTTCTGGTGTGGGTTGGTTTTTTTTTTGGTTAAATTTTCGTTCTTTTGCTCAGCTAGATGCAGCTTTTTTTGTACATCAGTTCTGTAACCATCCACTCGGTCCTTGGGAGAGTTTTAACAGGAAGTGGTGATTCCTCCCTGGGAAGGCTTAAAAATGCCATTGAATACTACAGGCTCAGGGCTTGAACTCATTTTTATCAAGCCAAGCACCTTGTTTATGGCTTAATTGATGTCATTTTGTTTTGGATAGAGGTTAGAGTAAATTTTCTCCTCTTGGCACAGTTCTTCTAGATAAAGTGAGAAGTCCAGTGAACACAGCAAGTGGAAGGAGCTGGGTATGGGCGAGTTCACTTTTGGGGGCTGGCTTTTTTCTTTGCTAAAAGGTTCCTCAATTATATTTTCTTTAATATAGTGTTCATATGCAGCAATCTGCAGATTGGGAATAAGTAAAATCTATTTTAATGAGTGAGAAGTCAGTGTGGGTGACTCAACCTTCATCTTTTTTAGGTCCTAATTCAAATTAATTCCCTGTTTGTAGCAATTGAAATGTCACCAAATGTTCACACTGTCGGAAGAGTTGGGAGTGGCTCCTGTCTCTGACGGATTGCACCGTGCTGCCAAAGGTGGTGGGCTCCAACTCCTGGCAGCTCCAGTGGAGAAGCAGGAGTCTGGATGGAGAGTGGGAGGATGAATCACTTTTTTCTGCTCCTCTGGACCCAGAATGGAGCTGGGAGGAGCTTTTGGCTCCACATGGCGGCAGATAGAAGAAATTCTGCCGTAGGTTTTTGCAGATGTCTTGTGAGCACTGAGGTTGTGATGGGGCTCCTGGGGCTTAAGTAACATGTTTTTTTAAAGGCTGATGTTTCTGTGTCAATTATGAATATTAAAAAAAAATAAAAAATCAATGTTTATAGAAATAACCCGAGTACATTGCTTTATTTTGTGAATGGAGTATCACTTCATAAATAATCATGAAGTCGTGCTGAGATGTGTGCAGTATCCCTAGGCAATGGTATTCATTCCCAGTATGTGCCTACTGGTTTTGATATATTTTGACTTCCTTACAAATAATGGAGGTGATCTAGTGTTGTCTTGTTCTTGGAAAGCAGAGGCGCAGCTGTGGCTTCTGATTTCAACTTCTGTGACTGATGTGCCGTATGATTTTTGCCTGATTTTCTTAGTACCCATCATCTTTGTCAGCATAGCTATGAGGCTGAATCAGAGAGCATAACGGGATTTTGGTACTTTTTTAGAAACCTTACCAGATAATTTAGTAGAGAATTACTGAATTTCTTGCTTATTGCAGGTATTCTAGGAGGCAGTAGTTGTAATTGGGATATATTTCCCATATGAGGACAATTCACTGTGCAGTCTCCCTTCCCTAGTTCTCTGCCTTTATTTATCATGGATACTCCTTAAAAACTTGGGCAGGTTGAAGATGGCACTGGCCTGGATGCAGCAGCCGACTCCTGTGGGGAAGGTGCCAGCTTACGGACACATGCGTTGCCCTGCGCAGCTTTCTCTCAACAAGATTTTTCCTCCACTCCTGTTTCTTAAATACAAGATCCACTCTGCACTGCTTAATTCCAGGTAGAGTTTTTATAATCTGGCGATCTCAAAGGCTGCGGTTAGCTCTGACTTCCCATACTGAGCTGACATTCAAAGAGAAACTTGCTTGTTTTACGCTTTAAATAGCTCTCTGCCGGGGAGGTGGATAGTGAGAGCACACAATACGGCCAGCGCTGGGTTGTGGGGGCTCTGCAGGGCTATTATTAGATGACAATAGCCGGAATGAAAAGCCATAGACGCTGCATTGCGTTTGGGCCATTGTATGCGAGTGATATTTTTAATTTGGAGAGCCAGAGGTCTTTCAGGATCTCCTTCTCCCTCCTCCTTGGAGACCTCTTGATGTTTTTCTTTGGGGACAGTGGAGGTTATGAAGGAAAATGGCTGCTAAGTGGCTGCTTTTAAAGCAGACTTACAAATTCTGCTTGCATGGGATAACGTTTAAGACTGGCTAACAGGCTGTATGCGTTTTTCCCGTTGAGTGCTTGGAAGGTGACAGTTTTTGTAGAGATGAGTCAGCTGTGAGTTCAAACTACGGCTGTATCGATACCTTTCTGTGAACGTTTCTGTTTTCAAAAGGAGGCTCACGCATGCAAAAGAAAGGTGATGATCTGTGATTGTACTGCTCAAAAACCGAAAACTCCCAGGGCTTGGGGGAAGCTGATGTAGCTGAGTGGAGTTAACATGACCTTGACTGATGTCAGAAATGAAGAGGATTTCTTGGCATTTTGCTGACTCAGTCCATCACTCCGAATAGGAGTAACAAAGCCTTAATCTTCAAGGAACAGGGTTTTTTTGACTGAGCAGGTGTAACTTCTTTGCAAGACATTAGGCTGTTGGTTTGTAATCTCTCTGGCACAAGTTACTAGAATTGTGCATCTCCACAGATGTGTCCATGTAAGAGACAGCCTCAGCTTCAAGGGTACACAATTCTGACAACTCTATGATTTGGGGAAAGAAAGAATGCTTAAATATTTATATTGCAAAATAAAATCTTACTTGAAACTGTAGATAGACAGGTGCATCATATTTTTCACAATATGCTGTGTGAAATGCCTCTTTCAAGTCCAGTTTCCTCAATGTGCCTTTTCCCCTTTACCTTCCCAAGCTTTAGTGGATGAAAGCAGCGGTTACACGAATGGAGCATCCCTCTCTCTGGCACTGGGAGGAGGTCCTAGAAGACAAATTTGCCAGTTTCACAGTTGATAAAGGCATTTTTCATGAATGATGTTATAGATTGGAACATGTCCTAGTGCAAGCCCTCTGACATTTTGAGTCTGTTTCCTAGGTACCAGATATATATCACTTCAGTAATCTCAACTGTCCCACAGCACCAAATATGATTTGAATATAATTTTAGTAGCTCTTTACCTGAATTGTTTACAGAGTGAAATCTTGGTCTATTTCTCCATGAGCATTGCATGCTGTTTTCTTCAGTTTTGGTCTGCAGTTTTCTGTGGTTAATTAAAAATAATTGGTCTTTGACCTTCAAAAAGTAAGTTGAGCCCCAAAGAATAATTGGCAAATGTCTGCTTTAGGAGACAAGAACGTGTCAGACAAGGAAGAGTCTTATGACAAGTCGTTGATGCAGTTTTCGAAAAAAGGGAACTGAAACCTCTTGAGGAAAGAATTTTCTGTTCATTCTATTTCGAGTATATTGTGAAATCAAGGAAAGTACAAACTAATATTAAAC
The DNA here is from genome assembly GCA_013400195.1 of Aramus guarauna. Lineage (NCBI taxonomy): Eukaryota > Metazoa > Chordata > Aves > Gruiformes > Aramidae > Aramus > Aramus guarauna. Next base: position 1,413,912 of record VXBL01002384.1, on the reverse strand, counting down.
TTAAAATTTAGATAGTTGTGTATCCTGCAGCAAGAATCAACTTAGGGTGAAGCGTATGGTGATCAGGAGAGTGTATCCATCAGGCAGTCTGGCACTAACAGCCCTTCAGTTGTGCTGAAATACAGGTTTTGAACTGAATTGCAGGAAGAAATATTGAGCAGAGAAGCGATGGGTTAAAGCAATTGTTTAGAGTGCTGTGCAGCGATGGGGATTTGCTTCGAAACTCTCGGAGGATCGTCATCTAAAAGCCTCCTACAAAGTATAGGAGGGAGAAGTAGTTTCTTACAACTTCATGTTTAAGTGCGGGGCTTTTTCTGAGAAAACTGCTGCATGCGTCTGCTTCCAGTGGCTGCCGTCATCTCAGCCATCGGGGAAGCAGCTGCTGTCACCAGGCACGTTGACTTCTTCCTCAGCAAGCTCTTGAATTTGAGGAAGGTAATTTGCATTGCTGAGTGTGTTGGTGATGCAAGCTGCAAATGTGGAGCTGTTCATTTGAGTCCAGTCCTTCTGTACATCATTTATGAGGATGCACGAGAGTGCTGCGGAGCGTCACAGGGGCTAAAAATGAAGTTTTTCAGGTGGGGTGAGGTGGAAAGCCGGAATGTATCAGACTGTCAGATTGATTGGCTTGACTTCCTTCCCATGCACTGGTTTCGTAGCTATACTTTAGGAGATTAAAAGCTGGACATCCTGTTCTTGAGGAGGTTTTGCACTTCTGGCTTGCAGTGTAGGTTACTTGTAAGTAGGAATGCTGCAACGATTGATGCCTGCCTTATGCTTATCTCATTAGTGTGGTGGTATTCCCAGTCCAACACAGAGCGAACTTCCAGCCAGGCTATGGGACAGCCAAATGTAACGTCAGCAGTTGTGCTGAGACAGGGCTGTTAAATTCAGGGGATTTTCTTACAGTTCTCTTTAGTCTGCCCTGTCTGCAGAGCCAGGAGGAAGCACAAGGGAGACTGCAAGGTTAGGGATGGGCGTCTCTGCCGCCATACTCCGTAAATATGGGATGGAGCAAGGGGCAGGGGGTTGTCCAGCAATGAAAGGGGCTGTTGCCATCAGTGCTCAGTGCGTCACCCTTGTGTTCTTGCTGCTTTTGCAACGATATTGTGGTATCACTACTTGCCCTTCACTGCATTTCTTACTGTCTTTTTTCCTTTTGAAATGATGCTGGACATTTAATAGAAGAAATACGCTTTGATTTACCCTTTTTCTCTTTTGGTTTTCTTCTACATGGCATCCTTCTGCCTTCCCCTAAGCTCAACCCTGACTTCCCCCTAAAAATAACTTACTAACAAACTGCTAGAAGTTAGCAAACAAAAAAGCCTGGGGTTCTTAGAAGCAATGAAAAACTTAAGGCAGAGTGTCTACTTTGCTTTTCACAAGCTTTATTTTTTGGAATTGCAGGAGTGTGTATAATTCAGGCCTTTAAAGTTGCTGACTGACTACTCGCTCTTGCTGAGGAGCATCTGTACTTGCTATGTAATCAATTTTCTTCAAGCAAATAAGCTGATTTTTTTTTTTAAACAGAATTTTAGTCCTTTTTAATTACAGCATCCTCTGCAGATGTTGGAGTGTCATAAAAATGAAATGTGGAAACAAATGCAAAGTTGTCATGACTTGCTCCAAATTTGAGACAGTAATTAAGCTGTCAGGGGGAGTCGTGGAAAGTTTGGCTGACTTTATCTGTATGGCCGTTGGCAAATGACGTATGGACTCCTTAATAGAAAAGGCAAATGTAAAATGAACTATGTTCAGCAGTGTATCCGTATCAGTGCATCTGCTTTGGCAGGTAAAGGATTAAAAACTACCCTGGATAACAAAGTCTTAAGGTTTGGGGGGTTGTTTAGTAGCTGGGGCCATTGCTGATTGCTGTCAGGGGAAACCAGGGTAGAAATGAGCAAGAATACCCGGAGTCCGAGGATTTAGTCTTTTCTGCTTGGCAATGAAACACTGGCATGGCATTCCTGGTGGGAGATTGCCGGTGTAATGTAGGAAAGAAGCTGATGGAGATGGGCTCACGGGTCCAGAATTGCAATGACTTACAGGGTGGGGACCAGTTCTTCATGGCATCAGCAACCTATTCCTTTAATGGCCCTTACACCATAGGAACGCGGGCTCCATTTAACCCCCAGTGCGTTACCTGCTTTTGGGTTTTATGTCTGAAAACGTTGAAATGTAAAAAGATAAGTCGTAAGTTGATCCCAAAAGGATTCACGTTTCCTACCCTCTGTCTACTTTCAAAGATTTTCTGGATGTCTCTAACACGTTCGACAGATCATTTTGTGTAATCCTGTCTGGCAATTTGCTTCAAGATGTTGGGTTTTTTTTTAAAAGCTCTTGTCTGAATGTTTTGTCCAGATGGTCTCGCTGTGAGTCAGACTGTAAGGTAGAGTGTCTTGCTTTGATAAGGTTACTCACTCTGTTCAGATAGCTGATGGCTTTATAGCAGTAAAAGAACAGATCTCTCCTGTTAATGGGAAATTACCATTCATTCTCTTGAAATGAAAATAGGACCAGAGTGTCTGAAGCTTTCACCGCTCACTTCCCACTGTAAATTATTCTCATGTTCCTGTGAAAGTGCTGGATTTTAAGTGGTGATAACAAATCCATCTGTCCTGGCTCTTCGCAGGAATGTCTCTTGATAATAATGGTCCACCACTATGAGAATTTACAAACGTCTGTCATGGCTTCGTGGCATTAATGATTTATACATGTAAGGAGCAATAAAAGAAAATGAAATGTCTTGTATTGATAACTCATAATTCAAGGATGCCAATAACTGGATTTCATAAATTATCTGAGGTGTTGTCAGCATATAAATCAAATTTAAATAAGTTTCATTGAAAATTACATGTGTAACTTTATCAATGGAGATTTTACTACACTATTTGTTTTCTTGCTCCATATTGTTAAGACAGTACTATTCATAGCCCTTCCTGACACAGGCTCTTGTTAAATATATGTATTTCCAAAAGAACCCCCAAACAACTCCCCCCCCAAACCAAACCAAATGCTCCACCGTCTTTGGCACTTTAGTGAGACTGAGACACACAGATATTTCTGGGCTGCTTAAATCTCTGGATAAACTCACATGCCACTGAAGGACTTTTGTAGAGTGAAGTTTCCTTTCTCCAATTCAAAGTGCTTTTTTCAAAGGGAGGATGGAGAGATGTCTTAAAGTAATCTGAACCTGAATTCACACTGAAACTGAGAATGACTGGCCCATCAAATAGTTGGCACTCAGAAGCCTCCTAGCTATTTCTAATATTTCTGGGCTGTTTGGTTGGTTTATTTGGGCGTGTTGTTTTAAGTCACTGGTAAATCAACCAACACAAACATTCCTGTATTGAGGCTGGCGGAAGAGCCGAAGCTGAATGTTTCGCTCCTGGCTTCCATGTTGACTTTGGCCAGTGCTGCACCGTTCTCGTTCAGGGGCTCCTTTTGGCACATTGCTGGAGCTTCAAATAGTACGGGTAAATAAGTCACACCCAGTGTCTGAATTGTGACACTGGGTTACGTGTGCTTTGATTTCCTTCTGTCCAAATGGCTTTAATAAATCTCAATTTTTAAATTTTTTTTTTTTGGTGGCGTTTTCTAGGGACTGAATTGGGTTTTGTGGAGTTGGCATTAAGCAAATGAAAAATGAAGTGAGTTGCTTGAGCTGTATGGAGGAGGCACGGTATGGCACCTGCCCTGCTGGGTTCAGCCTGCATGGAACAATTAAAAAAAATGTAAACTCAGTATTGTCTTTTGGGGGTCCAATCCAAAAAAGAATTTAAAAAAAAATAAAAATGTAGTGCAGATCTCCAGGGTTTTCAAACCACTGAAGATAAATTGGTGAGGTCAAATATTGAGGAATTGGAAGCAGAAGCACTTGGCCAGGCATGGAAACTACTGAGGTGCAGTGTTACAGGTCAGGAAAGGGTCCTCCTGCGCTTGCAAATGCGAGGGGAAGCAGGACATGAACGAAGAGCAAGTCTTTTGTATAGCCAAGTGACTTTTTTCCACTTTTTCTGTGAAACACACCAGCCCTGCTGCAACTCGGTCGTGCCCTTCTCCAGGCAGAGGCCCTTTTGCTTCTCTGGGTATTGACAGCAGAAGGTAAAATCCACCTGAAGAATAAAGCTCCTGGTTGCAGACTCTTCTGCACATCGAGGATGCTGAAGCAGAGCGTCCCTGCCTGCGCGCCCCCTCCTCGTTCGTCGAGGCACAGGGAAGACCCACATTTCTCGCCTGCTTTTGCAGAAAAGGTCTTTTTGTTCCTGCCTTCGGAAAAATGTGTATGGTCGTCAGCTTTGCTCTGGTTTCTGCTTAGGGGGAAGAGCTTTCTGATGTTGATAGGTGCTGAAGGACTGCAGTTTCCTAATGTGGTTTTTTAATAATGACGGTTTTTGATATCTAGGGCTGAATTTTTCTAGAAACATCAAATCCTGCACAGCTTTATTCAGGTATTTCTAACAAGTGTATTTTCTCTGATTTTGCCCAGTCTTTAAAATGCTCCATAAGAGCAGGATGACTTCCTTCCCTCTGTCCCCGCTTCCACCTGTTTGAGAAAGAGACTCCTTTCGACTTCTCCGAAGTGGAAGGAGATGACACTGGACAAGGTTCTGCTTTTCAGTGAACGCGTACTTGATGTCTGCTGTACAGGATGCTTGATTTCAGAGAATTATTTGTTTATTCTGTTATTTAGTTGGTACTGGGAATCCAGATTAGTACCTGGTTTTGTGCCTCATACTCTGGCTTCAACTGAATCAAAGTTATATATATTCCATGCTTTCTTTTCTTTTTATTATTAGTCATACTTCTATGCGATCATCTTAATGAATGGCTGCAATTTGTGTGGTGGCTTGCCTCTGTGTTTCTTTGGAAAAAGCTTTTTCTGGGAAGTAGGTGGTTTTCCCCAGAAGAGACTGAGTAGGAGCAGAGAGGAAAGAAATTTTCAGATGAAGATTTTAATTTTATTTTTATTGCACAAGTTACCTACTGTGCAAAAACTAGGTAGAACCTTAGACATCTTCCAAACAGTCTATGTAGTATGGTTTGCTTTTATTGAACTTTGTGTAATTTAAAGTTGGAGCCACATAAATGATTTCTGAATGATAAAGCATGTGTACATGTGTAAAAAGGAGGGACCTGAGTTCTAATGTCAGTTTTCTGACAAAGGCACATGAAAAATCAGCATCTCCTTGTTCCTGATCTGGTCTAAGCTGTGCTGATTAATGGGCGTTGCTGTAGCTGACAAAGAACTGATAGAAAAATGATGATTCACATAATTCGAGCTTTGCAGGCTCTGTCAAATACTCATTCCCCTCTTTACAAGAGGTACTGTAGAGTAAAATGTAAGTTACTTCAACGGCAACAGTACTCCACTTACACAGCTGAATATTTATAGCTCTAAAGGAACGACTTCTGTGTTTCCTATGATTGTATAGCAAAAGCCTGCTTGGGATACCTTTGCTTTCATTGAGTATTCATAAGTAAACTTATGAATGTGAAGAAAAACTGAGCCAGAAAGCAACAGGGAGACTGGAACAAGATTTTTTACATAAACTTTTTTGTGGTTTTAAATTAGGCTTATATCTGCTGGTTTCTAGGTGTGCTATGTATGAATTAAAAACAATGGTCCAATTCGATTTCTTATGTAAACAGTTAAGACTGATTTATCGTAAACTCTCATGCCAGTTTAGAGAGGCATTACTTTGATTTTATATAATGGTTTTGGTTTAATGGTAGGTGTTAGTTATTACAGTGGGGAAAATAAGAGGCTGCTCTGGTGGAAACCAGCTCTGTCATCAGTGTCCACTGGTACTGTGGGCAAATAACTCGGACCTTTTTGATCTTGTTGAAGTCATCTGTGAAATGTCTGTAATGATGCTTATTATTCAGCTCTCCTGGAATGTTTATGGTTAATTAATAGCTCTCAAAATCTCCCAGAAACACTCACGGCAGTGTCCCCGCCACGACTGACAGGGAGGCAGTGACGACTAGGTCGGGCTGCTGAAATATATTTGACTCGCTTTGTTGACTTCTTTGGACAGTCGTCTTCCTTCTCAATGGACTGAGAGCCTTACCCGGTGTTCCAGCGGGGAGGGAACCAGGAACAGAAGGAGGAAGTCTGCAGCGATCTTCCATGGTTCACTTGTACAAGTCTCCGGGCTGCTGGCCTGCGGCTGGCTCGGGCACTCGCTGGGTTATTCGTGACCGACCAGGTGGGTCCGTCCCCACTGTGATGGAGGGTCAGGCAGGAGCTCATCCAGCCTTGGATCTCCTGGGGACCCTCAGCTACAGGAGTTGGGAGGTGTGCGTTGGGGGGAGGGTTCAGATCCAATGTCCGCTTTTTGGACTGTGGCAGCTCCGAAGTGTGGTTTATTTATCTAAATGAGACTGAGGACCGGGAGGGGAACGTATTGGTGGTACCAGGGAAAGGTGTTTGTTTCCGTGGCAACTGCAGGATGCCTGTAGAATAGTGGTACTAACCCAAGGTTGTCTTTCACGGTTACATAGTTATGGAATTTTAAAATGACGCCTCATCCTGTTTGCTTTTTTTGTATCTTTAAGTAATATTCTAGGTAAATTGGTGTTGGTTCTTTAAAATGTCAAACACAAAGCAAGGATGAAAATCGTTGGTGCAATTAAAAAAACAACCCCACATTTATCTGTCTTTCCTCTAGCTGCCTAAGACAACTGTGGAAGTTGGCAGTCTACTGGAAGTGATTTTGAAATGTAGTTCACTGTGCTGTGCTTGAGAAGTGTTTACACGTCCCTTTTTGTTCCTCTTCATTTATTTCTTGATCGTTTATGCATGTTAACGTGTTAGTTACCAAAGAGGAAAGGGAGGAGAAGAAATCCTGAGGTGAAATTAAGTTAGACACCAGCATTAATCATTCTGTTTGTATCTCTAAATATATGACAATTCACCAAAGGATCTTCCTTTCACTGAAGAGATTAAAACACATATGTTGTAAATTGCCACTTTTGTTCTAGCAATCTTACTATTTTGAAAAAATACACTTGATGTTAATTCGCATGAAATACTTGCGTGTAAGAGTGTAACTATCAGGTCTTATGAATTGGGAAGAAGTAATAATTTTCCATATTAATACTGCTTCTGGGTTCTGGCATCCCAGTATCTTTCAGCACTTCTAAACTTCGCTTAACTTTTGGAGCCCCCCTGACAGATAGAGAAATGGAAAATTATAATGTGAAACTCAGTACGTTTTTGCAATAGGACCAAAAACGGCTGGGAATTGGGTCTGGAGAATTTGGTCCATCCCAGGGTTGTTTCCCTGAAGAAACAGTGAGCACTATGGAGGATTTCATGTGTGTCTGTGTGCAGAGGTGCTGCTTTCTCACCTGTTAGGAGCATGGTTGTCTAGTGATGTATAGCGTATAGTGAGTTTAATTTGGGATTCCTGAAGTGAATTGAGGCAGTAAGAACATATGGCAAATGCCAGATATAATGATCGTATTACATGTTTCTGATGAATAATTCCATTCAGTTTAGTACTGGCCCACCATTAAAATAAACCCCTCACAATATTTGACATAATGCAGATGAAACGCTTAGAGAAAAAATTTTGGAAGGTGAAAGAAGCAGTCATTTCACTTCAGTTTTAATCACCACTGGTAGAGGAAATCTTAATGCTCAGTTAGAACAAAGACATACGTAAAGTCTTGGGCTGGAGCTGTTGGTATTAAACAACTCTTCGGCATTGTGTAGCAGGGGAGCAGAGACTTTGGGAGGAAGGACAGTGATCGTGAAGGGCTGCTGTGGACCTGCAAAGAGAAACTATTTCTAAAATAGGCCAGGAAAGCACAGCAGAAACTACTAGAAACAATAGTTGGAAGAAATGTGCCAGAATATTTTTTTCCCCACATTTTTAAAAACCAATCCTTTCTCCTAACCCTAAAGTCCACCTTTCTGAAGTGGAGTACTGATTGATAGATTTGGGGCAAAAAAAGACACCCAAATATTTCTGAGCTCTTTTATCAACAGTTCTGCCACCCATCACTCAAGGGATGTGTTCTGGGGGGTGAGAAGTGAACATTTCTGCAGCTGCTGGATGCTGTTTAGCCTTGATGTTTTCTAAATGTTCCCAGAGCTCTCTGTCACCTATCCTGCATAGCTTATAAAGGGGGAAAATGAGGCAGAGGGTTAAGTATTTGTTAAAGGAGTAGGAGTGTTGGAATGGAAATTAGTTGTCCCGCTTGGACAATAGAAAGAGCAGTGGCACTGTAGGTACCTGTCCTTGCTGGGAAGGTGGGTGTGTGAGCACCTTAAGCAGGGCAGCAGGAGTGAGGAATAGAAAATGTCTCTTCTGGCTTGTGGTGTCAGGTAGCTAATGGCATAGATTCTTTGACTGAGCAAAAGAGGAAACCAGCCCACTTTAAGTTCAGTTGCAACAGAACTAAAACCCAAGATAATGCTGATAATTCTGCATTTTACAGTCTACTTTTCCAGTTTTGGGGTTGGTTTCTTTGTGTAATGCATAGAAGTACTAGCACGCTGCAGAATGATGAAATGCAGAATGATCCTACATCTCCTTCATGGTGGTTTCAGGACATAGTTCTAGCTGCTTCTTTCTTTATTTTTTTCTGGCTTTTTTCAATTAGGCTTGGTTTTGCAAACTGCTTTCTGTGGAGCACACTCACGATAGCATCAAGACACAAAGGAAGCTGGTCCTGTGCAGAGGTGTCTGTCCCACAGCCCTCGTCTTGCATGGGCTGGGGAGTTTCCAAACTGCGGGGCGAGAGCCGGTGCTCCCCGTGCTAGCAGAGCTCAGCCCCGTCAGCAGCATCTTAACTCTGCTTTTATGCCTGAGACCTGTTCTCCTGTCTCTAGACAGGAATAAATCCTAGAATAAATAGACATTTCTGTTGAAACCAAGTACCAGCCTCTCCCTTTGCAGAGGAATTTAACTTCCTTTGTGCTGCGCGAAACACTGCAGTACAGCATTCTTCATTCAAATCGCCTCCTGTTTTGAAATGAAGAGCCGTGAGTGCCTGGCTCCCCTCCCTCCCTCTCTCCACGCCCAGGCAGCTCATTGCTTGCAAATGAATTAACGTGGTTTCTGAAGGGTGTTTCTGGATATTTCCCACACTTTTTGGTCAGTCTGATTAATTCTTGCACTCTGCTCCTCCTTGGGGAAGCCCAGGATGATCGCTGCTCATGATCCTTCTCCAGACTTGATATTTCATTCCTTCATAGCTTGTTTGTGGTGGTTAAAATGTTAAATAGTGGTGTCCAGAGTGTGCTGGATGGCACGGCCTGTGTTGGAAAGGACGGGTGGTCCCGGGGCTGGCGGGGGAGCAGGAGTTAAACTTCTTTTCCTTGGAGCCTGATTGCCTTGTGCCAACACCCCGTGGAAATCCCCATCTCCTGTCCTCTTGCCCAAAAAGGATCCAGAAACTTATATTTTAGTGGTAGCCTTGGTTTTGTGAGAAATTGGGAGTAACTCAACCGAAAAATGTTTCCAGCATGTGCTTAGCTTTACTCCTTACTGCATTTATTTCCTGTTGTTGACTTCCTATAACTGGCAGCATGTGTCCAGGCTCCTTGCACTGCTAACCACCTTTTTTTTTTTTTTTTTTTTTTTTTTTTTTTTAATTAANTTTTTTTTTTTTTTCTAATTAACACAGCAGGGTTTGAAGAAAGAATCTCTTCTTTCTGGGAGAAAGGTTTGAGCGGTCAGTAGCAGGGTGTGATGAAAAATACCTGAGGGTCTGGAGCTTTACAGAGAGTTGGTTTGCCCTGGGCCAGAAGGGGAGAAAGCAGGAAAAAACCTCCTTATGTTAAAAATGTTCACTGGATTTTTGGCCATCTATGTAGTGTTGGCTTCGTCACCCTGCATGAAAGGAAGCCGTTCAAATAACTCTTAAAAGTTGTTTGGAGAACATATTTCAGGTTGCTTAATGGACCCAAAGCAATCTCTGCCGCACAGGCACTCGGGATGCTCGTTACTGGAGGCTACAGAGGGTTCGTCAGCACGAGCTATTTTCTGAGTACCAAAAATATGAACTAGGGTATGTGTGTGTTGCTTTTGACTACACTAATAGTCCATGTGTCGAAATGACTTTTAAATTGTTTATTATATAAATTCATGCTGCAAACTAATGATAAAATGTAGTTTTACTGCTTGCCTGTAGTATTTTGTCCAGCATTCAAAAAGTGGGAAAGCATAAGTAAAGGTTTGTCTGAGGGTTTTTTTGGTGTCATCTGGGGGAAACCTGTAACTGAGTACAGACAATCGGAAAATGGCTGCGAAACTTCCTGCAGGCAGAAGTAGTTGTAACGCTCCTGCTGCTTGTGTGTAGATTTTGGGTTTTCACTTACTTGAAATGTATTGACAAACTTCTATTTGCGTTGAATAAACAGTTGTAGAGCCTAAAAATATAATATTGCCTGATGTGCTTGGACACGTTACCTTTCTTGGGGTTTTTATGCGCACTGTGGATTAGCTACAAAGATGAGGACTTTGCTCTTGCGCGCAGGAGTTACCCACACTCTGCTGTTGGAATTAGGGCAGTGATTCCCCGCACAGGATAATTTAATCTGGATTCTGTTTTTAAACATCCTCCCTGAAAAGTCAACAGCATGGACTGTGTTTTGATAATAGCTAAGGAGACTTTCATGGCTATTTCATTAGACAAAAAAAGTCTAAATATTTAATCTGAATTCTCTGTGGATTAAATGCCTTGACAACTTTGTCAACATGTTTAATTGCATAATTTTGAGTGTTTCCTTAAAAGCTTTGCAGATCTGAAGCCTCACATCAGTTTGCAGCCTGTGAGTTGCAGATGAGTGGCGTTTTTGTATGGGTATGGAAAACCAATGTATAGGCTTGCTGCATTCAATGGGGTTCTAGCTGAAGGGTGCTTAAAGTTACAAAATTTCCAAGGTACCAGTTGTGATGGAGGTGTTCTGCAACCGTAATAAAGGCAGGAAGCGTTGACTGCCTCACTCCTTTAAGCGACACTTTTGTTGTGCCTAGAAAAGCTGGTAGACCCAAGTAATTAGTGATGCAAGTATATTACAATGTAGGTATGCGAATAAAAGGTAAGTGTCCTTAGTACTTCACTGAGATTAGCCTTAATTTTCACCTCCTTTTACTTCGCTAATGCAAAACTTCATGCACTCATCTACACCTCAAAACAGTTTTATCAATCTGTATTAGAAAGAATTTCAGCTACTAACTCCTACAATTCCGTTTATACATTGATAACTATAAAGGGATTCTTGTCAATGTGCACTACCCAATGCTAATATTTCTCAAATGGGTAAGGAATATCCTGTTTTTTAAAGGAAAGCGTACCTTTTCCAGGGCATGCAGTTTCTGAGAGGATTATGAACCCGAATCTCCCTTCTGGCTCAGGTCTTAAACAAAAGACTGTATTTCCTCCTCTTGTATAATTTTCACTTCAAAGCCTAGTTTTTAGATTGCCAGTGAGATTCTTAAGGCTGTGATGATCAACAGCTTTCAGCTAGCAAGGCTGTTTGTTCCCTGAAATTCTCACTGTTACTGTATAAAGACATTTCTAAGTCATTAAACCTCCCAGCCATAGCCAGGGTTGTTGGGCTGCTGTCTGTCCTTTGTCACAGCCCTGTGTGCAGTCCTGTACCGAAAAAAGGATTGATTTCTGTTTTCAGAAAACTACAAAGTCTTTCACTTTTGGAGTACAGCCTTTCTTATATATGTTGGTTGGGGAAATGTGAACGATTCTGAGCAATAGTAACGTGCAGGGAATATGTCAAAATACATAATCCAAGCCATTTTCTAAAATACCTATTTAAATGGTTTTAACTTTTACTTGAAACTGTAGTGTTGGTTGGTTTTAATTTTTTGAAACTGAATAGAGAGTTAACTTCAATCTAACCTGTAAGCTTAGCTTAAACCTCAGCGGGATTGGCCAAGAGCGGCAGGTGGATGCTGTGCCGCTGCAGTCTTACTCGGGCATTCAGCACCTGAGAGCGTGGCAGCTTTCAGGAGACCAGGACTGAAGAAACTCATCACGGACAAGAGATCTACAACCACTCACTGCTCCAGTCTTCTGTATGAAGTGGAGATTTTGTTCATTTTGGGCTGCTTTGTCTTTCACGTGCTGCCAAGTAGCCTGAAAGATAAGATTGCGTTAGAGCTGTGTGTGCAATTTAATGCTTGGTGACTTCCAGTCCTTCTGTGTAATTGCTGCTTAGGTGTTGGGCGGGGATCCTGAAAGTCAAGGGTAACCGAGCTTCACGTGAAGGTTTTGAATCTGCTGAATTCCACCTTCCCATTCGTGGTTTGATTCTGTTTTGCTTTTGATTTTGATACGTCTCCTGCTTGTATTGAGCTTATACAGCATTAATGTGGGAGGAGGACCGCTCCTCGTGAAGCAGCCATGGGGGACCACTGAGTCAAGGCGAGAGCGCGGAGGGTTTTGGAGTTCAGCGCTGCGAGTTGGAGCGGCTTTGTGTGGGAGAGAGGATTGCTGTTTAATCTGGGTGGGAGCTGGGGGTTGGTGGTTCTGTTTTGTTGTCGTCCCACTCCTTTCCCAAGCTTGTCATCTTTTTATACAGCATGGCATTTGGGATAGGGGTGGGAACATCTTGAGAAAGCTACAGTGCAGATAGATGGAGATGCAGCTAGATGTTGAAAAGCAACTCAGGCTGTTTGTGTCTTCTCCTGGTACTCTCTGCTGTGCAGGCTGTGATTCACCATGTTGCTATCCAGTTAGAGCAGTTAGAGCTTATCGCTGGGAAGAGTTGAAACCCTGCCTAGGGAGATGATCCTGCTTTGGAGCAGGAACATTGCTCAGAGTGTGTGAGATGACTGAGCAAGGAGGTCTCCTGGGTCTGAGTTTGTCCTTCTAGCTCTGTACATGACCTACCGAAGAATGAACTACTTGGTACAGAAATTTCTTTGTTTCTGTACTTCCAACTTTTTTTTTTTTCCTTGAGCATCCTATAAACTAAAAGTATTTTGGTAAACTCTCAGAAACTGAACGTTGCATGCTGTAGAAGAGCAAAGTGTAGTTCCAGGCAAAAGTGTATATATCTGCCTGCTCCGGGTGTAATTGTTTTATGAAAGTGCAAATTCTTGCCAGGAGCTTTGTAGAAAACCTTTCCTGTTTGGTGTAGTTTCAGAATCCCCCACTGTTCCATAGAGGTCCACCACAGTTCTTATAATCTGCTTGAGTGTTTAAAAAAAAGTCTCATTTCTTGAAGATAACCTACTATTAATTTTGTTTACTGGATCCTCCCCAAGATTGTAAGGTAGGAGTGTTTTGGGACCATGGATTTGTCATGTAACTAGCCACCTAGGCACTCATCTAGTTCAAACTAGTGGGCTTTTTCAAGCAGGAGCGATCAATTCATGAAGATCATCCAGAATTTTGAAAGATAGGACCAGGTATGGTGGCAGCTTAAGAGACACAGTACACTTTAACTTGCTTGTGATGGAAACTACTGGTAATGACCTTTCCATGGAAGTATTCGGGGCACCATCGCTTAAATGTCAGCACTTTATTCAGGGAAAATGACCTTCATGATAATGCAGTATCATTTGTGCCTATCAATACTTCATATGCTTAAAAGTTTAAAAAGGGGAAAAAAAATAGACTGTAAATGTTGAGAATGACAAATGTGATTAAAATACAGAAGGTAGAAGATCCTTCCTTACTCTTCGAAGTCATTAATAACTGGACATGCCTGCTGAGTGCTACAGGGAATGTTGAAAAGGTAGTTACAAAAAGGGTAAAAGTGAAATTATGCAACTGTTTAGCATTATACAATACTCTGTCCCTCTGTGACCTGGCTGACTTTATGATCTGGTGATGGAAGTGAATAAATGGCTTGTTTTAAACGGATGGAAAACTTTTCTGTTGCTACTAGGGACATTTTAATTATGTAGTTGTCAGCCACGTGAGCTTGAAATACAATAGAAAGGATTCTGCAATGCAGGGCAAGGCTTAGTGGGAGAATAAGAATACCTGGTGTTTAATCCTAATTCTACTACAGGCATCTTGACCTTGAATTAAATGTGCTTATTCACCTTCAGGCACTTGAAGCATTGGCAGCAGGAGTGCAGTCTTGAGGATGCTGTTCCATGTCTTGAATGATCACGGTGGGTGGGATCGCTAAGGTCTACAACTTTTAGAAAAGGCAAGGAGGTTGAAGGCTTTTTTGTTATGTTTAAAGTGGCTGTTAACCTAATAACCTGTGTAAATGTAAAGAGGCAAAAGCAGCGAATTCAAAATTAAAGCGGTCGTTGTGACTGCAGACATAAAAAGGTCCCGTGTGATATGGTGACCCGCAGGTTATAGCGTGCGCAGCCTCTGACTCTGCCATGGTGCGTTCTTGGAGTAAGTCTGAAAAAAAAAAATCTTTTGCTTGTGTAAGCAATGGGAAAACAAGCAGATACTTTATACTCAAGAAAGCCCAGTAAGCCTCAGGAAATTCCTGCATTCTTGATTTTATTTTGTGGCAAAGTGCTGTGTGGTGTGTTTCTGAAAGATGAGCAAGGTTGCCCTTCTCCAGCCCAGCGCCGCGGACTCGATAAGTTGGAGCTGAATAGCTTATTGTTCCCCTGCGGGCAGCCCGATCAGCTGTCACTGTTCCCCTCAAAAAACACTGAGTTTATTTATACAGAAAAAGTGCTGATATCACATTTCTTACTAAAGGAAAAGGTTACTAGTTCTTGCTGCTCTTTAGCAGGAGAGCTGTGTGTCAAGCATCCCACCTTGAGAACAAAGAGCTTCGTTGTAATTTTAATACTAAAATACACGTGCCCTGCTGATCTTCTAGTGTTTGAGAACTCCTAGGTTTTTGGAAGTGGTCCTCTGGATTTCTGCTTTTTCTCCTGGAGCAGTTTCTCAGTTGGGAACGTGACCGATGGAGAACCCCAGAGTTTGCCCGGTTGTTGCCCTCATAAAAGATCCATCAGTTGTAGGGCGGGCAGCCACACCAGTACATGTCTGAGCTGTATCTGGGATTTTCTGTTCCTATCCAAAACCTCTTCTTAAACATGGTGCCTACTGTTCACCTCTGCTAATAGCGTAGCTGACTTTTTCTGAAAGATAACACTCTGCAAATGATCAAGCCCTAAATGCGCAAATACATCATATTTAATGAAGATATTTGCTGCATTTGACCTGTGTTGTGCTCTTTATCTGCTTAGCAGAAAATGCCAGTATTTTCTTTGTGTTATACCTTTTCCTGGGTCTAGGAACTAAGCCACAGCTTATTAAAATGAGTGTCTTTGCCCCATAACTTCTATAAAGGTCATAGAGTTGTTTCTATGTTGGGACCATCCCTTTTGTTGAGGAAAGGGTGGAGGAAAAGACACAAAGGGAGGAAGAGCTTTCCACTACTTCTGGCCTTGAAGGATGTTCTTTCTTGGATGTCAGACCTGCAGATGAGTGTTGGGTTAAGGACTAAGCAGACTGATTAACTGCAGCAAGGAAACACTATGTTATTGCACGTTTTGGTGCTATTATCGTCTTAATGACAAAGCCACAGGTAGAATGGGGTTGTCTTGTTTGCATTGCATGAGACTAAACCTGTCACTTGTGCAGAGTTTTGCAAATCCATTAGCAGTTTTGTAATTGGGGACTGAGCTGAATGGAGATGTACTATATAGCGTGTTGAGCATCGAGCAGCAAATTTTTAAATAAGTGCTAGCAGATCTAATGTACCTAAGTATTGGTTCTTTCCCTGTGCCCTTCCCAGCCCCTGCTAATCCTGAAATAATTTTGCTACCTGAAACTGAGCAAACAACAAAGAAATCTCACAAACTTGCAAGAAACACAATGCACAGGTTTTACCTAGTGCTGCTCGTGCCTCCGCGTGCCGCCTTCCCTGCAGACCAAGGGGTTGTGTAGGGTTAGAGGTTCCTTGCAGCTTCCTCTGGGTTTGTTCCTGCAGCGCCCTTGCAGCCAGCCCTGCCGGGGGAGCGGAGGGTGCTGAGCCCTGCCCGGGGTGAACCCGCACCCTCCCTGCTGCAGCTGGAGAGAGCAGCGTGCCTGGGGCTTCCCTGGGCCCCGGGAAATGGGCGTGCTGAAGTGGGTTTGATTCAAGAAGTCTGCGGACAGCTCAGGCCTGTGTATTTACTTGTGGTTGTATTTCCTGATGAAGAGACAGAAGTATTCTGTTTTCTAAAATTTTCTCCTGAGAAAAAAATGAACTCGACCAGCTTTGCCCACACGTCACGGTTTTGACTGCTCCGCTTCGTTCTGTGTGATGACCTTGCTGCCTGTATTTTCTCCTTGCAGGGAGAGCTACAGAAGCCCCTGTACTATAGTCTCAGAGAAGTGGTACTACCAAATTAGTGCTAACTAAGGTTATCTTCAAGCTTAAAAACCCCATGTTTTTACAGATTTTTTTTTTTTCTTTTTTGAGGGGGGCAGGGAGGGAAGACGAGCTAGGAGCCATATTTTATATATGTGGGGGGGGGTTTGGAGCCCCTAAAATAGAGACATGCTTTCTTCATTGTGAATCCTGGACCCCTGAAACTGTTTGCTCCTGCAGATGGGAGAACAATTCAAGGCAGCTGATACTCCTAGTGCAGGGCAGGAGTAAAGTGCTCAAAGGTTCATGTGGCATTACGTATCTCAGGAATTAGCAATGAAGTAGTTGATTAAAAAATAGCATTTATAAAATGATACTTACTCATCTTCAGTTGTGGTGACAAAGCTGTGGGTGCCCGCAGTTGCAGTGTGTAGACATAAGCAAGCTGTGCATGCAGAAGACCTGAACGTTACTTATTATATTGCTGATTCTGAATTCAGCTTGGAACAATGCATCTGTGAAAACCTTTGGAAAGGGCAGCAATAACAGCCAAGCAATAGCAGGCATCTCTAAAGTTTGAATGCTCAAAGATCTTTAGATGAAAGTGCATATTTTATTGTTTTTATGTTGAGTTTATTGCCTGTATAAAAGCCAAATAACCTCAACTAGCTGCATTGCTGAATATTTCTGCATTTTTAGACTGAGATTGACAGGTTTCTGCTATGTTTTCTTGCCCTATTTGACCGAGAGCAAGTCACTTCACTATTCTGTCCCTCAAATTCAGAATCGGTAAGATAAGGAGAACATCACCCTGGCTTAAAGGGCTAATGTGAGAAGTTTTCATATTTGCAAAATGCTTGAAAACTGTTTGTAAAATATTGTGTTAATACAAATAGATATCTTCAGTAATAATTATGCACAATTAATAATACTAAGACCTACATCTGTGTGTGTTACGGGTCCTTTAGACATAGCTATGTTACTTGCAGATGGTTTAGAAAGAAAAGTAGTGTTGCTGGAGATAATTCCCTCATGGGAAGCACTATCATGTTGGCTCTCCGAAGAGGTGTCTCTATCTGTTTCAATGGCTTGGTTTATAATGAGAGCTGAACAGCTGGAGACTCAGTAACTAACTGAATAATCTGAAATTTGTGCCTTTGGGGAGTGCCCCACTATGTGCAGCGTCTTGTTTCTGCATCAGGAGTAGTCTGCAAAGGAATTTGATAGAAATTCCCTGAAGTGATTTTCTGAGCTGACGTGGGGTATTGCAGCATTCAGTCCTTTTTTCCAGACTGAGATTCAGTACATTTTTAGGCAGTGACCACTACTTCTTGATGCCAAAAATGCACTTGACACTTGTAATTGATGCACTCTTCAGCAGTTAAGCTTTGCTTGTAGGTCTGTGCACCGGATTGCGGGTTACCGGATGGCTTTCCTGCGACCAGTGCATCTGAGGTGCAATCGCAATAATTTTCTGTCTGCAGATATAGTTAATCATAATGGAGCTTGGCTGACATATTACTAATGAGAGAATGTATTTTTAACTATATTTTACTGGAGAATTTTTATGGTGTATTCTCTAATGGGATTTTGTTTAATCTTTAGTGCTTTTATTTGTTACAGAGATCCGTGCCCAATTGGTAGAGCAGCTGAAATGCCTTGACCAACAGTGTGAGCTTCGGGTCCAGTTACTGCAGGACTTGCAGGATTTCTTCCGCAAGAAGGCAGAGATTGAGATGGATTACTCAAGGAATTTGGAGAAGTTGGCTGAGAGATTCCTGGCTAAAACTAGGAGCACCAAAGACCAGCAATTCAAGTAGAGTATTTGCCTTTTGTTTTTGCCTTTTTTTTCCCCCCCTGTAGATGTGGTCACGAGGATAGGAATGCAAAAAAAAGAGCTGATATAGTGAATGTAGGTACCAGCATTTTGTGAATGTCAGAATGTTTCCCAAGTTTTGTGTTAAACACAGAACCCATTTCGTGTTTCTAGACAGCCTGGTTGCTAGCTTCATATCAGTAATTCCTGGTAGGTCATGTGTTGTCCATAGAAAATGGAATGGTATAAATTGGCACATCTAAAAAGAGTAATTTTCTTGGGAAGGTGGGCAAAGCTGTACACCAGATTTGTGTCCAAACCTGGAAATACAAAGCCAGAATTTCCTTCAATGTCAGTGGCTTTGACCTGTTTTGTTTGTTTGGGGTTTTTTTGTTTGGTTGTTTTTTTAAGAGTAACTGTTTCTAATGCTGTTTGCCATTGCAGCTCTGTTTTCAGTATCCTATGCATACTCTGTGTAGGATTTATGAGTGTTGTATCTCTGCTACTGTCACTTCAAAACAGTAGATCAATAAGGCCAATAGTACTTCCAAATAGAGCTGTGCCATTTGGGTGGGGGGACAACCCCTAAGCTGATGAGACTCAATTAAAAATTAAAGCTGTCCTCATTGACAATCAATTGTCTCACCTGCTTGAAACATTATTTATAGGTAGATCTGACCATACTGCTTTGGTTGTTCCTTGCTTAGCTGTTGGAGTCGGGATGACTAACATGTATCGAATGTGGATTTGTGGATTCCAAGCCTCCTGATTTACTACGGACTCCTGCCTGGAGGAAGGGATGCAGGTGCTTTCCCCAGGAAGGGGGATGTAGGAGATGACCTGTGGGTGCAGAAGGGGCTGGTGCAGGCTGACCACAGCCCAGTGAGTAGGTGGCCAGCACAAAGCCATGGCCACGGGTTTCCTGTAGCTCACATCTGGGCAGTGCACGAGCTTGTCAGGTTTTGTTGTCAGGGTAGCAGCTGGGGAAAACACCGAGCAACGGCAGCCTTGGGATGTGAATCACTTCTGCTTTGGACAGATCGGGCTGAGAGGATCCATCTGGGTCTGCCTCCACCCAACGTGCCACGTCACTTTGAGCATTGTTTGGGTCGGGCCATTATCTGTGGTTTTGGTTTTTTTGTTGTTGCTGTGTTTGGAGGGATATGGGGATATATCGGCTTTCCCTTTCCACTGGAAGCTCTTTTTGTGGAAGCCATTAATAGGCACCATCTCAGTTTCCTTTCTGTACAGCTTTGATGTCATTTACTTTAGTTCTCATTGTGCTACATTGCTGGGAAAGCAGGACTCCCCAAGCACAGCTGTTTGACAGGTTGGAGAAGAGTTATTCTCTCTGTAGAGCTGTAATTGTCTTCAGTATTTTTTTTTTCTTTCTTTACAGTGAAAGTGTTCTTATAACTATAAGCTGCACATGCCTTTAAGATGGCACTAAAGAAATGATGTCATGAGCTATAATTTTCCTCTGCATTATGATTGGTCTTTTTCAGTTTATTTTGTTGTTATTCCTGGTGAAAATTGAGGTGATTTCCTTTATATTGCATAATATGAAACATCCCATCAGAAATGCTTTTGTATTCAGCTTTCAATGTTGGGAAAATTGTGTATAGCTTCATATTTTGAGATTTAGAGTGAATTTTTAATGTGGAGGTTTCTGCCGTGGTTGAACAGAGTCCTACATGGTGTCATGCTTCATGGGAATTAAATAGCTGACTAATACTGCAGAGTCTTTAGTTTTTTATTCTATTCTAAGGCATTTTCCTCACTGACCCCTGCCCCTGGTTTTTGAGCTGTTTGTACTTTAGATAGGCTTTATAAAGTTGTACCTGGACAAAATTTACCTCAAATATTCTAGGTATTGAGTGTAGCCTGAATTGGAGAGGTGATTTTCATCAGCACAAAACTTTTACTTGAATTTCTGAATTAAATGTCCATGCTTTTCTGGTCAAGTCGAGGTCATTGCCCAAAATACTCTGAAACCTGTTGCTGAGCATCCATTTCACTTTGCTTTGCAGAGAGAGGGCTAACACTGCTCAGGCCCCTCATTTCACTTAGATTAGCAGCAGATAGCTCCCGGCAGAAAAGCGTCTTCTCTTGGACTATGTTACCCCTGCAAGGTTTGAGTCCCAAATGTGTAAGCTGTTAATTTGGTCAAGAGTTGGAATGAGGGGGGTGAGGGAGGGGGTGGGGAATAACTCCTAACTATGAGGCTGCTGGGTCTGTGGGCAGTGTTTGTGACAGCAGTGGCCCAGGGTTGTAAAGCTGTGTGTCCTGTGTAGCTCCAGCTATTGCTGCTTTGGTCATTTCTGTCTGTAATGTTTTGAGATATGTCAGAATACCACGGGGATCAGTAAGGAAGCAATTCCAGTTATAATTACTTATCCCCAACATTGCCCTGTCTGAATAGTGAAGAGCAGCTTGGCTGGTATCTCTTCTGTAGATGCTGGAGCTGTAATCTCATTTGGAAGCCCCCAGAAGACCATTTCATCAAAGCCAACCATCAGATCTCTCCTCCT
Source organism: Aramus guarauna (assembly GCA_013400195.1). NCBI lineage: Eukaryota > Metazoa > Chordata > Aves > Gruiformes > Aramidae > Aramus > Aramus guarauna. The sequence goes on along the minus strand of VXBL01002384.1, from coordinate 1,393,298 downwards.
AAGGAGCCTGGTATTACATGACTTCGAGATGTGCACAGGCGGGTGGCTACTCTGTAATTGCCTGGCTGTGACCCTATAAATATACAGTAATAGCATGTTCTTTCGATAAGATGATAATTATGTCGGAAGGTACCATATCATTCAGTGACTGCTTACCATGTCACTTGCTGTTTTTAGATCTCATAACACACTGTCAAGGAGGAAATCTGTCAGGCAGTAACCCTGTAATTTGCATGTGCTTTCATACTCAATAGCTATTATGTAATTGCCAACTTGCTCCGAGTGCGTTCATTTAAGGGAATGCTGTCAAGGGCAGGAGGCTTCAGTCTGACCCGTGAAATTGGATTGTGTGGCTTCCTCCACTCTCCATCTCCAGGCTGGTAAAAGCACACACTTAAAGGAATGTGAGGTGCAGGCTTGTGTTGAGTTTCTAACAAATGCACCCATGGGGTTTATTTTCCTTAGATGTGGCTGCAGGAGAGGGTAGGCTGATCAGGTGGCTACGTTTTCCGTAAGGGTTTGGAAATGTAGGTGGTTGGGTCTTGACAGCAGACAGTGTGTGTAGCCAGTGATGGACTTGAGGGGTGCTTCCACATTGCACAGTTTGAAGCTAGCTTCACTGGAGCATCTTAAAATGATTCACAGAGGTAGGTGTATGTTATTCTCATTTTATATCTCTGAAGAAGGGGAACAGATTGGTTTAGCCAAGGTGACATATGAGTTGATGACAGTTGGATATATCCCAGGTTTTACTTGCTTTTAAGTACTCTACCATGGCTGTTAGACCTCACTTTGCCTATTCTTTTTTAAAAATGGTTTTTCAATTAGAGCAGACTGTTAAAGAGACTAGTTACATAAAATGTATGTATTCCTTCAGTACCGGTTGGTAAATATCCTTGCACAAGATGTAAGGACTAGGGGAAAAAAATGTGTTTCACAGCCCAATTCTTACAACTCCAGTTATTAGAAGAGCTTGTTGGTCATAAGTTTGGTATAATCATTGCTCCTTAAATATCTGCCTAACTGAAGATCTATTGTGTAGCAGTTAAATCGGAGCATGCATCTCGGCAGGTGTCCGTCTTGCCTGTTGGGTCTCAGGGTCTTCCATCCTTGGAGGAAGGCTCTCTCCCACTGCAGTGAAACCCTGAGACCTTTAACTCCAGACTTCAGTTCTCCTATTTCATGTGATTTTTTTTTTTTTTCTAAAGGTATTTGCCTATTCAGATAATCAGTTAACAATATAAAAACCGTGGCAAACCTTGAGTGATTCCTTTCAAGGGAGAAACTGGGAAAAGAAAAGAAGAAAAAAAAAAAAAGAAGAAAAAAGAAAAAATGAAAAGACAATGCTATTTTAAGGCCATGTATTAAATCAGAATAATCTTTGGAAGTAGGATACTGAGTAGCAATTGTCAGCTGGAGAGCTGAATGTCCAGGATATCCCAGCATGAAATTCAGATGGCTTTCTGGCAGCCTTTGCCTTGAAGTAGAAGATGCAGAATAAGTCTGGCAACCTTCAGGCTCAGCACTTGTAAACAACAGATGTTCATAACTGGAATCTTTTGGAAGAGAAGGGCAGGGAGCAGCGTGTATGTCCATGCTTGTAATTCTCAAAATTTGCAGTTAACGCTGAGCTGTGTCAGGAGGACTTTAAGGGGGAATCAAACATTGATTTGAATGAGCAACTTGCAAAGAAGTTCAACTTTAGTTTTCTTGAAAGTGAAATAATTCCTTTAAAGGAGAGATGGTACAGGCTATGAGGGAGGTGTTGCCAAAAGAATTTGGGTCAGGTGGACTTCAGTTACATCATCGTTATTAATATTTTAATTGATAAATGTTGTCATAGGCTATTTTCACCTGTGATTCTTTTAGATGGAGCAGAGTCCGGAACATTTATTCTGAGTCTTTCAAATAACATTTGGAATATTTTTCTAAGCATGAAGCGTTCATTTATTCAGTGCCCTCATTGAACCCAAAGAGCGAACATTTATATAAAACCCCGGGGTGGTGTTTTTCATCATATCAGCGATCCTGGTGTTGCTCTGCATTGGTTAGCATGATTATAGCTACTCTTAGAGAACACTCTGCAGAGGACAAAATTGAGGCAGGTCTGAAAAAACGTATAGAGAAACAACTACATCTCCACATTTTTCAGCTGTAACTAACACTTGATCTGTCGCTAGCTCTGATGGTTTGCAAGGTGGACTTGGCAATTGCACGGATCTGAAAATAACTTTCTTTTCATTTCTTCCTTCACCTCATCTCTGATTTTAGCAGGTAGTTCAGGTGAGCTGGCTGTCAGGTCAGTACTGCGCAGTGTGCACCCTGTAGAGCTCAGACCTGAGCCCACGGGTCACTGTTGAGACGGGAAAGACAGTGTGTATGGATTACTCTGCAGTCGGAAATAAATGAGTTTCTCCATTTCCAGGATCCTGATGGCTATTTTGGGAGGCACCAGGTGTAAAAATGGCTGTTGCACACCTTTAGGAAACAGATCCCAAATATTTGGGGGGGGGGGCAGGGAGGTGGAACAGGAAACTTCAGGTTTTTGTACGTACCACCAGGACACTTGCTTTAAAACCCATCAGACCAAGGAAGGACGGTCGGAGAAACTGTCTGTTCACACGGATGTTGTGACACACCTGTGTTAATCGAAATGGTTACCTCTTCCTAGTTAGTAATATTTTAATGCTCGTCTGACTTACTCGTCCATCTTGCACACCCTGTAGAAACCCAATATTCCTATTCCTGATTTGTGGGTGTGCTTTTGGTTTTGTTGGGTTTGTTTGGTTTGTTGGGTTTTCTTTAACCTAGTATAGGGGGAGGAGGTTGTTATTTAAGATAATTTTTTTGCCATTGCTCTGAATGGGGTTACCTTGCAATGCCCAACTAAACGTTGCCTTTGTCGCTATCTCCTGCTTGCCTTAAAGCAGATAGATAAACCTTGGATTGTTGGTTAGTTCCTTGTGTGAATGAGTAATTTAATTAAGACGTTTCAGATACTTGGGACTCAAATCTTCCCTTCTGATCTTTTGAGACTGACTGAAACCTTTGAAGTGGAAGTTGCACAGGACCCAATCAAGATAACACCCGAGAAACCACAGAGCTTCATACTTTGTGGTTCCTTAAAAATCTGTGCACAACTTCCTCTTCCTGCTCCCAAACACCCCCGATTTGCTGTGATCTGGTGTAATTTAGGCTAACCTAAATAAACTCTCCACGTTCACTATCATCACACGATCTTTAAACGAGTATAAATAGAGCTTGAAATAAACCTGGATCTTGGCATCTTCCTCCTCCTCTCCTTGCGGGGGAAATTTGAGTCAAATAGTTGTTGTGAATGTGAAATCACCATCGCTCTGGGAAAGTTCATATCCAGGTCCTAAAGTTTTGAGTTGATCTCATCAATTTTATTTCTTAAGGGCAAATAGCGACTCCAGTCATTCTGCAGAATCTGCGGAAATTGAGCTCATTCTCGATTATACCCAGCAGTCCCTATTGCATATTTTTCCTTCCCTTTTTCATCCCTTTTCTGTGGTGACATGAAACTGGAAGCAGAGTATATTTGCCAGCTCCTTTGAGAATTGAAATGGTTAATGAAAATCGCAATTTGCTTCTCTGCCATCTGCTTGTGGTTATGATAGAAAAGGGTCTGTTGTAAACAGTTGTATAACTTCTGCTCCGTGTTGTGAAAACTGTTGCCGTGTTCCACCCCAGAAAATGCTGCGTTTTTAGAGGTGCTTTACCAGTTAATGTGTGTGTAATTTTAAAGACTACTTGGAAGGTTTGAAGCAAGTAACTGCCTCTTTCATTTTCTGTTTCTCTTCTGTCTTAAGGCCTGCCTTTATCTGCTTTTTGCCAGTGCTAGGAAAATTGTCACTGGCAAATACTGAAGGAGAGTTTTTTTGTCTCGCTTCCTGTAAAAACCTTGCCCTGAAAACATTGAACCTGTGCAAAAGCAAGACGGACTATTTTAGCAAGGTAGTGAAGGGGTTAGTGAAACCAGCAGACACTAAGAAACTAAAAGAATTTCAATGAAAAATCTTGAAGCGTGCAGAGCTGTGGTTGCATGAGGTCGAGCTCAGGGTGCGGCGTGCACTGCGCAGACCTGAAGGTGACAATCCTGGTCGTGGATTGGAAGCATGTGGGGTTGTGATTATTTTTTCCTGCAGGATGGCCTTTCATGTCTAACCACATGGAGTGTGTCAACAACCCATCTGGCGCCATTAGACACCAGCAATTTTACTCGCCATGCTTTTCATGGGCTCTTGGTATTTGTGCTATGTGCTGCCTTAGAATAGCTTCGGGTGTTGTGGTAGGGCAGCCTGGACAGCTGGGAATTGTCCAGTTAACTATTGCATCTCTTCTGGTTCCCATTTGGTGTTTCAGCTTTCTTTGGAAAGCCAGGCACTCATACCGTGCTGCAATCTGGTCCCTTGTGTGTGTTCTTGTTCATAGTCACAACCCTTGGTCTGTGCTGCTCACAGCTCTTCCAAGCTGCTCAAGGTGGGGTTGGACCGATACCTGAGTGGGAGCATCGCTGAACAGCCAGGTGCTCTTAGTGGGGTGACAGCAAAAATTCATAACAAGATGGAAAATGCAATGGGAGATATTAGGGATCAAAACAGCTGGGTGGTTTTGGGTTGGCAGTTTGTGCAGATGAATGGTACAAAGCCGCAGAAGGGCAGGTAGCAGGCTGCATGGTGCTGGACGACTTCTGGCTGCTCAGAGGAGATCTGTGGCCCCACTGGTTGTAGGAAAAGAGTGAAGCAGTAACAGACTCTTAAGGGTTTTGAGGCAGGAATTTGAACAACTAGAACAAGGTCAGCTAGTGGAGAGTCTGAGTTTTCTTGTTCCTAAGTTTCATTCCCAAAGTTTCTATGGTAGTTGATTAATTTTCACTTGGTGTAGCTCTTCCAGCTTTAGAGGGCAAATACTAAGTCAGTGTGTAAAGTACTTTCAGCTCATTGGTGTAAAGGACCAAACCAACCAACTTTTAACATCTCTTAATACTGTCCTTCATCAACTTCTCTTTACAACCATCCACAATACTATGTTATTTAGTTGGGATGAAGTAGAGATGATGTGTGCACCTCCGACCCAGTGCTGCTCCTTGGAGTATCTCTTCCTGGTGATTCTCCTCCTGCCTTCTTCTTATTGGAAGAAACTTGGGCATTGTTTCTTGTCTCACTTAAATTAAAAAAAAAAAACAAACAAAACAAACCCTACCTCTTAATGTGTATATTGCTGTCTTTTGTGGTGGCAGCTTTTATCTCTGTTTCAGCGGGAGTCCCCGGCTCCTTATCTGCACGTGGGTCTTTCCAGGGCTGGCTGCAGCCTGGTCAGTGCCTGTAGATTCACAATTCTATTATTCGAGTCTCGCACTTACTAATGAGCTCTCTGGCATATTAACAAAACAAACAGCATGCTGCAAACACTGATTGCAGGAGATCTAGGGGCAACTATTTGATTTATATAGCTTAACATCTGGCAGTTTCAACCTTGTGCAGTTCTGCATTTTGATCATTCCATCTGGTTTTGCACGTCAGCGGGATCTGCAATACAGGACACTAGAGCATGAAGGCAAATATTGTGTCTAAATAAAATCTATGCCTTCTCACATTTTATTTTCTATTTTTTTGAATTCAGAGCACTAGGAGAACTAAAAGCCCAGAATCCTTTTTATACCCCCTCCCACTATGCGCACACACGTGCTCCAAACTTTGAAGCAGTCCATATCACAAGCTGCAGTCATTTCCTGAGCATTTCAGGTTTTTTAAGGAAAAGAAATAAAGCATCAAGATCAGCTGTTTTGAAACTCTTCTTCTCTATCTAAAATTATCCATACTGCACTGCAAATCCAACCATTGATATCATGAGAAGGGTAATGAAAGTCTGCCATGGCTTAATTTTCATGTTTTCACAATGTCAGACATTGCTTGCAGCAGAGATTACTGTCCTTTTAAGTGCAGAGTTTTCCCTTTTTCAATGGAAATTAAACTGCATTTCTTTCAGAAGGAAAGAAATCTGATAGTCACATAGAATAATCAAGAGGTGCTTTGGCTTTCCACCAGAGATCTGACTTACTTTTTTCTAAATAAATATTATTGTGCTGTAAACAAATGATAAACAGATCTAGAGGGAATTAAATGATGTAGTTAAGACTACACCTAGATCTGCCAGTTCCAAACACTGCTGCGGGGCTGCTGGAGGACCATGCAAAATCGCTGCTAACGTCCATGCTTTCATCTAGTATGAAATGGTGCCTTAAGAAATTACTTCTTTCAGTAGATGAAATGTTGATCCAAATAAACTGAGGCTCCTCTCATCTCCCCTTTTGCCCTTTTTATTGCTTATTTGCAGGGTGCAGAGAGAATCAGCCATAATAAGGTGGAGGAAGTTCAAAGATGAGAAAATAAAGCTGCTTGTATGAGTGTTGCTTTCTTTTTTGCTCAGGACAGATATAGATGCTTGCACATAATTGTTTTTGTACATGAGACATAACATTTTGTTTCCTATGCAGATGCTATTTAGCTAACTGGATGTTTGAAATCTTTTTATTGTGGTTAAGTTGCAAATGCCTGAGACAGCACTGTGAAACCTATTGTCAGAGACTGGAGCCATCGCTCTCCCTCAGGCACTGCAATTTATGCACAAATTCTTGGATTCAACAGAAAAAATCAGAGCCGACATTTGGCATACTGTAGCTTGCACTTGCCTGATCTGTTTGTTGGGGGACAGTAAGCCCATGGACGTGTGAATGTAGTCGTGTAATCGAGGGCATATTTTGCTGTGTGTGCAATACCCATATTAGAGCTTTGCTCTCCTCTCCCTCAGCAGAACCGTACGTCCCATAGCTGGGTTTCTAGCATTTATAGATATACAGCATTGTTAACAGAATAATTTTTTTCCACTTCAGATAGTCCTATCCAATTCTTGTTTCTATTTTGTGTCTGCTATAGGAAGGATCAGAATGTGCTATCACCAGTCAATTGCTGGAATCTCCTGCTAAATCAAGTGAAGCGGGAGAGCAGGGATCACACCACCCTAAGTGACATCTATCTCAACAACATCATCCCGCGCTTTGTCCAGGTCAGCGAAGATTCGGGGCGCCTGTTCAAGAAGGTAACGGAGTGCTACAATGCGTATCTCTCTTGTTTGGCCCTTCTGAAATACAAAGTTTTAGCTATTTCTTCTGGTGAATCGATTTATTGTTGACTGTGCCTAACGCTTATTGGGGGTGTTTTTCTCTTTGTTGATAACTCCACTTGACTTACCTCTGATTTCTTTAGTTATTTTCTTGTTCTAGTATTTTAGGATTCTCCTGAAAGTGGTGGTTTGAGGCTTATTTATCTAAATTTGGGCTGTGTTGGTTTTTTTTCCTCTTCAGCTGCTTGCAGCTTTGTATGCATTTTGAAACTTTTATTGATTAAGCAGAAACCTTCCACTCTGAATATGATCAAGAACAGCTCTTTGGAGACAAATTTATACCCGCCGCAGAGGAGAAACTACTGCTAAAAGAAAAATTAGGGAGAATTCCTGCTATGCCAGATAACAAAAGGATGTATTGTCCTTCTCTGGAAAAAGGAGAAAATGCAACTGAGGTCTCTTTCGTTAGCCTTGTCCCCTTTCTCTCCCCTTGATTTCCACCTGGAAAAAAAGGTGGGACAGTGTGGGAGGGTATTTTTCTATTAAGAATCTGTCCTTCCAGTTGAAGAAACACGATATGGAAGCTTTGAAACGCCTATTAAATGGTAATGCCTAGTCTTTTCAGAGATTTGTCAATGGCTGTAACATCTGCTACTTAACATGTTAAAAACATTGTAATTCTAACTTTGCAAGGGGGGAGAGAAATCACTTTCAACGTGTCATGATCTTGGAGAGTTATTTCTGCTATTGCAAGGCATAGCGGAGGGGTTGCAAAAAGGACTCGAACTTTCTAAAGAATACTTTCATGGAGACTCATCCTAAATCACATGGACTCTGAGAGAGGAATGGAAGAGGAACACTCTTCATTAAAAAACAAAAAACAAACAAAAAACCCCACCTCCTAGCACACTTTCATGTCTGTCTTTTGCCTTCAGTGGTGTCAGTTGTTATATTAAAAAAGTCACGTGAGTAGTGTGTGACTTCAACATTAAACTCTGTTTAGGTGCACTCTTGGCAGTAATTGGAGGCCTTGTTTACAGTCTTTTGAAATGTCTTGAGGAAACTGTTTAGATTTTTTTTTTAACATCTCTCTATTGCTTTAACTGATAAAGCAATGTATAAAGATTCTATAGAATGCAGTCTGTTTAGACTGCTAGAAAATGAACGAGGCTCAGTATTGTGTGTGAATTTTCACGTTCAGATGCAGTAGGAGGAGCAGCGTCTTGTTGTAAGTTACCTGGAGAGCAGGATGCATTTCCTCTTTTACAGCAGGTTTGTGTGTGTGTCGGCAGGTGAATTCTATAGGAGAATGAAAATACGTGCAAGCGCATGGTTGTCTTCCTTGTCCCCTGCATATTTTTTGAGTTTTTAATGGATAGCAGTGGAGCGTGAAAAATATATTCAAGTGTTAAATTCTTCTTTTTTTGAGACATTGCCCAAGCAGATGAGCAACCTGCTCTTTTTCAAGCAACGTCATGCTGAGACCTTTCTGACCTTTTAAAACTTTCTGGTAATTACATTATAGTTGATTAGATACTTACAGGGGATTATTGAATGGGAGTTACTCTTCAATTCCTCTAATCCTTCCAAAGGATAAGTAATCTCCCCTCTGAATTTCAACAAGGGCTGTGATTGAGCAAGGTGGCTGAGAAAATGCCTGGGTGAGGAAGTACATGGATATTGATATCATCCCCGTTTGGCTGGGAACTGGCGTCTTAATTTTCATCCCCTTGTATAAGCATGGTCTCACCTGCTTTTGTTTTATTTGTGCAGCAGGACTATAACAAAAAAAACCCAAACAAATAACCAACTAACAACAACAAAAAAAACCCCTCTGGTTTCTTTCTCACAGACCAAATATAAACTCCATATAATTTGTTCAAACAAAAAGGCACTTGTTACTAAATTCCAACTACTTGTTGTCTGCCTGTTTGCCAGGCATACCAAATTGGCTGAAGGCCAAACCAGGTATTAGATTAGTATTCCACTTGTGCTGGGTGGTTAAAAACAAAAATTGCATCCTGTCTTATCTGGAGAGTCACATAGTTGAATAAGGTAGCAGCTGATAAATAGAGAAATTGGGCTGAACTTGGATCTGCTGCTACTTGTGCTTTTTCACTAGAATCTCTTACCTTCCCGAGCTGTGAGAAGCAACATGAATTGGTACAAAAGCTACTGTAGGCTAGAAAACATTGCAAGTTTGCTTTATATTTCATGGATTTAAAAAGTGCTATCTATTTGTAAAATCTGTGTTTAGCATGCTTGTGGCACTCAGTGTATCCAAAGAGCAGTACAAACAATCTCCAGAATATGTCTGGACCATAAGCAGCCAAACGGTACCTTTTCCTGGGTGAAAAAACAGGGACAAAGGGATGACGTTACTTACCCAGAGTTGCTCAGCAAGTTGCTGGCAAAGCCAGGATGCTGTTCTGATCAGTAGGTATGGAAGAGGAATAATTAGGTGACTCAACAAGATATTTAGGAGTGGTGTATATTTTTGCACCTCTAACAGGAAGTTAGAAACCGTGCTAGCCCAAATAGAAATTAGTCCTATTGATGTGAAAATCTAAAAGAACATTGTCCTCCCTCTCCCCTTAGCTTCTCCTATCCTCTTGTAAACCTGAGACATCTTTTCCTTTTTTGTTTTAAATGAAGAAGAGCTACCATAGTACGTGACAGCTCAGAAAACTCAGCGCTTTTTAGCAGATGTAGTTTATACAGGAGCTACTTGGAAAATAACATTACTGTGCCATGCTGCAAAACTTTCCATGAAGCTGTGCAAGGCAAATTCAGAGATCCCCGTCAAACCCCAAATATGAACGAGCTGTGAATGGCATAGCTGAATTAGCGTGGTGCTACATCTCAGCAAATCTCTGTCGCTGCTCCACAGATCTGATTAGCCAGGATACGTCAGTGACATAACTGGCTGTATTACTTCTGAGACCCGAGTTTCCTGCCTCTCTTGTGCCGTGCGGTCATCCCGGCTCATTCACTGATTTGATGCTGTCTCCTGTCTGGTCCAACGCATGCAGTAGAGTCAAGCTAAAGCGCGCTGCAGTTTACTGAAATGCAGCCTGCGGGAGGAGGAGCCTTACCTGTGATGCTGGTAGGGCACTCAGGTTTGTCTTAGCACAAAAGCTTGGGGTTTACTGTTTTCCAGTGGAAATTGTAGCTGTTGGAATCGTGCTGTCAATCTTCCCGCTGGTTTGGGAGTGCTCTGTCCTTGTCTCATGCTACACAAGGAATCAGTGTTAAAAACAAGGATGCTTTATTATTTGAAAGTCTGAGGAACATTATTTTTTACACTTCTGTTTGGAAAACACCTTCTAAAAAGTTATACATGTGTCTGATTGCAGGTGCTGTAGTAACATATTTAGGAACTAGTCACTTGGTTGTGAATAAAGCTATGAAATATGGAGAGGATAGCAATCTAGAGATCCTCACTTGCTGAGGGCAGCTGAAATAAAATCCTTTGACATGAGTTCCCTTTCTTGGGCCATTTATAATTGAGGGTTTTCTCAAATCAGTGCTTTGTATCATGCTGGGATTGAGCTGGTGAGCTAGGAAGGACAGACAGGGTGAAAAAGGATGTACTTAAGATTCCTTTTGTAGCTGAACTCTTGAGTTGCTGTACCTTGTACTATCGTAAGTGGTGAGCTTTTTCAAACAAGAGAGATCTAAGTCGAGCATGCAGCTGTAATCCAGCCTTAAGGCTGCGGAGGGCCTGGGTGGGTGTGATAAGGTCCATGCTGGGGAGGAAACACATCCTCAGGGGCAGCAGAGACGGGGAGGGAAGCGGGGTGGGAGCTGGCTGTGTTGCGGCTGGAGCAGCATGGAGCCCGAGCTGGGCAAACTGGGGGTGTGTCTGCCTGGGACAGCTTCGGTACTGGTGGCAATGTGGGGTTTGGCTCTTCCAGCCACTGCAGCGGGGAGTCGTCAGGCTGAGACGGATTCTTGCGTGTTCGCTCTTGGACCCCTCGTCCAGTTACACGAAGGGCCCAGCAGTGCTGACGGCCGAGCTCAGACGGGTCTGTCTCGAAATCAGTGAACTTCTGAAATTGCAGCGGTGGTGCCTGCGTTGCACCAGAGGGGTCGGGTTTGCAGGGTTTGCATTCACAGTGTCGCGGGAAGTCTGCGTGGTCTGTGGCTTTGTCTAAGGCAGTTTTTCTGTTTGTGCCTTACGATGAAGAGAATCCCTCTCCAGGGCCGTGCTACGATGTGGAGGGTCTTATTTGTTTGAGTGTTAGATGGAAGCTTGCCAGCCACTTCAAAGGTATCTTTGCTGATAAGAGAAACTGTTTGCTGCCAAAGCCAGCACTGAAGTGCTGCTGGATGTACAGTGTGTGTCAGCCCCGTTTCTTCCTGCCTCTCGGATTTGTTTACTTCCTCGGTTAGCTCTGCCTGCAAAACCTTTACATGTCTCAGCACAGGGCTGTTTGCACCAAACGTGGTTTTATATCTTGCTGGAAACCTGCGACCCGAGGTATAGGTATTCTCTGAACACCGTACTCTTTCCATGCACTTTGTTTTGGTTTCTCCTGAGGAAACACTTTCACATTTTCAGTAAAGGATGAAGTTGTTAAGGGGCTTGCTGCTATAGCTGTCTTGCAGATGAATCCTCTTGGTGTCAGGGGGATCTGGCGTTCGGCTTCAGCGGCACCGCTGGCCCCAGGAGCAGCGTCAGCGCAATTCTGCGCTACTACAAAAGAAAAGCAAGATAAATGGTGAAATAAAAACCCGCTCTCTTGAGCAAATAAAACTGGGGGGGGAACTGGTGGAACTGACCTAATAACAAATTGTTACACCTTGGGAAGGAGGTAATATTTTCTTATTTGTCCAACAGTTAATGATTTAACCCTGGGTTTCATAGAAGGTTGAAGTTTAAAGCCGTGTGTGTGCCAGCCGGTGTTGCTGTTCCGGTCTCCTCTCCCGCTGCGGGAAGACTGTCCTGCTTTGTCAGTGCCTGCTGCCGTGCACACTCTTCATTGCTCCTTCTGCCTCTGTGGAGAGCACTCCTTTGATTTCTTCCTGCTTATCCTCCTTCAGCATGGCCCTTTTATTGATATATTTATCTCTATATATGTATATTCAACATATTCTTCCATTTGGGCTGGCTTTCATTTCTCCCCTTTCACACTATTCCCCCTGTCACCCTGTTGTTTTAATGTGGCCCTCGATTTCTCTGCATGGTACAACCTTTCTGTGTCTCACATGATGATCAGGTTTTCTTGCCTACGGACGTATCTTTTTAGTGGGATCCCTTGGTATTATATATACATGTGTGGCCTTTTTGAGAAGCAGTCTCTTTAATTTGGTATCTTTAATCTCTTTTTCTCTGTTGTCTTTTTGAGATTTTCCTACAAGCAGACCACTGGCTCTTGCTCAAATTCAACAGAAAAAAAATATACCTTTTTAAAAGAATGGACTGTGGAAGCCTCAGTCACTTTGAGTAGTTCCTGAGCAAACTGATTTTTTTTTTTCAATTTGACGGGTTTTTACATAACAAAATTGTGAAGTAATTGGGAAGTGTTAATGGGCGGAAAGGCAGATTTATTCTGTGTTTGCATAAGTTCCCGTGTCTAGAGGGGCCTCGGGACTGGCCGTGGCTGTTAGCGGCTGCTTCCTAGGGCTGTGTCTCTAGGTGCCTTCTCAGCATCTGCCTGCCCTGCCGTTACATGTACCTTTCCCACAGCGTTGGTCCTACTGTGTTTAAAACATGTCTTCTGCTCCGGTTTTAACGTGGGGCTGCGTGCAGGAGTGTTACCTGGGAGGCTCGCTGGAGATGCTCGGAGCAGTAGCCCTGTCCTGCCCTGCTTTCTGGCTCCTTCGGGTGGACGTGTCCTCTCTTGTGGGGTGGTTACCCCACAAATCCTGCTTTGAGAGCGTAGCACTCCTTTACACTATCATATCAAGCTCAGTTGTGACATTTATGAGGACAAAACCCTGTAAGAAGGAATGAAGAAAACAATACTGAGGATTCAAAATTCGCTTCCTGTTTATACCTTTGATCGTGGAAAAAAACCAGTTTATCTGCTAGTACACTGCACAGTGTTTGATGTAAAATGAAAAATTTACAATGAGTCGGTTAAAAGCCTTGCAGTAATCAAGGAAGAAGAATGATTAATTCTCTGAAGGGGTCCGCACTTCAGATGACCTACTTTACAGCTGCAGCATGTCTCACTGCTGCATTGGTACCAGAATATGAAAAATCTTAAAATACACCACACATGGAAAAGCCACGCACATGAAAGAAATGGACTGGCCAAAATGCTGGGCATTTATAAAAATATTTCTCCATAACAGTGTAAACATGTAAATATACACATGCCATAAGCAGAAGTGTCGCTGAGGTGCAGGGTTGGTAAGTACGTGCCGTATCCCCGCTCTCAGGCTGGCGTCCTTACCACTGCGTCTTCCTCTGCCTCAGGAAATAGTAATGTTGAGTTCTTACCGTTTTCCCAAAAGTTAAAAGGCACAGAGGCCCGTTGTGAAATGATACTTTCTGATTTCTCACTGGGGAAACGAAATCTCCCGAATTTCCTACTTGCTTCTGTTTAGAACAAGTGGAACAGGGGAAGGGAGAGGGAGTGAAATAATTTGTGTGCTGCTCTTACCTGAGTTAGCAGTACGTAAATCTGCTTCCGAGTTAGAGATTTGATTCCCCCCAGCCTGTAATTGTAGCAGATGGGTGCTGTTATGGGCGTTTTGTACCCGGTCAGGTAGAATGCTGCGAGCCTCTTGTCCAGGATGATGTACGGAATACCGAAGGCTATAGCTGGGGTAATCTCACTACATACATTACAGGCTAGAAATGTCACCTCTGCATATAGATTGGGCGAGGAATGTGATGCATTTGGCCCTTTTTACCGTGTGAAAGTAGTCCATTGATATTACATTTTGTTTCTAATTTCCTGTGTGCTTTTGTTGTCATTCACCACACCAAGATTCTCATCTTTATTTTGCTGCAGCGTGAATTCAGGTCAGCCAGGAACAAGGTAGCAGCACTTCTACACTCCGGGTCATTCATCTCACTCTGATCCCTCCAGTCAGTTTTTCCTCGAGATACATCACAGCAGTTTGAAAAAGGGTATTGGGGGAAGTCAGTAGAACAAAGCTGTTGCACAGAGCATTAAAACTGTGAGCAGAATTACAGAACATTACTTCCAATATTTTACAGGACTTCACGGCTTGCTGGTAGGTCTTGCCACCTTCTGAAGCCCATTTCACATACGGCTCGTTCAATGAGGGCGAACGTAGCTGGCTTCACAACGAGAATGAATGCTCTCAGCCATAAAATTGCTTGGTTTGTTGGGATTCAGTGCCTGAAGCCCAAGATTCAATAGCATCAGTACGGATTTCTGAAGGAAAAAAAAAAAAAAAAAAGAGAGAAAAGGGGCGGGGGTTGTTCAGAAGCAACTCTTTCAGCCCGGGGTACGGGAGGTTGCAGTGTGACGTGGTTTCATGTAGGAATGGCTGTTTCAGAGTACAGTATTCCGCTGTAATAAGGAAAATTCCTTATTACTGACATAGTGGTGAAACAAATCACTAGTGAAATGATGGAGAAAACTAGATAATACAACTGTAATTTAAATATGACTGACCAATATATAATGGATCATTAAATTGGAAACTGATGATCTATCACCCAAAATATGCATCTATATTGTATGACATAGCTTTTGTTTTCCTAGCTTTTCTTTAAATTCTGAAGGGTTTGGAGCTTTAGAAGCAGCTTTACGGAATTCCTGTTCTGCAGGGACATGCGATAATGGCTTTCTCTGTAACAGTTGTGGGAGAAACTCGCATAAAACTCACAGAGGCTTCGGGTAGGTTACAGGCTCCATTGAGAGTACATCTTTGTAAAATAAGGGGTACGTTCATAACGAAGGGATTGGACTGATGGCGATGGAGTACTTCTACAGTGAAACTCTAAATTTACACATATCACGTAAAAATACAGTGAAGCTGGTTAATTGCTTAGATGAAAACATGAAGGTGATAAATCATATTTGTTACTGCATGCAAATGAATTAAAGGCAAGCCCATTTAAAAAAAGAAAGAAATAAAAAAACATTATTGAGGATCTACTTATAAAGAATTCTAAGCTTTAATTAGCAAATTTTATTTAAGTGCTATATGTACGATCTTGGAAAATTTTACTTGATAAAACCTTCTCTTTAACAAACTTCGTAAGTAGATGTTAACTAATGCATAAAAAAAATACCCTGTATTGTAATCTCAATTTAGACAAGAATAAAAAGAACCTTGCACTTCTGCAGATTTCATCACTGGTCTCAGCAAGAGCTGGATCCACTTGCCTCCCAGCTCCCACTGTTGATTTAAAAAACATTAGAACATTTAATGTTTGCTTTCTACCTATCTAATTTGATTATTCCTTTTAAAATGATGTTGAGAAATGGTCTTGTTAGAGAGTGGTTTTCCAAATCAGCAGATTTGGGTTCCAGTTCAAGCCCTGTCACTGACTGACATAACTTCAAGCCGCGTGTCAGATAGGATCTCTTATCTCAGTGTGTTACGCATTCACCCACCAGTGGTTTCTGAGCGCTTCCTTGCTGTTGTTGAGTTTATACCGAAAGCATCTCGTGAACTTCACGGTATGTTTGTTTTGAAGCCGTACCATCTTTCTATCAGATTTGGAACTGCCTTGCTGAGGCTTGAGATCCGGGGCACAAAATGTTGACAGCATTCCTTAGCTCTCGTATTTATTATCCCCCCTAAATATTTTGAAGCTGAAGTCGTTAATGTTTGGTGGAATGCGGAACAGCCAAGCGAGTGCTGCAGTAGATCCCAAAAACATCTTGATTAAATTAGAGGGGAGGTGGAGGGGAGGAGGACTGGAACAAAGAGGCTGTTGAGAAGCTGGCACAGCGTGCTGGGAATTTATGTTCCAGCGAGGGGTGGCAGCAACCTACAGCTCTGCACATGGTGCATATACACCCAGTTGTAACAAAGGAGTATGTGTGCATGTGTGAGCGTGCATGTTTATGCATGTGTATGCACGCTTAGGGCAGCTTCTTTTGCTTTCTTGTTTTGGGCTGAAGAAAAGGCTTGAAAAAGGCAACTTGTGAGAAAAATACTGAGGTTACAAGTTAGCACTCCTGGGCAACAGTTCCTGTTGTCACTGCGCTGAAATGACTTTCCTGTTCTCTTGGGTGCTGTTGATAATTTTCCTGATTTGCAGAGAAAGGAAGCCGGTGTTTGTCACTGATGGCCGTATCTTTGCAGCAGGAGAGGTGAGGTGGTGCCGGCACCCTGCTCTCCCCCTTCTCCAGCCCAGGGTGCTGGGTGGGCTCCCGTGCTGTGCCATCTTCCAGGATCATTAGTGATACGTATCAAACTAGGCAGTCGCCCAGATCAAGTATTTAGGACGACAAGGTTTGTGGGGACAACCCCTCACCACATGCACACACAGTCTATTATTGGAGCCAGTTACATAAGGTTTTGCTGCACAAGCCATTCCTCAGGCTTCTTAAGGGATGTACAGGTGGACTCTAGTTGCAGGTACAGCCAGGAATAGATAATAATATTTATCAGATTTTCTTTTGCTTTTATTTATTGTTTTTTTCCTAGAGGATTGTTTATAAAATTAATCATTCTAAACTCTGTCTGCCTTTGAAAAACACAATATAGAATTTGATACAAACATAGAAAATGATACCTTGAGATGTTTGCAACAGCAGAGATGATGTTGTTGTTTTTCCTGAGCATGCATTTTATTTGTAATTCCATGCCACATTCTAGTATGATCTTGAAATCTGTTATATTTATGGCAATGGTTAAGATCAGCAGCCTTTAATCTGGATGCACTTTGAACTCCGTGGAACCTCAGAGAAGTTCTCTTTGTGCATCAGGTCCACCACCTTCGGCAGCACTCAGGCAACAATTGTTTTGCTGATGTCCAAGGCATTTTCCTTTGACTTTCTCAAGCCAACAGTTCTGCTTTCTCCAATGTATTTTCACTTATCAGGCTCAGCTAGCTCAACTTTTTTTTCCTAACCCCTTTTTTTTTGTGTGTGTGTGTGGAATCAGTACTGGGAGCAGCATTAAATTAACAGTGTTCATTGCGTAGCTCTTGTTTTCATGACACCTATGATCTATCTTACCTTCATCTTAATGTAAGTTTTTTTCCAGTCCAGCAATCTGGCGGTTTCTTTCTTGAGAGCTCATTTGGAAGCACAAAGAGTTTTGTGTTTTGACAATTTGGCACTTACACTTCTTCTTTTCTTCTTCAACCTGAGTATGCATTAAAATATTCATTTTAATCTATTTCGCATAATTGATGCTTCAGCAGTTTGTACAGTGAATGAGCAATTTTATGCAAGAAAAAAAGCAAATGGGCTGAAAAGAGCCGGCTGAAAGGCAGATGATTGGTCTAGTCCAGGCAGTTTAACCAGCACAGTGAAGCGTGCTGCTGAAAAGCTCCTTCTGTGCGAAAAGTTCAGTGCTCAGGGCATTTAAAACAGACCCAGCCAGTCACTTCCATTAATCATCTCCCATGTTGAGAAAAAGGCAGTCATAACGTCTTTGCGCCCTGTATCGCTGCAGTGATGAGCAGCAGCTTCAGCTTTTTTTTCTGCTTTGAGATGGCAAAACTGTAGATCTTGTTTCTGCACTCTCTTGGAGATTGGGAATCACCAATGTTTTTCTTTAAAGACTCCTCAGAAAAAGCAGGATGCTCCCCTTTGCCAATGTTTGTGTCAGACACTCGTTTTTCCAGCAGCCCATCTGGGGAGCAGGTTTAGGAACATGGGTCTGGAGTGTAGGAAAATGCAAAGCACCTCACCTTGGATGCTTCACGGTTGACCATGCCGACTGCATTGCCAGGCTGGTCTGAACGGGTCACCACATACATAAACAGCCTATAATAAAACATCTATCATCTCAGAAACCCAGTAAACTATGAGCACTGCTGAACTGGATGGTATTCAAAAAAGGATAATTTTAAAATTAAATTATAAAATTTTTGCTTTTTATCTGTATGGTGGTTTTTTCTTTTTCTCATGGCATAACGCTATCTTGACTTCTTAAGCAGAAATACTGGATTAAGTGTGGATTTGTCTGCATCACCTCTGTATCTTTTTCTTTTCCTGAACTTTGTGGGCATAAATAATATTGAACCTATCAAAGTTGCTTAACTCAGTAGATATTATATACTCCTAACACACAAAGCATAAAGGTTCAGTCAGGCAACACTGCCTTAGTAGGTAGTGAATGAGTAAAATCTATAAACTGAATAAAGTTATTCTTGTTGCATGTAGCAGTAGATGCATTGGCCCTTTCTAATTAGTGGCGAAATGTGGAGAAAACATAATTATTAGATTGAGTGTTTAAGCCTGCCTGTTTTTTTGTGAGTAGAAATGTTGGTGTAGAGAGACAAGACGTCTGCTTTCTTCCTTAGCTTCTCCAATTACTCACATGGATGTCTTTTATTAATAAAACCTCAGAAGAGGTGGAATTTGGTGTGCTTTATCTCTTTCCTGCACCTCAGAATGATTAGAGCTATGAAATTACAGACGGGGGCTTGAAAATGTTAATGATTGTACTGCCAGGGCTAAGACTGCATTTCTGAGATTTCTGTCATTAAATACTTGTGACCGTTGGGATTTTTTCCAGTTAAACATTTTATAGGAGCAAAGCTGTTGAAGCTGGCTGGCTCCGGTGCAGCCCATGCAGGGAGATCATTAGTGACTGTCACTTGGAGATGGAGCCGTCCTTTCCACCTGGATAGTGCATGCTGTTGGCTCTCTGTTTGTTTTTGACAAGGTAACAGATCCTGGTGTGTCTGTCTGCTCCGATCTCCCCATCCGTTGGGAATGATGCTACAACAACAGTCTTCGGGACAGGCTTCACCCCCGTAGCTTTTCCCTGCGCTCTCTGGAGCTGCTGGTCCGATTCCTTCCCTCCCACCAGACAGACAGACATTTTGTCCGATGGCTGACAAAGGCAACTCTGTTTTATACTTCTCTCCCCACCCCCTTTTCCCCCTGTTTTGGTACCCAGCTCACAAGGTTGACTCAAAAGCCTTTTCCCCCTGTACTGGGCTGAACCACACTTCATGTAAGAAACAATAATCCTGAAGTTTGGATTTTTTGAGGGATCTTTCCCTTCAGTTGTCTTTTGGGCCCAATATGTGGCTTTATAAATAGTTGATGATCTCTTGTTTTCCCTCTTCTTCCTTTTTTCCACCTTAAAGGATGCTCTGGTATTTTTATATGTGGCAATCCTGGCTGCATGCTACAAGGCAGGGATTGGCAGCCAGCTCCCCATCAGAATGGATACAGATTTTCCTGGAATTTCAGAGAGATGATCAGGCGTAATAATGTGACCACAGAAGAGGGTTTTCAGCAGCCTGTTCTGGTGAACAGGGTAACAGTTGGGACATCGCTTTTCGGAGACTTCAACAGCAAAGAGAGGAAACATCTGTTTGGGTCTAACTGTAACTTTAGTGGCTTTAATTTCTGTCAATAACTGTAGGCTGCAAGATGTAAGTTGTATTACAAATACAGAGATTTTTCTTGATCGCTTATACCCTTGCTATAGAAGGGGATTTGTTAAGGTTGGTGGGCACGGCAGTGCTCTGCCGTGGCAGCTGGAGACGGCGAGGCTGGAACGCGTGGCTGCACCTTCGCTTTGCTTTGCAAGGTGTGTCAGCAAACGCTGGCTCGGTCTGCTTTTTGATGTGTCTGAATTTCTCAGCTTTTCTCATGGAAGCTCTTCAGCATGGGAACAGTGGTAGTTTTAGCATGAAATCCTGTCTCTAACGAAGTGAAGATTAATAATAACATTGAACTCATTAAGGAACTTGCTTCACCCTCCTTTGCACAGAAGCTAAATTGCATGCAGAAGCATCTCTTCAAAGAGGGTTTTGCATACAGAGGTGCCGTCCATCAGTAATTACGGATGTGTGTCTTTGGGCATTCCAAGTGTCTTTATTAGAAAACCAGCAGCTTATCTGTTCCTGCGTTAGCTAAAGCCAAATGTTTGCCAGCACGAGCTCTTCATGTGGTACTTGAGTCTAATCGTGATATAGAAGTGCTGGCTGCTTGTTACCTAGCAGGGAGTTTAAATAAGTAAACATATTTTTAAAATCTGACACTTGGCTGTAGGCAAGTTCGGGTGTCAGCCGGTTTTGACAACCAGTCATGTCTATCTGTGGCTCGGTTTTTGGTTTTCTTTTTTCTATTCTGCTGTTTCAGTGAAGGAAACAAGTTCATGAGTCACAGAGCCTTAGGTTTAAGTGCACAACTCACTACTGCAAGTGTCCCCCAGGACAGAGGGATTTATGTTGATATGGTTAAATTGTATTGTAGTCCTTGTAGTTTAAAAAAAAAAAAAAAAAAGCCAATTGCTTTGTCTATTGAGATAAATCTCATATTGATTTAAAATTTGAATGACAATGGAAATATATGCATGTAAAGCCCTGTCAGAGTAATGTTTTTTGTTTGTTTTTTTTTTTTTTAATGTTGATATGGTCGTTCTTTTTTTTTGTAGCTCTGGTAATGAAATACAGAAGTGAAGGAACATTTGCCAGAGGATGTAGTAGGCTATTGTATTTGTGGAAGATGTCAACTTTTGGTAAATCTCATGGAGCTCAAAGGAGAGATTTTGCATCTGAAAGCACTTTTTTTTTTTTAACTCTGAGTGTTTTTATCATACCAAACTAAAAAATAAATACATTGACATTGACACTGTGCTCAAAGATAAACTGCAGGCTTTGTACAGTCTTTTAGCACAAACTCCAGTTGGATCAAAGCATCTCCTGCAGTAACAACAGGCAGAAAGACCTGCTGTTGAGCGCATCTTCCTGCTCCTCTAGGATTCTCTGTGACAAACACTCCTCCTTCCGCAAGCCATTTCCACTCCAGTATCCAAAAGTATCCAAGAGTGGCTGTTGCCCCAGTGAATCTGAGAAATAGATTTAATAATCTGGGCACATGGTTTATCAACAAGAGCTGGCAGACAGTGCAGTAAGGTTTCCCTCCTGGATCCATCTCCATCCGAGCACCCTCGTTTCCTTGAGAATCCTTGTGCTGGGATGGCACTGGCAGCTCGTGGTGTGCATGTGGCCTGGGGACAAGGAATAAGGAGAGGAGGGGCAGGCAGTACCGCTGGGCTGTGAGAAGTGAGGAGGAGGTGATGGCCGGCGGCGCTACTACGGAGATGGAAGTGAGGAGGAGGTGGTGGCCAGCTCTCATCACAGCCTCAGAGTCTGGCTTTGTCGAGGAGGTACCCTACATCAGCAAAATTAGAAGTATTGCCTGGTGCGATATGATGTTCAATAAGGAAGATCATTCCTGCTAGCTTTATTGTCCTGCATTTCTTCAGCTTCCATACCAAGCTGTCCTTGAGTCATAGTCTTGTTTAATCCTGCTAAAATGGGCAAATCTATCTGTTTCCAGGCGTGTAATGCTGAAAATCCCACATTCTCTGGAAACTTCCCCTATCTCCATACTGTAAGGCTTTTCTGACTGTGCATACATAACATTTCAGTTTATTAATACTGTTTGTGTAATTTGACCATAAGTGGCTCTGGGCTGAGCAGTTATTGGATTTGCTAGCATAAATAGCAGTGCTTAATTGAGCCTAAATTATTTGTAGACGGGGAGCATGCTCACTTCCTCTGCCTTTTTACCGTCTTCCCCAATTAACTTTCATTTCTGTGTTTTGTTGCAGAGCAAGGAAGTGGGATTGCAGCTCCAGGAAGACTTGATGAAGGTCTTGAATGAACTCTACACGGTAAATCAAACTGACTTCTTGGCATCTTTTCAGGCAGAAGGAAGAAGTGTTTGACTTCTCCCAGCCTGCTGTTACAGCAGGGACTAAGCACCACGACTGATAAATGTCTGCAGTCTTTGCAGTTTGAGGCAGCTTGTGTTCACCCGTCTACAGAGCACCATAAATCTCACTTTTTCACTCTATCCTTACATTGTTTCAGCTCTGAAAGTGTTGGCTCCACTTCTCAAAGCTCTCACCTTAGCGCACACCTGCTACTAGCTGCAGTTTTGGTTTTAGAAAGAGTAAGAGATATTAGAATTATTTCCAAATACACTAAAAATCTTTGGTCCATGGTTTTGTGTGGTCTGAGCACGCAGAAGGCAGTAGCTTCAGTGGGGTCGCCCCACTGCGTTTATTTGTTCCTCAACTCTTTCAGCAAAACCGCTCCCTTTAGAGTAATCAGCTTCCATCTGTGCTTTTTGCTTCTCAGTATATGCATTGGAGACACCAAGAAAGAGGCACTGCCTCGGGAGGGGGAAGGAACGTGTTCATAAAAGTTCATATGCTGCTTGGGGATTTTTCTTTTCATGTAGATGAATGGAAAAGCCTGTTGTTTGATTAAATTCTTGCTTTCTGCAGCTGTTTCTAGGCTAGTTCTCTTTTAAAAGCAACCTACACACAGTTTTGTTGCTCAAAATATCTTTCCTTTCGTCCTTCCTTAATGATACATTGGATCATTACACTGAGGTACATGTTCAGGGATGTTTCTCAAGCCACGGCATATCAACCTGCTGATGAAATTCAGTATTAATATCAATGCTAGAGTATTATGCGGGGTCCCCCTGAAATTTCCCATGTCAACAAAATGTATAGAAGGGAGTTATTTCCTTAGAGCCAAATATTCAGATTAATCTTTTTAGGAAAAAAGGGAGTTCAGGAGTAGGAAAAAACGTTCTTGCTGCTGAAATGGCAGTTGAAGAGATGAGACTGTGAATCCAGTTGATGATTTTCCTCCTTTTCTGCGTTAGTGTTACCGAGTCTTTTCTGTGGGCAAAGAAGGTTTGTGTTCCTCAAGAGGAAAGCCAGGATCGAGCAGTACGGTGGAAGCTGGAGGCACTTTGAAGCTGACCTGTGGTCTGACCTACTGTTGCTGTAGTTAGTACAGCCTTGGTTTACAGTAGTACGAGCAAGCTGCCTTGTGCTCGTGTTCCTGAAAGGTAGACAGACCATTTCCTTGGGGTATGAAGGTGGTTTTGTAAATGTAGCAGTGCTGACATCAGTGCTGCCTACTCTAGAAATTATTTTTTTATTTGAGGGCACAGTCTGATTCAACTTTTGAGTCATGTACTTGGATGGGATCCTAAGGAAGAATATAGATCTGTCTCTAAACACAGACTTTTAGGAACTGAGATTTAGTTTGAATCCAAGTTCACATGGCGCTGAAGTTGATAATGTGGCTGGTTAGAGGAGAGATGTATGTAATGTATTTCTGCGTGCCAGGCTCTGACAGATCCTTGAGCCAAATACCGAGTCCTGTAATTTCTCTATAACTGGAAGGAAGACCACCTAGAATTCAGCCTTTGATAAACAAAGCCATGTAGCATATTAACTTTTTTAATGTGAGTGCTAGGAACTTGAAATCTATTTATTCATTCCCTCTGCTATAAAATTTTAAATTGCCCCTTCACCAGCAAATTTCTTTTCCTTTGAAAAACCTGCTTCTGCTGATCGTATGAAAAGATACTTCTTGCTGGACTCAATTTAATCACTGGTAGAATTGTTTTTATTGGTCCTTCTAGAAATATTTCCACCTCTTGTTCTGCTGGGTATCCAAAGGGTTTGCAGAATCCCTATTTTCAGGCATAACGGTTATGGATGAAGTCTTTAGTTTCCCAGGATTGTTATAACCTCCAAGTTTTTGTGCCACTTTGTCCTGTACAGTCAGTCCTTGACTGTGAGTCAGCAGTGACCCCATCGCCAGGCGTGGGGCAAGCAGAGCTTGTGGTTGCCGATGTGGCACCGTCAGCAGGATAAAATCATTAAAATTGTGATTTCTTTTTCTGCTTCTCTTGCTTTCTGCCAGTTCCACTTCCAGCGATAGAGGAAAAGAAACTACTTTGCATCTATTATTATAAATGCCTGCTTTATAGTCTAAGCATATGCAGGAGCTGAAAGTGTGTGTGTAAATTATTCAGAAAGTCTCTCTTTAATACTGGCTGCATTCACATTCTCTTTCATGTTTAAATACAACGTCTCTTTGTATCTGAGAACCTTTGCTGATCACCGCATAAAGAGCGAGCTTGCGTCCTACTTACGTAAAATTATGTTATGGTTCAGACTAAGGTGAAATAGGTATAAATGGATTTTTCATCTGAAATAAATCAAATGATTTGCAAGTGGGGTCTTTATTAATGCTGGAATGACACTATTGGGGTGTCTTTATGCAACTGTGCTTTTTTTTTTTTTTGGTCCCCTATCAAAATTACATCATAATAATGTTTGCTTTGGTATGTGAATTTGAAATGCTTTGCATTTGTGGATTAAAAAAATAGTTTATTTATTATATCCTTTGGGATTTTGGTTCTGTTTTCTTAACACAAAGCTAGACATGAATATCTTGTGAAATAAATGGGGTTTTCTTGTGACTTTGGGGGATATTTTTCTGTATTTACTTAGAAAAAATGTGCTATTAAAAAGTTGTCCATATAGTACAGGGCCCAGGTCTCCCTGAGCAAAAGAACCACACTCTTACTAATATTTTTATTACATAAGGTGAACAGAAGTACTTTAATCGAACCTGAGTTGCTTTTGCAGCCATTGTGTTCAGACTTGATTTGCATACAGTTCCTCAAGACTTGTGATGTTTAAAGGACTGATTCATCTAGATGAAAGACTGATAGGCATCCCTTCTGAAACCTTACCTGCTGATGAAAAGCTATCATTTTCCAACATTGGCATATAATTTCCTTTGAATACTAAGGAGGCTGCGTTTAGTCTGTATCTTTTTTGGGTTTTTATGACTCCTTTATTGGATTGTACAAGAAGGCGCATGCCAGAGTTAAACAAAGAAGCAGCTGCAAAATAATCCACTTTGATTTCAGATTCATTTTGAGAGCCACACTTTCATTTGAGCATCTTCTGTCATGCTTTTTTGAGATGAGAAATTACCCTGAATATTTTGCCAGCTTAGATATTTCTGATTTGTAACCAACAACCAGATCTGGCTTGCTGGTCACTGTCCAAATGCCTTTGCTTAGTTAGTACGATATCTTGCATTTGATATAAACATGATGGACAGCTATTGTGAAATAGTTATGTTAAATAAACTTAAGGTTTTGGGGAGTGCATTGGCCAAATTAAAAAAAAAATAATTTTTTAATCATCAGCTTGTGATGTTTTTTTTTATCCCTGAGACTTGATCATGCAGAAAAGTAAGGCGCAACATCTGTGTGCCTAGTTTGTTGGTTGGGTAAACCCATTTCTTTCTCAGCAAATCAAACTGAGGTGCTCTCTGATTCTTGTGTATTGTTTGCTGCAGGTTATGAAAACCTACCATATGTACAACGCTGACAGCATTAGTGCTCAGAGCAAACTGAAGGAGGCAGAGAAGCAGGAAGAAAAGCAGATTGGGAAATCAGTGAAACAAGAGGACAAGCAGACACCACGCTCCCCTGACTCAACTTCTAATGTCAAGTTTGAAGAAAAACACGTTCGACGAAGCTCTGTCAAAAAAATAGAGAAAATGAAGGAGAAGGTACTTCTATAGCAGTGCTGCTCCTTGAGTAGAGTGCTCAAGGGGAGACCTTTGCAGTAGTTCAGCACAGGAGCTACTGAGTTCCCTCATTTGTGACGTTCCGATGCAAGTCTCAGGTTTTGTACAAGTTTTAAACATCCAGATTTAGGAAAGGCAAAAGCTAGCACCAGGTTTCTTTTAGGACAGTCAAATACGTGTTTTGTATTATCCCAGGTTATACAGGCATGGCACAGAAAGCTAAAACAAGGTTAGAGTATGAAAGTAACAAATGCCTTCTCAGAAGACGTGGTTAATGTATATTTTTCTCTTGTGCAGAGTACAAGATTGTTGTTTACCATGTAAATCCAGCTTAAGAGACATGCAATCTCAAACTGACTTTGTGGGCAAAACCAGTTGCCTTAGCAATTGGTCAGTCAGTTAAGTAGTTCAGCGCTAAGATTCAAGCCGATAGGAGGTGAAGAGTTATTTCTGGATTGATTTAGGCTCTGAAAGGAGCACGGTTAGGTCTAATTTCTGCTGGAAGAGGTGCAGCCCTCAGAATACCTATAGGCTGCTAGCAGCCAGCTCTGATAGTGCTAGAGCTGGGCCATAACCTCATAAGCCCACCTTGCTCCTTCATTCTTTCCTTCATCTTCCCTACTCGCGGTCTATTTTAAGACTTTAAACGCAAAGCTGTCTGGTACAGTAATGCTTAAAAACATCTAAATAATTAATCTAAATTCTAATTATTTGAATATTGATATAACTGGAATCCAGATGAACAAAAACTGCTGCACCTCTTTTTAAAATATATTCTGCTTTTGCTTTCTCTTTTAGCGCCAAGCGAAGTACACAGAAAATAGACTGAAGGCTATTAAGGCAAGAAACGAGTATCTGCTAGCTCTGGAAGCCACCAATGCATCTGTATTCAAGTATTACATTCATGACCTGTCTGATCTCATTGATGTAAGTGCTGCTGCTTGGGTGCTTGCAATGAATATCATTGCCATTAACCCTCATGTGTGCCTCTCCTTCAACATCTTATGTACCAGCACAACTGGTAACCTCTGTACAGCTGTGAAATGATGGTCTTGGATGGGCAGCGTAGGGGGTAACAACAGGCATGATAACTGGTCGGTAAGCTGTTAAGTGAGCATTTCTTAGATGGCTACTCAGAGTTTGTTGCACGGATAGAAGCTTGCACACGAAACCTGGCAGTGAAACCTGGAGAAGGAGGAGTTGCTTAGTTAAAATTAAATTTAGCTTCAGTATCACACTGTTGCTTGACATTTTCTATTTACTATTTTAAGCAAACTCGCAAGATTGTAACTCAGAAGCACATTTAGAAAAAGAATGTTAACTGTAGAAACAGTATACCCGTTGGTAAAAGAAATCGAGGACAGAAGCAGATTCTAAAGCTGTTTTTAACTTGTTTTGAAAAATTCCTTATATTTCAAGGTTAATGCTTCCTCTAGCATATTTCACAAGCGGCATGAGCCTCCCTGCTTTTAGACTTTCCATTCTCTGGTGCCCTGACCCACCAGCTCTGCAGGAACTTGATGCGTTTCCTCTGTCATCGGGCCTGCAGAGCACTTTCTGTCTAGTTCTGAAGGGTGTCAGAGGAGTGTCAGCAGTGATGGAGGTTCCACTGCTTGCCACTCTGCAGTGTCTCTGTCTATGCAAAGAAATGAAGAAATAAACTGGCTATAGAAACCAGTTCCCCCTTTCCTTAGAATGCTCTCTGCAGAAACTGGCGTGGACGATGCTTGTTCCCCAGCTGCCTGCAAGGTCTTTGTTCTGTGGCTGAATGATGCCCCCCAGAATTCAGGGGCACCAATTCTGCTTTTAGTAAAAGGTGCAACAAAAAAAAAAAAAAAAAACAAATCTCTCAGATTTGCCAGTTAGGCAAACTCAGAAAAGCCAGTTAGGAATCTTGAGATTTTTCACAAATACATAACTACCCACTTCAACCTACAGAACTGGAGTACCAAATGCACTGAGCACATCGTGTCTGGGTCACTGACTGTTGCTTGATCTAATTCAGCTTGCCAAGGACAGCCCGCTGCCGTCACTGTTGGAAACACTCAACAGCAAAGCCTGAAGGGAAGTTTCTTTGTAGGAGGGGAGAGTAATGAACAGAAGTGTCTCTAGACACAGGCAATAAAGAGCACTTGCATCACTATTAATTAGTCAGCTATTACAGTAGCTAAATATATTTAATACATTTATTCAGCTGATCATAAAATCACATGAAGTGCACTTCTGCTAGGTATTTATTTAAACCTGTCCTTTGGAGGTCAGGATTGTCAGTGCTAGATGGCTTCGCAAAATATTGTTATTTCAAAATGGCACGTCTTGCAAAATTGCTGTGCTGGAGAGACATGTTTCGTTTATACCTGCTGCCTGTTTAGGGGATCTTTTTTAGTTAACCTTTGCTCAACCTAAATTGTGCCATCTTGGTTTTTTACAAATAATAACTATCGGTATAGTGTTGAGTTTCTTTATATTGACACTGACATCAGTGGAAGTCAATTGTCTTAAATTTTTTTAATTATTTTTTTTAATCTATCCATAATTCCTCCCCCAAATACTGCAAATGTGCTTGGTTCAGTTGTCTGCCACCAGGCTGTTCTTAGTACATTTTCATGAGTCATATTTAGTAAAGAATCCATTTGGATTTCATAAACCCATAACAATTTTTAAGCACAAGCTTGAGATCTTTTTAGTAGTACATTGACAAATGTGGGGTATCCCACTTTGAAGACGTGCTCCTCTCGCTGGATGGTCTGGGCCATCTGGGGCACGCTAGGCAGTGGTGCAAGACACAAAGCCAAGGTTGTGCGGCACAGGGGTTTGTCACTGTTCTGGAGAGGAGCCACCGTGACTCCAGGTGAGTCCTTGCCCATGTAAACCCCCTTGTGTTCCTTGAAGCGTTCAATTTTAACACTACATTGCAAGCTCTCATCATCTTTAAAGGAAAAGTATTATCTGCTCTGTTTTCAGAAGGCATGGAAAAATGTGGGACTTGCCTGGGAGCACAGGAGATGGATTTCAGTTATCTCATTCTTAAGACACAGGGAATAAGATTTACTAATGCCTTTGATCCTGAAGAATCAATTTAACAATTATAACCAGTGATGGTTATCTGAAGCATCTGACTTAAATAAAAATGTGATTTTTAAGCCAGGTCTTAATTCTTTGCCTTGATCTAATCATTTGATGATATTGAATTTTGAAATATAATATAAAAGCAATCTTCAAAGTTACTTATAAGTAGATTGTGTTAGGCCAGGTGGCATTAAACTTGTCATGTTTATACAACACATTGTGTTCCCCCTCCAGTGTGCATGGAAGGATAACAGTGAGTTAATTCTTCATTGTGAGTTAAGAGCAATAAATTGTTCCTGACATGGCCCAGTAGTTTTGAATTTCCTGACTTTGGGGACTGAGACAGCTCTTTGATGCTAATGAAATATTACAGTAATGGGGAAGTTTGTATTAACTCATATTTATGTAAGGGTCACTAGGACAGAATTTTAAAAAAAAAGATAAAAATGTGCACGTGTGTGTGAGCACCCAAAAGCTTGCTTTACTCTCCTAGGAGTAGGTATACTACCGCTGCTCACTCCAGGATCTCATACTTTCCCTTCCAAATGTCAATTGCATTTTATGACAGAGGCCTCTTTCTCCTTAATTCTTCGATTTTGGGCCTGTTTGAAAACTGCTAACTGGCAAAGGGTTAATCAGCTGTCATGTTGGGAAGTGAATTTGAATGAGTTATCATTAAATTCTTATAAAAAATTGATTTCCTTGGAGAACGATTCCATCAAACATTTATATAACCCAGAAAAGGAATGGCAAGACTGATATATTTATAAATACGGTATGCCGGACTTTTAAAAATGTTCAAGTGGGGGAGTGGGCTGAAAAATGTTTTCTGTCACTGGCTTTGCTAACATAAAGCCAAAAAACTTTGCGGTCTGAATGTAGTCCTGCTGCTGAGTGAGGTGGGGTGTAAAATACTAAGTCCCGTTTGACTTCCCAGTCAGACCAGTGAACTCCCCTGTGCAGCAGCTGGGCTTTCCTCCCAGACACAGATCTGTGCTGGAGGAGGGCGCGCTCAGGGAGGACAAGCTGGTCACCCTGGGTGGGTGTGCAACCCTCTGGCTCGCTTTAGGAGGGGAAAAGGAGCGGCTGCTCCTGTTAAATCTGAGGTGATCCTAATTCTGGCGGGACTGCTGGCCCAACTTGGATTGGCTTTCACCGAATTTCTGCAGAGGACGGCACAGTAATGGGCACGCAAAAGAGCAGTAGCTTTGCCTGGCTGCTGATCCAAGACTGCTTCCGCATGTGCAAATTCTCAATCAAGCGTCTTTTGGGGTTTTTTGGCTAATTTTTATTCTTTCTGATTGAATGCAATGTCCTTTAATTCTCTGCCTCCAGCCTAACCAGCAACTGCAGCTCTTTTTAGGAGACTCCACACCTGCCACAGCGTGTTGGCACAGGAGCCAGGCATCCAGCAGCACTGGGTGACAGAAATCCTGTGAAAGCAGGGAAGGCTTCAGTAGTTGCTCTCTCTTCTCTGTCCCTCCGCCCCTCCTT
>VXBL01002384.1:1297252-1362679 GCA_013400195.1 Aramus guarauna | reverse complement strand
GGTGTCAGTAATAGCCAGGAAATTCTTGACCACGACCGCTTTCTGCTTGAAAGGTTTTTTTTTTTGTTGGTTGGGTTTTTTTTTTTTTTTTGCTCTTCTGTTTCACCCCAGCAATGAAGTCATCCCAACTGATCACTGCTTGCTTTTTGGATGACTCTATTCTTTATGCCTGTGATGTACAGGTCATGCTCTTGCTTCCTGAAGTACACTGATTTAAGCAGTTTTCTGTATCTTGGGTGGAATAATTTAGATGCAGATTAACCTTTGCAGATGATCCAAATCCTGTGTCTTATTTCTCCAGATAGTACTTTAGTGCCTTGTTTTTCTCTTAATTTGAATAATTTTATTTAAGGATTTTGGAGTGTGTTCAGTGGGAATCCATGCCCCTAAAAGTAAAGTTAGAATTTAAAGAAATACGCTGCCATACCATTGAACAGACACACCTCTAGGGTACTCTTTTTTTTTTTTTTTTTTTTCTTAACAGTGTGAAATGAAATCTCTAGTATTCCATGAGAACTCTGCAAACTATTATGATAGTTTAAGCTGCTCTTGTCTTGGCGACTAGTTCTAACATGGTGTTGAAATTTGTATGGGATTGAGAGTTCTGTTTGTGGCCAGCTCTGAGGACCCCTACTCAAGATGCCTCTGCGATCAATGAGAGATGTGGGACCGCTCTGGTACCCAGAAGATGATAAAAAAATCCATGATTTCTCAGCCATTTGTATAACTTCTGGCTTCAGAAACGTTTTAATTTCCATTTCAGAATTTCATCGCTTATTCATATAGAATCGTATGTCTTTTTCCAGCAGTGTTGTGACCTGGGATACCACGCTAGCCTCAACAGAGCTCTCAGGACATTCTTGTCTGCTGAGCTAAACCTGGAGCAGTCCAAGCACGAGGGCCTGGATGCCATTGAAAATGCTGTCGAGAACCTGGATGCCAACAGTGATAAGCAGCGCCTGATGGAGATGTACAACAATGTCTTCTGTCCGCCGATGAAGTTCGAGTTTCAGCCACATATGGGTGATATGGTCGGTTTATATTCCTCCTCCGGCTCTCGCTCTGTAAACCCTTGCAGCTTTGCCTGTTTACTTCCCTCGTCTTTGATAGATAGAGCCACTAAAAGGCCACCTGTTTGGCTCTATTTTTGGGAGGTAGAGGGGAGCCTTAGAAAAGGAGCTGACACGAAGATTAAGCAATGGCTCATGACATGGGTGTCTGAATATGTCTGGCTCTTGCTTTTTGACTCTCAAAGCTACTGAAAATGAAAATGCTTGATAAGGTGTGATACTAAATGCATATAGGAAACGCTCTTTTAACCTCTCATTCAAACCACAAGTTTAACCCCTGCACCCTGAGACAGACTCTGAAGTTAAAGATTTGAAGGGGCAACACGACTTAAATGCTGGTTTTTGAGGCATTTGAGTGTCTAATCTTAGAGCACAAACGGTTTGTAGTAGTGCATTATTGCATCTTCATTGTGAGACAAGGTAGTCAGAGGACTTTCATTTTTGGCAATGAAAATCTCTCCCTTTATCAAGATGTGGTTACTCATCTGGGAACTGTTTAAAGTCACACAAGCTGAAACTGATTCACAAATCTAAATGGGAACACATGTACAATATAATCATTTAGGTTAATTGGTAGGATTTCTAGATTATCCTCCTGAACGCTGAGGAAAAACTGTAAGGATGGTCTTTTGCAGCCAGCCTCTTCTTACAGTGGCTGGTCAAGGCTCCTTATTGTCTCTTCCCTCTTAAGTGAAACCCTCAGACTGCAAGTGACCTTTCTTGGTTTTCCTGGGCTTTCACAGTATCCTGTAAGATCATGGGAAGAAAAAGAATTACCTGCAGACTGTCATTCGCTTAACAGCTCACCTTTGCTGAATCATTTATCTTGGTTCTTCTCAAGGCCGAATAAGTGCTTATAAATGCTGCAATGGTCCTGCATATACCAGATTGAACGGATGATGGTATATGTGCAGGTGCGTGATAAAACTCCAATTCCAATCTCTGTCTTTAAACAATATCCTTATGCAATGAGGTCAATGTTTTCCTTTAAAAACCAACCCAAATACCAAACTAAAAGGAAAAGCTGCCTCATGCTGTGAAAGAAGACTAATTCCTACCAGTACAGGGAAACCCACTGCTCCTGGCATATTTTACAGGTCTCTAACCTGTTCTTCTTTTATTTTGACTTCACTGCATTCATTAAATAGTAAATCGTACGTGTTGCTGTAGCATACAGGTAGTTCAGCTGCTCATACCCCTGCCCCAGGACACCTGGATAATACATTGAACCAAATTTTTCTTGATGTGCTAACAAGCATGCTTCTTTCTCCTTGAGGTTTTAGGGTGTGATTTCACCTCATATCTGTGATAGAGGACCTTCAGACTTTGAAAACTCATGACAAGCTTACATTACTGAAAGTAGCTAATTTTTTCTAGCTGTTCTTTGATGTTCACGTTCTCTCTCTCGCTCACTTTGCACGCAGTCAGGAAGTGAAGTGCAATTTAGTGGAACACAGGCTTTTTCCACTGGTTGAAATCCAGGGCTACAAAGATTTAAAATTCAGCATTTTGGAGAATGTTTGTTTATAATAATATAATTAACTATTGCAATGCTCTTGATTACGTGGGGTTTTTTTTCTCCTAGCCCTCTGAAAACGTGCTGTTTCTCTTCCAGGAGTCGCAGCTATGTGCCCAGCAACCGGTCCAGAGCGAGTTAGTACAGAGGTGCCAGCAATTACAGTCTAGATTATCCACGCTTAAGATAGAAAATGAAGAGGTGAGCTAAACAGCCAAAATCAACAACCCTTTTACTACTTGCAGTGGGGAGTAGGGACTAATTAAGGAAGAATCTAGTTTTTCTGATCCTCTTTTATGAAGACTTGTGCTAAAACTGAAGGGTAAGGCAACTGAAGCCAGCAGTATGTTAGTGTGTGATTTCACACTGGGTGCACGGAGAGGATTCTTTGAAATACCTGCATGTATCTTTTTTCCCCATCCTTAAGTCAATAAGGCTGGCTGTGTTGCAAAAGTTGTATTTGGATAGATAAGAGAAAAAGAGGAATTTAATCTTTTGAAGTGAAGACAGTGAATTTGCATAACCTAAGGTAAGAGCTAATTTCTGTTTAATTGGTCATCTAAGGTGAGAAGACTGAATCAATGGCATTTGTTTAGGACAGTTCAAAATACCTTATCTGCAACTTTGTGTTCAAAAATTTTTAATCCTCCTCAGGCAAAATTGGCAACTCCTTTATGTCTAGGAAGTTGATTCTGGCCTTCGGTAAAAATTTACAGTGCCGCAAAGTCCTGTTTTTAATATCTAACATCTGATGCCCTGTAGATGCAGCTACAGAAGATGATGATAAGATCTTTGTTCTAGCACTGTTTGCTTTGAGGTTAAATTTCCTTCCATCTCCTGATCCCAGCTTGTAAGATTACAACTGTTTTCCTACTCCTGGCTGGTTCTGTGTGCTGCCAGCCCTTTGTGTACATGGGCTGTGCTGTTAATGAGCAAGACTTGCACATTACTTACACACAGGATGTGAAACCAGTAATATCTGTTTATTACTAAAGTGCTCCAGGGTACTTACTACTCTGTTTTTCACTTGCAACATACTATCTTCATTTTTTTTAAGTACTCTCTTTCTTGCTGGACAGGTTAAGAAGACTATGGAAGCTACACTCCAGACAATCCAGGATATAGTCACGATAGAGGACTTTGATGTCTCTGACTGCTTCCAGTACAGCAACTCTATGGAGTCGGTTAAATCCACTGTCTCAGAAACGTTCATGAGCAAACCGAGCATTGCCAAGAGACGGGCCAACCAGCAGGAGACAGAGCAGTTCTATTTCACAGTAAGGAGTTAATTTTCAGTATGAGCACATCAGTGTATTTAGAATTATACTTGTAAGAGAGTGCAAAATGAGGCTATTGTCTTACAAAAATGCATCTGTAATTGATTTTGGACAAGCAGAGTAAGGATATTAGGGTTTAAAAATGGATACTTTTTGAATTCTTCACAAATATATCAGGATACCTTTGTTGATTCAAACTTAGTCGGTGGATAAATTGTGTAAAATTTGATTTCTTCTGCATCTAAACAAGAATGGTTTAATAGCTTGTAAATATCAATTTTCAAAAACGTTATGAACTAAACGTTTAGGTCTTGCATTTCTTGTTATTATCGTCTTACAATTTCAGCTCACGTTAGCTTTTAATTGTGTCAATGCATTTTTACAAGATGCTAAGAGCTTTTTATATTGAATTTTATCCTAGACTCTGTGTTTTTTCCTAGATTAGATTTATGTTAAACTGTTGAATTTGCTTCTATTTTAAAAATATTTCAAAATAGCAGATGAAAATCATACCTCTTATCCTGGTTACTTTGCCACATTCCTTTGGGTATCCTTTGCTATACTTAATGCCCTTTACATTCCTGTTCCAAGAATGGTGTTGCTGATTAAAAGTCTGTAGTTTCTGTGCAAATTACATGAGCTGGAAGGATGGATTCTGTCAGGCCTTGACTTAGAAAAATGAAAAAGCCTTTGTAGAAGGTGAAACTGGCTATTGAGAAATGTGGGTGGAGGAGCCGATTCAATTAAGAAGGGATTGACCACCCATCCCAGGGTGATGAAAAAAGAAAAATTATTTTTAATTGAACTTTAAGCGTTCCCTCTCTAGAGAGGGTCTATTGTAAGTTCAAATAGAGACCAAACCCAGGACTTTATCTGGATGAATATTCTTTGTTTCATCATGTTAGTATCCTGCTGCAGAGCAGTGAGATCCTGGCAGGACTGCAGAGCCATCTCAGCAAGCAGATTGATTGATTGATCTACTATTGACCAGACTTATAAATATCTTTTATAAGGATTTCAAGCTTTGAATCCATAAGGAGCAGATTTTGCAGTGTAGGAGAGAGTGTTCAGATGAGTATTACTGAGACTGAGGGCAGAGCTCTGTAGCAGTACAGGCGAGGCATTCTTTGTGTGTGTGTGGGAAAAATAGTGTAGTGCAAAATAGAGATTTAAATCCCCTTGTACCTTATGATGCGGTAAATGCTGAGGGATAGGGACTGAAAGAAAAATACTAATTTGAAAGAATATTTGTATTACTATAACTCAAGTTGGAAATTCCACGTACCGCATTGCTTGCTAGGCAGAGCTCTTAGGTAAATATAGTGGTGCCACCATGGGAATTTAATTGAAGGAGTGCTGCCTGTAGTATCTCCACGCTGGTAAAAGCTTTATTTCCACTAGAGGCGTCTCCTTGCACGCTGATGCCGAGACTGCTCTGTTGTCAGGGCTTTGAAGGAAGATTTGTATGCAGAGCAGAAGCTTAAACTTCCCCTTGCCAGTGACAACCATAGGAAGGATGATCGACTTAGCACGGAGCTAATGCAGGGAGCTAAAGCAAGGAAGCAGCAGTGATTTGAGGGAGCCGAAATCCAGGGATGTGTCCTGGGCCCCTGGCAGGCGGGTACCACCGCTGCCATGGCTACAGTCCTGCTTCCTGGGCCAGCACAGTCGGAGCGAGCGTGGGGATGCCTGTCAGTGCCGAGGGTGTATTGCTGATTGTAACACGGCTGGCACTCCGCCCTACCTGAGAAGTGGGAAAGGGAATGAATGATTTCATTCTTTTTACCTCTAACACAGTATAATTTTAGTTCTTAGTCAAAATGCTGGGGTTTTTTTCCTCTAGAAAGATTAAAACCCAGTACAATGCTCATTCTGTGAAGTGCTGTAGAAATGAATGTAAATTTATTATTACCAAACCCTTAAGACACGGGTAGGTATTCTATAAAGTTCCCCTGCTAATCAGTCCTACAGCAGTGTCGTGCTGGGTGTCTCAATGTGCCGCCGTTCCCACGTTCCGGCGCTAGCAGCAGCGCAGGGGAGCGGGGATGTGATTCACCCGCTCCTTCAATCCAGTGCCTTGTTGGAAGTTGTACTTGGGGGGCAGAGGGTGGAAGGAAAACTCGCTAAGCTTTCCAGATCAGGCACGGTTAAGGATGCAGGACAGTGGCAGAAACTGGTTTTCTTTATATCCTCAAAAGCATACAGTCTCCTTTCCCACAAAGCAGGAAGATACGGTCTAGTTCGCGTTTCGCTTCATTAAGTATGCCGCCTGACGACTGCTTCTTGCTGGAAAAATACTGCAATGAGTTTGGGCTTGGAGAGGGTGTCAGAGTTGTGTGGTGTTGAGGAGATGGTAGGTGCAAAGTGCTCACTGTCTCTGGCTAATAACAGATCTGCACCTCTTCATTTTTACAGTGTGGAAATAATGTGACTTAAGGAGGTTTCTACTGCTCTGTGCCTGATTGTACTGTAGTCTGACTCCAGCCGTGCTCTGCCAGAAATGAAATCCTTAGGAGTTCTCCTGTAGTTTGATTATTATTTTTTTTACTGTTTTTATTAAGCCAGAAATCAAATGCTAATGGATCTTTGTAATTCATTGAAAAAAGCCTGAAGCCTTATTTTGAAGTCACTTGATTTTTTTCATAAGGATACTTGCAACAGGCAGGGCACAGAATGTTAGGCATGAGGAAACAGAAAGAACACATGAAATACTGCATGGGATAGGAACCTTTCCTTTTTCTCCTTTAAAACCATCCCTAGTACCCGTCTGCGGGCAGGTGATGTTTTTAATGTGGAAGCCAAAGCATCTGCGAGTGCCAGCAGCGTGCCTCTGCCCTGTGCTGAGCTGCTGCCACCGGTAGGCTGAGCTTAAGTTTTTATATCTGCTTCAAAGGGAAGCTTAACCCTCTTCCAAATCAAGTTGATTTGCCGATCTTGAAGCTTCTGTTTGAGCTATGTGAGTCTTCTAACCCTTCTGTCTCTTTGCATGATCGTGACTTTGAGACGGGGAGCTCGGCACCTCCCGGAACCAGATTTATCCTCAAATCCCCGCTGCAAAGTGTCTGGTTATTTTTGCAGCTTGTAGTCCGCATGTTTTCTTCTGTCAAAATTTGATGCAAAAATTTAACTGATTGAGCAAAATACATAGTCAGGGCTTGGCGAACAGATTCTACAGGGAAATTCCAAAAAATATGATTGCTTTGGGTTGGTTTTTTTTGCGCTGTAGTGATCACGCTTCCTGTTTTCTTCTAAAAACAACAACAAAAAGGTCGAAGTATTAGTATAGGAAGCAGGAAGTGCTGAGAGTCTCCAAAGGGACTTAATTCTTGTGAAATTTTTTTTCCAATGTTGTCAACCGAAGGGACATAAACCACGGGCTTTTGGCAGTTAATTAAAGCCCCAGCCCAGCCATTTCTGTCGTTCGTGTCGGTACACGCTACTGCTGGAGAGCTCACACCAGAAACTTCGTTAGCTCTTGGAAGGTTCCTCAGTGCTGCCAAGTATATGTATATATTCTTCTTGGTTCTTTGCATCTTACACGGAGGCTGCCCTTGTTACAACCTGCGTAGCAGGGTCCAGGCGCTCTCATTGCTCAAATACTGGTTTTTCACCTTAAGGATTTTCAGTCTAATTTGGCAATACCAGCCCAGAACTGGAAGAAAGTGGATAGGATTGGGGAAAGCTGAAGACAACTGGAACGCTTCGTTATTAAATGAGAATCCTTTCTTTGTGTTCATTTTGCTAGCTGAATTTTTAAAATATCTCATCGTTCTAAAGAATGACCTGTGGTATTTGAAGAGTTATGTGCCATTTATGTATTTTTGAGTGTAAAGATGTCCTAATTCTAATGTGGACGGCTGACCATCCAGCAGAGTCTTTTATGCGCTGCAGCACGGTGAAGATACATAATGCTGTTCTGAACTGCAAAGTAAGAGATGAAAGAGCTGTAAAAAAGCTAGCATTTGCAGAGCTGTGAAAAATCAGAAAGAAGTGGGGGAGAAATGACTGCATGATTGTATAATATTTCACCGAGAGAACAAATCTGAACTTAAATAATATCGTTGTTTGTTTTGTCCCGTGCCCCCCCTTGCAACCCTGTGTATCATCCAGCATGGAGGCAGACATGCTATTTGACAAGTAAAGTGGGGTGAGAGAGGTTAAGTGAGAGAATAAGCACAGTAGCAGCCTTTTAGTTTGTTAAAACAGATTGCTCATTCAAGTTGCCTGTGACGTGCGAGGGAAGCGCATTTCCATTTCACCCTGTCTGGAGAGGAGATGCATGACAGCTTCTCAGATGTCGAAAAGATGCCAAACATTCAGCTGATTCCACAGCGAAACAATAGAAATTGCACTGCAGATACGGATGGACCGAGCTTCAGGTTGGCGTAGATACATGAACCAGGGGGACTTGGTGCATCTTTTGCACCATAAATTTCAGTGTAATTGTGTACTCCAGCGTTATGTTCAGACTTCAGTAACCTAAAGATGTAATCAAAGAAATTAAATGCCCACTCATGATCTTGTTTTTTTCTGCTTTCCCAGAAAATGAAGGAGTATCTGGAAGGCAGGAACCTGATAACGAAGCTCCAAGCCAAACACGACCTTCTCCAGAAGACCCTGGGAGAAAGTGAGTCGGGGACCTGCTTGTCACTGCTATTAGCCGGGCTGTTGCGCTTATTGAATTAGTCAGCTGACTGAGTGTAACGGTCTTGGATTACTGATGCAAAGTGGACATGCTCATGTTTTATGAATTTATTTTTCTGATCTGCATGATGGAGAAGGCAAATGACCTACATGGCTGCTTGATTAATGGTGAACAAAAAATGCTTAATGAATCACTAATGTGCATCACTTATTTGTTAAAATGAAGCATATGCATACTCAGTCATCCTGTCCTCTCCCAGTACATGCACTTCTGCTTCTCAGTACTTTGTATTGGGGGTAAACCTTGAGATTTCCAGTTTACTGGGAAGTATTGCCTCGTTAGGCTGGTCAGGAGTTTCGCTTGCGTGGTAGATTAACTGCTTCTCACCTCTGTGGGTTCAGTCCAGACCAAACTAATGTATGTAAGCATGGGCTTTTATTAGGAGAATAACAAACAAATTTCAGAGCATGTAAAATATGTTGCCTATCTAGAGGGCATTAGGCAAGGGGCAGCAGCCAGAACTTAATATGCATTTGCTATGAGTGTCAGAACAAAGGAAGATTTCTTTCCCTTCATGGTATGGGCAAATCCTGTTGGCCAAACATGCTTAAACTATGCATCCAAGTTTCCATAGAAACGTGCCTGCCTTGTATTTGGAGAGGAGAAGGTTTTAACAGTCTAAACGTGAGGTCAAAAAATGGCTTAACTCGTTCCTGGGTTTATGTGCTGGGGCAGGGCTTGTGTTTTCATATGTAACTTAACTGGACTTCCCACAGTTTATAGTGTGCAAATCTTCTGAATGAAAACTTTAACAGTATGTGGTCTTTGAAGTGATTCGCTTTCAGTTTGAAAATGCACTATAAAATTAAAATATTTATTGCTACAGTAATTAAGTATTTCATGTTTATCAGATCCAAACCGCTAGAAGGTAAGGAAAGGATGTTGTCATCATTTTGTGCTTTATTGCTTAAAGTTGCTCGTCTCTTCAGCTGTCCTGTAAAAAGGGTGGATGAAGCCAAAGATCTATGTCCTTAGGGTATTTTTCTTCTGCCTCTAAATATCTCCAAATGACACCCGTGCTGCCCCTGTGACTAATCACATTCCTGGATCATAGCTGACCTCTGCATACCGAGACCTAGTTCCTCTTAACCTGCCTGCCCCTTGAACCCATCTCGAGCTGGGGGGGGAGAAGAGGAATTAAATGCAATTTCTGTATTGCTATGTAGATTTAAAAGCTGCTTCTGTTTTCTTCTGGTTGGTTTGCAAACCAGGGCTTTCGTAGTCACTCTGTGAAGGGACCCAGTGTGTGGCAGGGTGAGCTCCAGCAGTTCCTGGAGGAAAAAAAAAAATAATAAAAAATCACTTCTGTCATCTGTGAGATCAAAAGGAGCTGAGAAAGGGAGGTACATTTTGTCTCCAAGACCACGTTAGCAGGTTAATGGTACAAACTGGGGACCGTGCCTAGGCTTATCCATAAAATGTCACTTAATTGGGAAATGAGCAAATAAAATTCCTTTCACAAGTCCCTGGAGCACGGTTAGAAGCTTTACTGAAAAATGTGCATACAGCTGCGTGTCTTCAGTCCCTGGAAAATTCATGGTTTTGTTACCATTTTTATTCTTCTTTGCCCCATCCTCAGGTGACATTTATTAGTCCTCTTGCAAATTACCTTAATCTAAAGATGACAAGTTCCAGTAATAAAAATAGCAGCAAGTCTTCCTATCTAAAGTAATTATGTCCCTGCCTACTGTACACATTTGTCACCTTAATGTAGGAGCCCCTTGATGTTGTCACAGCCATGTAATTTATATATATGAATATTCTATGATGGAAATGGGACAGATGGCTGGAAATTCTGCTTCAGAATAACATTTTCATGTAAATTATGCACTGTTTTGGCTTTACATGGGGAGACGAAAGTGGCTATCGAGATGTGTTCAACTAATTGTCAGCCATCAGCAATTAGACATTTCCCTCCTTCATTCTTCCATCTCCCCAGGAGCAGGAAGACAACTGTAGGGAAGGTGGATTTTCAGCTATTGTAAATCAGTATGGTTTCACTGATGATGATCCATACCAGCAAAAGATCTGGCCTGTACAATTCCCAGAGGCACATAGTAGTTTTCTGTCTCTCTTACTCCTTGTGCTATTTTAAAACGATGCCTGCGTTAGCAGTAGTCGTTAGCTTGGCCGCTTCCTTGCAAACTCAGTGCAAGTTAATGGAACGTTTTTATAAATATGTTTGTGGAAAATATCATTAAATGTCTGTCTCCCAAAATAGCTTAATGCCAGCACGTTCAGTCTGTGGGCTAACAAATCTGTGAATGTTTTCAGTCTTACTAAGTGGCTTTATAAAGTATAATCTCTCGCCCCACCAGTTCCCCTGGGAAGACAGAGGGAGGGAGAGGTTGACAAGCCCAGTTTTTTGGCAGCAGAAGTCAACAATTAGAATGCACAGGGAACTAATTTTCAGAAACAATACTTTCCAAAGAAAGAGTCCTTGGGCAGCCTGAGCTCTTTGCTGCGTTTCCTGGTCGGCTGCAGAGGAGCTGTGCCGGCGGGGTGGGCTTCGGTGGGGGGACACGGCCACTGCCGGCTCCCCAGAGCTGCCCCCTCCCTCTCCCATGGGCTTTTTTCCTCCACCACCTTCCAAAACTGGCTTTACAAAACAATTGAAAGTATTTTCCCCTTCCTCTCTCATAATGTTGTATTTCTTTGTCTTCTTAACAGGTCAGAGGACTGACTGCTCGCTCGCCAGGTAGGGGCGGCTCAGGGAATCTTTTTTTAAGGAAAACGTGATGCAAATTGGTCACTGCCCTTCCAGATCAGTTACCAGCCCAGGATACGTATCTATTAGAAAAGGAGATTAATTTAGCTAATTCATAACCCAATTCCTGCTGGTTAATATGCCTTTAAATACCATCACTATTACCCACATCAGTGCAAGGTGGTGGTGCAGCTTATACATACGTTTAGTAACCTCTGGGCAGCTGAGGAATGACTGTTTCTCTTGATGCAGTGCCTGCTTACACACCTCTCCTTGCTCATTGCTGCCTTGTGCAGCGCCGCGGTTGTGACCGTACACCTGCCGGCAGGGCTGCCTGTTGCAACAGGTTGGGAAACTTCTGGGGGTTAAAAATAACCAAGAGAGGGGGGGGAGAAGGATACATGGAGGTCTTGCACTTTTTCTTGCCCTGGTGCATTTAATCCAGG
This sequence comes from Aramus guarauna, assembly GCA_013400195.1. Lineage (NCBI taxonomy): Eukaryota > Metazoa > Chordata > Aves > Gruiformes > Aramidae > Aramus > Aramus guarauna. Next base: position 1,350,958 of record VXBL01002384.1, on the reverse strand, counting down.
TTGGGAAGGGGATGGGCAGGTGTGAGAAAGTGTTTGATTTGGCACTGTCACCCAGAGGAGTGTGCTTCGAACTAAGATTTTTATAAACACATTCCTATTTGTGTAACAGAGGTGAGCCCAGTCACCCCGCAGGGTTTATCTGTGTGGTTGGTGTCCGGGGCTGAGTAACGTAAATCGGAAAACTCTTTATCCCATCGATGCTCTGGCTCGTGCGTGGAACTGGATCGCAGCAGTACAGAGGTCATGGAGAATAAACTTTTCATTTATAATTAGGACCAATCACAGAACCATAACTAAGTTTCTCTTGATGGGGTTTTTATAAAACGTAAGAAATCTTTATCCCCAAATTGATGGATTCGAGGGGCTCCGCTGGGCACGAGGAGCTGGAGTAGGGGCTGTGCATCATCCTGCCTTGTTAACAAAAGGAAGGTGATTACTACCAATCTGGAGTCATTACTACTTTTCACATTCCTTACAGCAAAGCAAAGCTGACAGGTCCTAATTAAAGCCTGACATCTGTAATAATAAAATATTATTCATCATGAAACAATTTTGAATATCAAAGAATCATTACAGCTAATAGTTTAAAATAGACCTTATTGTCTGTGACAGCCCATGGAATCTGATTTCTTTTTTTTTTTCATTCAGTATTTTTGATTTTTTTATAAAAGGAATTTCCCCTGAATTAACACATTGTACAGTCTTTTTAAAAATCACAGTTCTAATCACCTTATTTATAATTCAGCAGCCATCTGCCCTAGCAGGGAATTGGCTCAAATGATACATTAGGGCCTCTCTACTATTATCTCTCATGCTTCATTTTTACAAGAAACTATAGGAATTTTAAACCCCAGTAATAAATTTTGAGGAGAGCAATCCTGGTAAAGGAAGGCTTTTTCCCATTTTTCTACAATTAGTGTCTACCAACATAAATGAGACCATCTTGATTTATACTGAAAAGGCTTAGCCTGGCTAGGATGTGCTGGTGTTTGGGGGGGAGGGTTACGTTATTTATTTATTTGAAGTCTTATCAGAAATGATAATAAACTATGTTCACAGCACAGTGGGAACCCACTTGCTCCCACCTGCCTCTCCCCTCCGCAGAGCGGCTCCTTCAGAGAACAGCGATGTGCAATTTATAACAAACTTCATCTTGAACAAGGAGCCCGCTGTAACAGATTTCCATGTGGCTGGAATTAAAATGTCAAGGGTAATCTTTTGTCAAAGCGGTGGACTCCCCGGTGTCTATTGCAGGTTTTTAGTGATTTAAAGTCACTTAAAATCTTTCTGAAGTTCCATGAATTGAGTGAGACTAAGCCATAATGATTGACTTGTATATCTGGCTCCTTCCCTCCTCCAAAATACGTGGGGTTTGGAATACGAATGAACAAACCGATGATAGTAGAGGATTATCTTGACTTTTCTGTTCTGTTTTTTCCCTCCTGCACCGATGGTGGTTCTGACCTCATCAGCGGCAGGCGCAGCTCCACCATAAGGAAGCAGGTAAGAAACATTCCCTTAAGTAACGAGACGGGGATAGGTGTGTGTTTGTGCAGAGGGGGGTAGGTGGAAGACAGGCAAGTGTGTTTATCCCTCCCTCCCTCTCTTACATCCACCTTTTCGGTCTTGTTCAAGTGGAACTGGTGTCTGCTCCTTCAGTAACTGAAATCAGTAAAACGCAGATCCCCAGCCTTGATTCATTTTCTTTCACAAAATTTAAAAATAATTTTGCTCTGTGTTTTGACAGACCTGGAACCAAAAATGCCAAACAGCCTTGAGCTGTCTGGGCAGCCACAGTTTATGGGGTTTGTGCTGTCGTTTCTTTGTCCCCTTTCCCTTTATTTTTGCTATCAAACCGGTAACTGCTCGCTTGTTGTGCCTTCTTGAAATAAAGACTTAAAATGACGATGCTTTGTTTCCCTGGCTGTGGTGGACAATCTGTTGCTTTTTAGTACCTGATGAGCTAAAATGTGTTTCTTTGAGATAGGGGAAAAGGCAAAATATTTCTTGTTGGTACTGTGAAGACAAAATTTGGCTTAGAATTTTATTTCATGCAGCCTGTCTTGGGGTGTTGCTTTGTAGTTTTTAGGATTTCTGTGTATTGGAAATGAAGAGAGCAAGTTGTGGGTTTGGTGTGCAGAGTCAAACCTTTCTCATTTTCTGAGCTTAATGGTTGTTCCTTTATTTATGCTCTAAAAATGGTCCTTTCCTATGCTGAAAATGAAGTGTGTGATTTGATTGCCATTTTCACAAGCAGTTTGAGAGATGTCTCAAAGCGTATACTGACAGGAGTAGAACTGACTCGAGTCTCTGATGTGGAAACCTAAACTAAAAACGAATCTGTTCGCAAACACTGAATCCACAGCTCGCAGTAACCTACACGAGATCACTTGCGTCTGACTTTAATGGGGTTTTTTGATTGCGACCTAACAGTTTAAAACATAACTGCTCTGGGAGTTTTAATCTCTGCTGGCGACCCAGACTGTGTGCTTCTCTGTGCGTTCCTCCTGTCAAACTCAAACCCAAGTCTGGGGGGTTGTGATGCTGTTTGGATGGTTATTAATAAAGCATGTCCTCGGGGGCCAGTCGAGCAGCAGGATGGCTTCTGAAGTATTCTTAATTGGTGATGTTCCATACAGCATATAGAAAACTAGTTCGAACTGGCTATGGCTAATTAGTAGAGAAATTATTGTTGCTATATTACCAAGTTCTATGACTCTTCAATTAAAAAAAAAAAACCAACACAAAAACAAACAAACAAACAACCGACAAAAACCCCCAAACCATTAAACCTAAAGAAGTTAGGAGAAGAGTTGAGCTGGTTTTTATATGTATATATTTTTGAGCAGAGGACTGTCATCTTTTTGAACTGATTGAAATGCGATGATGTAGCATCCTAACAAGTGAGCATTTGGATATAAATTAGGCATTGCTGTCCCAAGCTACTGTAGAAGAGGCTATACGTAAACAGAAACTTGGTAGTTTTAATTACACGGTAGTTTCAATCACTGGTATCTGACCTTAAGCAAACGGCAGCACTTTTGTTGCTTAGGTGGTGTTCCCCAAAATGAGACTAATAACTGCAGACATTGCAGAAATTTGGTTGTCTGAAAAGTAATCTGTGATCCCATGAAGCAGAGACTAGGGAGGTGTAAAGGCTTGTTCCCATACTGAAAATCTCAATGAACGTTGTTTAAGCTGGAAACTGGCAATCTAGAAGATTTTACTGTGCTTGGGCCTTGGACTCATGGCAGCGTTTTCCATGTTTTCCTCTATGGCACACCTCCTCGCCTTATTGAATGGATTGTGACCGTAGGGCACTGATGTGCTATTTCCTAAACACATCTGGAACCATGTGGAAGTGGAATACAACAGATGAGAGGACACATTTGCTTTCCATTCTTTTCTTCCCCCCCCGCCCCCCTCCACTTTTACCATCACTCTGCATTCTGACTGCTGCTTTTGTTTGAATTTCTCTTTGCGCAGGATTCCTCACAAGCCATTCCCCTGGTCGTGGAGAGCTGCATACGGTTCATTAGCAGGCACGGTGAGTGTGTGGACAAAAGGTATCCTCTGATATTTCTTTAAAATGAACGGTGCTTGTGCAGAGGAATCCTAGAGACTGCAATAGAAAGTAAGTCGCACTGACTTTTTGGCTATATTGTTGGTATTGTCTGTGTGATCGCTTTTCCAAATAACTGACCTTGCAAATGTTGTTCTTCCAACAATAGCCTGTTGTTTCTTGTAAAATAAGGTTCCTATCCTTAGATACCACTTGTGCCTCACCTCCACTCACCTTGCTTTGAGCCCTGAAACGTGGCCTTCACCAACAATGATCATGCTTTTCCTAGAGGAGGAGGAATACTCTTTAAGTATTTGAATGTAGGAGGTCAAGTAGTGAATTAATTGACTATTGCCGCAATGGGATGATTTATACCTGTTTCAAAGGTTGACTTTGCATCCTTGAATGCTGTGAAAGATTTTAGATGTTTGTTGTACTTTGTTTTCATTTTTAATCGGTATCATTTGTTAGTAGGACGTAAAACAGCTGTTAATTAACATATGTAGAAAGAGGTTGAATTTATCTTCATTAAACAAGACACAGGTCCCATTTCATTTTCCTTGTTTAATTACCATTGTAGAAACTATAATCTGGAGTCCCATTCTCACCATCACTTGGAAGAACCAAGTGCTATAATCCTTCATTAAGGCCATACATGGACATTTGCTGGAAAAATCATTGAAACCACATTGCGATGCGAATCATATCAGGGCCATCAGGAGATTTTATTTTTTAGACTTCTATGCCTGGATTAGCTGAGTTTGCCAACAGAAAGAATTTCGACCAGCCACAATTGATTTTTGCTGTGAATGCAAAAACACGTCTTACAGGTGCAGTTTGTAATGAGAAGGAAGGTGTTTTTCCACAACAAATCCACTGTAGGCAGAAGAAGTGATAAAGCTCCTTGCCTGACACACTTACATTGCAGGAATGAGCTTTGCTGGAGGTACCCTGACATTTCTGACCGTTTTGCTGCGTAGGTGGGGGGATGAACGTCGTTTTCATTCTTACTTCTCTGCACTTGGGATTGTTTCTTTTCACTGTTCGTGGCTCTGCGTGCGTCTCAGCTACCAGATTTAGCCCCAATCCTGCAAAGGTTTCATTGCGTTGCAATACCATCGCAGAATTTGAGAAGAGGCCACAGATGCAGTCAAGCAGAGCTTATTAGTTCATAGCCATTATAAATAACGCGAAGACATTGCAGCATTCCCTATGTCAGAAACTCCACAGTTAAAAGGCTTTGAAGGAATGGGAGTTGATTTCCCTACGTGAAGCGCGTACTCTGTTCATTAGTTGATTTGTAACGGTTGTTGCTTGTCTTACATGTACCAACAAAAATTGTTACGATGGCAATATATTGGAATATCTCGCCTACTTGATAATTGCTTTTAATGACGTTGCTAATGCTTACTTTTTAGCAGGAATGTCTTAAAGACTATCCTAAACCCCTAGATAGCAGGTCGTGCTGGGGTAATTAAATGATTCCGTTTCAATTGGCTGATTTGCTCAGGGCCTTTGCGGTATCGCTCTTGCAAAATAAACTGCTTCCTTGTGTAGTTAGCCATATTTTACTTCTGGCTGATACACCGTTAGTTTATGACTTTCGCTGGGTTGTAAAATCCTTTGGGGATCCTGCAGGGTAGAAGATAACACGCATGGCTGTTATAACGCAGTTAGTCTGTCAGATTACAAAAAAGGGTTAATATTTTTTCTCTGGTGCAGAGTTCTCTTTTTCATGTTCTGTATGTGCTTGGACATATAAGGGAAAGACAGCTTTTCAAACAGCATACTTCTGCCGGTGTTGCTTATGTTTCCTTTATCATATATGTTGTAGCTGATGAAGGTGCCAGCTTATCTTATCGTTACCAACATCTCTTGTCTTGCAGGTTTGCAGCATGAAGGGATATTCAGAGTGTCTGGGTCACAAGTTGAAGTAAATGACATAAAAAATGCATTTGAGAGAGGTAAGGAGGATCTCAGAAATTATTGCCAAATGTATTCATTTAAGTGATCTGAAACGGTGTGTTTTGAATGCAACTTGCTATATTTTGTTCCTTTGATTTTTGTGTTTCCTAAGTGAGTCTAGTCCAAACACTTTTCTAGTGCTCATTAACCTTGAATACTCAGTTGTTTGGCATTATGCTTTATATCTTGTAGAGTCTCTGTGTAATAAATATTCTGAATTCAGTCTTCTCCCATGTCGATAGTTTATTGATTATTTGTAACACTAAAGGATATAGAGAATTTCATTATTGAGTTTAACTGCCTTTTCCTCCCTTCTCCTCCCAGCTCTTTGTGATGAAATTCTGGGTTTTCCATGTTCTTGAGGCACAGCTTGGCTACATTTATTCTAAATATCAGCAAGTGAGAGAGTAACTTGACATAGCTTTTAATAGATTTGATTTTCGATGTGAAGAACCATTCCATACAAAGGCAAAGAACGGCTGGGAGCCTCCTGACTCATCAGCTTCTAGCTGGGCTGTTCTCCCGAGCAGAGCAGGTTCGCAAGAGCTTGCTCTTCAGGCAGTCCTCACAGCCCATCTCCCCAGTCTTGCTTGGGTCACTGAAAGCAACAGGGCTTGTGTTAATTCCCTGAATACATCACTCTAAAGGAATATAGTCAATGTGTTTCTGTGCTTGCCCTTGGAAGAGACAAGCAGTAATTACTTAGGCATAGCGAGTTTATTTTGCTTTTGGGAAAAGATGAGTTTGGACAACATGTGTGAAAAATGGCATCTAATTTCACCTGTCTTCATCTCCATCCACCTGAGAATTAAAATCCTCAAGAACAGAGGAAGCAGAAATGTGTATCATAGACTGCAGGTAAAGGCTTGATATCAGAATGAAAGAGCTCTTTTTTTAAATAAAGGAAATACTGGTCATCTTGGGAAAATAGCCAGTTGTTCCAGCACTAATATGCAGAAATAAAAAGGTGATTTTTTTTTTTTTCATCATCTCGTTTGTCTCTGTAAAGCATATGATATACAGAACTGCCAAAGTTAACAATAACATCTCTGCAGTTTATTACTTCGTCCAGAACCCTTGGTGGCAGTTAATATCAAGGATAATGCTCTGGTTTGTAGTGGCCCATTTATTATCCTGTGTGTTATTAAGATAATAGGCAAGCTTTGGTAATTTCAGTCACATAATGGATATATATAGCTTCAATTTGAGGATTGCCCCATCATTAAATCTAATTATATCTGATAGGGAGTTTTCCTTAGGGAACAACTCCTTAAGCGGCCATCTTTTCTTTTGTAATATGGACAAACTGTGGCGTATCTGCGGTGACAAATTATCTGTCCCAGAAACACACACACATGCCCCTGCCAATTCTATGTAAGACGTCTGCATCCTGCTGAGCCACGCGCACGATGCTCAATGGCCTCTTGCACGTGTGCGCTGAATCCACCAGTGTTTGTTGTGAGTTCGCAGAGACCCCCGCTCCTGTAATGTTCACCTCCGTGGCGGATCTGTGAAGTTCACACCCTACCAAAATATCTGGAGTGCAGAGCCTGGAAGTGTTACTACTGCTGTCGGAGCAACACCACCCTTGGTGGGTGTGAGCCAGGCGCTACGGTGTCAGGCTGTCGTCTGCGTGACAGAAAGCTGCCCCAGGTCTCCCGGGACGGCTGTCAGAGGCTTTCCTCCTCTACCACGACACACGGGAGAGTTCTCTCTCTACCTCACGCTGGTTGTAGCGCAGCTGGAGTAGGTGGGATTAACTTTGCGCCGCATAAATCCTTTTCTCCAGCTGAGGTGCATCTTTCCAGTCTGATACTTTTCTCCAGTATTCTGATTTTCTTGCCTGTTTTTCTTTGTTTGTCATGAAGGAGAAGATCCGTTGGCTGGGGACCAGAATGACCATGACATGGATTCAATAGCAGGAGTTCTAAAGCTGTATTTTCGAGGGTTGGAGCACCCTCTCTTCCCTAAGGATATCTTTCATGATCTGATTGCCTGTGTCAGTAAGTATATGAAGATCTGAAAAGAAATAGGATTAATTTTTCTAACCTCCCACTTTTCTCTCCTCCCCTCCCCTTTTTTTCCTGACTCCAAAATAAGCTTTTTTGTGGTTACTCTGGTGGGGTTTACATTGCACTGGTATCCTAGTCTCTGCTAGCCAGAGTCTGGGCAGTTACCTGGTCCAAGCCATCTTTATTCTAATAGCAATTTTTTTATGAATGAGCAAGGAGGTAGAAATGAGTAGATTTTAAGGGCTGCGTCATGGATTTCTCTGAGACACTGCTTCCTGACAGAATGCTTTTAAAACAGAATAAACCAAAAACCTCCACTTCTGAAAAAACAATCTTTAAGGCCTTTCATCAGAAGGTGGCAGAAGTGCCCTCAGAAGCTGAGATCGGGGTTTCTTGCCCTGTGTGCTGTCCGTGGCGTTGATAGATACACACTGGTGTATGTCTGCTGCACGCTTCTGCGTTCTGCGTGCTCTCGTTAGCTGGCGGGGCAATAGCCATATACCTTTTAGCTTCATCACCACGAGGGGCCATCTGTTGACTCCTGTTATAAAGAAAATCATGACAATTGGGTTGTTAAGGTTTCTGATGGTTTCTAAAGGCAGTTCTGGTAGGCAGAGGGTTGTTTGTGTTTTTTGTATGGGAACAACCTCATTTTAAATGGCCTGGCTATTACCATGTCCTTCAGAATTGCAGAATGAGTCTATTGTCAAAGTAGTGAAATGCCCTTTTGGGGTGGCAGCCTTTGAAGTAAAGCAGAAGATAACTGCTTCTCAAATGACTCGTGGTTTTCTTCTCCTGATAAATGCTTTTACAGAGCTGAATTCACATTATATGAAAAGTAAAATCTGCTTCCAAATAAGTTCTCCCTTCTGAGATGATTTATGCTACCCACTTATTTCTCAGTAGGCTGCTGCACACAGAGCTTTTTGCCTCACCCTTTAACTATGTTGATTTTCCTTTGAGTGTTATACAATTTCTTTTTTAACCACCCACCTTTCTAAGCTAACTTGAATGAGCTATTGTGCCAGAGCTATTGAAACAGATGACATCCAGTGCTCCCACGCTAGGAAGGAACTTGCAGCGTAGTTTCATGTGTTCAGGGACCTTCATTGTCAAAGGCTTCGCCTGCAGGTTCCGCAGCCTTTGCGTTCCCATGCAGTGGTGGAGGATCTGGGAAATGGGCAGACCCTTTCTTCCTCCTCCTGCTCTGCCGGCTGCCCTTCTTAATAGTTTGCACAGGAACCATGATAGTATACTGTTTCCAAGTTTTGGTATGGTGACTCTGTGGTGCTGCTCTTCCTTTCAGCAATGGATAATTTACAAGAGAGAGCCCTCCACATCCGGAAAGTGCTTCTCAACCTGCCGAAGACCACTCTGATTGTAATGAGATACCTCTTTGCATTCCTCAATCAGTGAGTATCCTTGAGAGCACCATGGCCCCACTGCAGGACTTGGTGTAAACGTGATAAATGGCAGAACCAGCCTTAACATTGCTGCGTGTGATCTGAGCAGCAGTTCGAGGCGCAGATGCCACAGCAGTTTGCTATTGCATTCACCTTCCTGGGCGGCTTTTCAGCCTTGCTGAAATTCATCCCAATGATATGAATGCAATCTCAAAGGAGTTCCAGGAATGAAAGTGAATAATGTGCTGGTAATCCAAGCAAAAAGTGATATGAAAGAGTCAGAAGCAGGGTCCCACACCAGCGAGGAGCGGTATGTACTAAGTAGCGTGGGTGGTGGAGAGTGAGTTTATTTTCTTAAAACAGTCCACTGCATCTGGTTCACTGCATAGCTTGGCAGCAAGGAGGCAGTAGTTTCCTCCAGTAACGTGATCTTGACACCTGACATAGTGTAAAGGAAAAATGTCCTAACCAGAGGGTTATATATACATTGTCAGAGCCCTTTGGATACCATTTAGGTGAAAGAGAAATACAACAATAAGACAGTATTTTGATGTAACAAAGACCTGAGGCTTACGGTCTGTTCCTGTAAAGCTCCAGTTCATCAGATACTTTTGATGAACATCTTATTCCTTACATTAAAATGAGGCAATGTTAGGGTTTGAGTTTTTTTCTAAAAGATTTGTATTAAAATGGAGCAGGACATGAACTAAACCTATCGATATATTCCAATGGTTATTTCTGTTTGGAAAGCAGGGGGGTTGTTTCCCAGATGTCACTGCTGGAGTCACTGAAGTGTGACTTTCCAGTCTCGGTAGCTTTTGATTATTCCAAGTAGTGATCTAGAAAACAGGGAGTTTCAAGGGGAATAGTATTGGAACTGAGTTTTCTGTTCAATCTTTAATTGGCAGCTGAAAGGCTTAAATTGTAAGTTTGGGACAAAATTTAATGAGATAAAAATTGTGTTTTAAAAAATGGCACTATGTAGAAATGAAAAGATTCAGATTTGCTGGGAAATCCTGAGGAAGAGTTCTAAAAAAGGCCCACCTGAGAAGCTCCTGGGCCTTGCAGAAAGGATGTAACGCTCTGCATGTTTGATCACACACACTTAGGCAGAGGGGACCTGATACAACTCTGGTATTGAGTGCTGGGCTGCAAGTGGGCTGTGAACAACAGTAATACAGAAGAATTAAAGATTAATGTGTCCCCCCCCCTTGTAAAGTCAGCACCCACTACTTTTCACATAGTCTCAAGCTTTCAAGCTCCCTTTGTGGTTTCTATTTCATTTCTTTGTAAATGCAATCAGTATCTCTTTTTTTTTTTTTTTTTTTTTACACGAACCCAGAACATTCACGTCCCAGCCGATCAGCTTTCAGCAGCAGAAAGCCGAAAGCAAACCTTCCAAGCTCAACTGTGTGTTCTTCAGCAGATGATGATGATGATAATGATGATGTTAACCCTCCTCCCCACTTCTCTCTTTTGCAGCTTATCTCAGTTCAGTGAAGAGAACATGATGGATCCCTACAACTTAGCCATCTGCTTTGGGCCAACACTGATGTCTGTGCCTGAAGGTCATGATCAAGTCTCTTGCCAAGCTCATGTCAATGAATTGATCAAAACCATCATCATCCAACATGAGAACATCTTCCCAGGACCAAGGGAGCTGGAGGGTCCAGTCTATAGCAGAGGTGGAAACACCGAGGATTACTGGTATGATAGATACCACTGAGGAGAAAATGAAGGGGTGGATATTTATTTATGGATTAGCATGCTACAGTCATGCGTTCTACATTGTCTCTAATTCTGGATTTGAGCATCTGGCCCAGCCTTTCAAAAATCTGTTTTATGGAAGGGAAGATGGTTCTGGTGTCTCTGGAGAGTCATCAACTTAAAAGAAATAAGCTGGTAGAAACTAGCTATTCAGTTGTCAAACCTAGCTTGCTTATCGTGTTGTGTGGGGATCTTCTTGGATGTTCTGGTATGGTGGTTGCCAAAATCAATTTTTTTGTCTTTTTTTTTTCTTTTTCTTTTTTCCCCTTGCTTTTCCCGTTGTTTTTTTTCCTGCTTGTCTTGAGTGCCTTTGCTTCAGACACAGAGGTCACTTGCAGCTGAACCTAGAAAGCTGTGGCATGGTTTAATTTTCAGGGCAGCACTGATGGTGGGGGAGGGAAGAGGGAGGAATGCAAAATCACCGTTTCCATCCAGCTTAAAGCTCAAGAGGCCCGGCCGTGTGTTCAGTCTGAAAGCCACATCTGGAAGCAATTCAGCCAGAGCGGCTCCTGTCATCTGGGGTGGAAGGTTGGGGAGTGGGGGAAGGAAAGGAGGTGTTTTCTTTCCTACTAGCCAAGCTGATCTCTCCCTCTGTAAATGAGGAATCTTAAATTGTGTCCTGCTTCCTCCCTTCCCCTCCTCCAGTGTCCCAGGAATGCAAATGATTATTTTCATACACTAAAATAAATACATTTTCTTAAATGAAGTCACTCTGGTGACAGAGCTAGCCTTGTTTCAGAGTAGCTTTAACTGTCAGCTCACTCCACGTACGTGCAGTGAGGAGAGGCTCCTCTATAGTAACTGCTGTGTGCAGAAGACTTGCCAGCGCCTCTTTTGGAAATTCTGTTACTCTTACCTTTTGCTCTGATGTTTTTAGCTGATGTTGTATGTGAAAGACTTGTAGAGGGAAAAAAAAGAATTAAGAATTTTTATTGACCTTAAGGAAGCACATTAACTTCGAGAAGAGGTTTTGTCCCATAAGGTGAAGGGAATAAAATTATTAAATCTTCAGTACGCTCAGAATGGGTAACACTTCACATGAGTGTGTAGGAGGCAAAATACCCTGGAAGGTAATAGCAGTTTTCTGGAGGCATTTGGTTTTTCTTCATCACTCTTCCTGACCACCGTGACCTGAGACCCTGTTAAGCAGAGAAGGGAGACTGCTTAAAGTCAGGAAGAAGCATCTGGTTCCCATTCAAGCCTTCTCATAGCCCTGGTGTTTAGATAGTTGTTAGTTACTGCCCACAGGGCTCCTTGCTGCACCGTGTGTAAGCAGCGGAGTGAGCCCTTGTCTTTGGGCTGATTCATCAGGGAACGGAGCCTGCTACACTTGTAATCGCCCGCTGCCGCTTCGCTGGGCTGAGTCTTTGTGCCGGGGAACTCGCAGGCGGTGCTTTGGTGTGGAGGCTGCCCGGGCTCAGCGCCACGGCTCGTGTGCTCTGCGCCTCCATGCCTGCGCTGCTCGCTTCGAGTCGGCAGCTGCCCAGGAGCTTTGACACGGCTTGCCTCGGGCAGAGGAGGGTAGGGCAAGGTTCAGAGTTTATGACAAATTCAGAGCTGTGCTGCAGGCATCTTTGAAATACTGCCTTTGAGTCAAGCCCAGGACTGCTCTGCATCTGTCTGTCCATCCGAGACTGCACGAGGACAGCATGGGGAGCATCCAGGAGTCCTGCGTACCGGCAAGTGAGACCATCGGAATCGCAGGGAAGAAGATACCTTATAGATGCTCACCTTCCATTGCATTCCTCTGGCAGTGTATATTGCTCACACTTTCAGAGTCCTCGGGGTGAAACCCAGCAGCCTAGCTCCAACCACTGCGGCCCACGCAATGGAGAGACTGACTCTGCAGCAAGGACGGGTTTTTGGGTGGAAAGTGCCGGTGGAGGCATGGATAGGAAGAGGCACGTGGTCTTTGCAGTCTTTGGTTCTTTAGCGTTGGCTGTACGCGACATTACTTCACGGTCTGTGTGAAACTTTAGCCCTCAATGCTGTGTTCCTCTTGGGACCTCCGTTTGGCTCCAGATTCTTCTGTAAACTTTATTAAGTAGCATAAAGGCTTTGCAAAGGATGGGAAGGTTGATTCCTGAGGAGCTGACTCGGAAGATGGTGGGGCAGCTTTGTGTCATGTGGATTAAGCATAACAAGACACCAGAATTATCCAAACATTTTACCCCTTATCCTTTTTGGTTTTTCTCCTATTTAAAAGAGTATAGGAGGTAGATTACCAAAGGGAGAGCACTCTACATCCGTGACCACTCACTTTAACCATTGCAAGGCCAAAATGAGGGGTGAAGTTATTACCGTGTGAAGAGAATTTAAAAAAATCACCTTTAACGAGTCCCAGTGTAAGAGTGCAGCAAATGCGTTTTGTCTTCAGCAACAGCATCTGGTAAGATGAGGAGCGAGCACTTTTTTCCCTTCTAAGACGAGCAGGCAGGGCAGGCAGGCAGTGCTGCCAGCTGGCAGCAGGTCTGCGGAGCTGCTGGGAGAGGCCATGGATCCTCTTCCAGTTTCCTTTCTGCTCCTCTCCTGAGGGAACTGCTCACGTAGCTTCTTACAAAAACATAACCTTCGGTTGCCACTTGTTGTCTATTGATCCTTTCAAAGCTTTTCTTCATGCAAAACATAAATGAGTACTCTTGGTGGCTTAGGCGCTCTGTAAATAAAGATTCCAGGCACTTTATCTGGCTATGGGAATCGTTCAGCAATATGAATGGGACAATTTAGGTTTGGATTAAAAGGGAAGGAGGGAGATGACAAACTCAGACCTGGAAATATCATTATGAACTGAGAAATGATTTCCCCCAGGAAGTGGCAGTTATCTCATCAGTCACCTAATGAGCTAATTAAAGCAATGAAGAATGTAGCTGAGGGAATAATTCTGGTATGGCAGAGAGGAGCTAGACCAAACATGCCACTGGTATCTGACTTGTAAACATCTCCAGAGGTCTGGACTATAAGATCTGAACTTGGGCTTTCCTGATAGCATAGAGAAAGTTAATGAAGACGTTCAATTTGCTTGATCAAATAAGAATTTAGTCAATGTGTCAAAAGTCCAGCTAAGGTACATACAAGTGCTTCTGCAAAGCGTCTGTCACAGTGGAACCTAGATACTGACTTCTGATATGGATGTCCCTAGATGAATTATCTTAGATTTTTGTAAATGAGGAAACTTGATTTCCACCAGTGTAAAGCACCATCTGTATTTCCTTCTGTTGTAGTGAAAGTCCTCACGGAGAGCGAGCCTCAGCAGAAGACTCTGTTCAGGACGTTACGGCTGAACACCACACCAGTGATGATGGTACGCAAAGTCTATTAACTCTTTGGGTAACTGGTGCGACCTACTGCGGGGGAGGCAGAGGAGATAGTGCCTTGTAATTTAAGTTCAAAGTTAGTCCAAATTGGAGTTTAAATCAGCATAGTCACTTGAAACGTCACATACAGCATTTGATGCCAAAAAAGTTTGGGATCAACAAGGGTCTTTAGAAGTTACCTGACTATTTTTAAAGTCTCTCTTTTTTCAAGGTTATCTCAGCTGCAGGCCTGGACACACTCCATGCTTGCGTGACTGTTTGAGCCCCTCTGTACCTTAGAAGGATCTCAGAGTTGGAAAGTCATGGGGGAAGCGTAGAGCCAAAGGCTGGGCTGTTTCAGCGCGTACTCCCGCTCCCGTCTGAGTGTGCCAGGTGTTTCCCCTTTCCATAGCTTTGGTGAGGGAATTGTGTGCTTTAAGCCCCAGTGGTTCTGCATTAAGGAAGCAAGTAAAGTAAAATCAAAAGCTGTTTGTCTTCGTCTGAGAGCCAGGTTTTAGGGTAGAGGGTCCTGGTGACATCTCTCATCGATAATTTTTGTGTCTCCTTGGGGAAACTCTGTTACATTTCTTGTCTGATCAGTGCAAAGGGTGCCAACGCTGAGAATTTCACGGTATTTCCTAAGGAAAAGGTGACACCGCAGTCCTGGAGTGTCTGTTGTTGATACTTCCAAAGCCCCTCTCTGCAATGGGGAACAGCTGCACGTCAGGCCCATCCAGAGCGGAGGAAAAGATTACGTTACTGATGTGAAACGGTGCTCCTCAGAATACTGACCAGCCTGTAAAGCAGACTGACAAAACCAGGACAGAATATGTTGGGTTTTTTTCTTGGGTTTTGGCCTCTTGCAGTTGTCCAAGTAAGTTCTGCGATGGTTTTACTTGTGATGGCCTCACTTGTAAAGGTGGGAAGAAGCCAGCGTTCCCTTAAAATTAGGTGGCTTCCTTTTTGTGCTGGTCTTTAGGAATTTGCTTGATAGCCCTGCCACGTGCTCCTGCTGGCTTCGTGGTGTTCACACGCCAATAACAAAGTAAACTATGTTGGGCACTGCTAGAAATGCTGGAAAATGAGTTCTCCCTCAGCAAGGTCAGGCACTGTCACAGTGACTCCTCACCAAGGTTGTTGGGAGGAAACACAAAGCATGCAGGAATGAAACACGAGTTCGCTGTCTGTCTTGAACAGAGTGTTCTTTCTGAAAAGTGTTAGCTGCTTAAAAATGCATGAAAACATGTCCTTTTCGAGTTTGTACCTAAAGAAGGAGCAATTTTATTGCTGTAATGAAGGAAAGGCTAACTCATCCCCCATCTGTAAAACCTGGGACTATAGTCTGCAGGCTGGTGCACCATGGGGTGTACTTGCATTGTTTCTGTATGGGATTTTTAGATCTCTTATGTGGCTGAAAGGGTACAATGATGAGAAAATGAGCAGTTAGAGATTAGAGAAGGACAAGGTTTTACAGCCTCTGGAACTAGATTGCGTGGGGCCCCTGAACAAGGTAAAATTTGGAGGCGTTTTGGATGGAGTTGTGCAACCTACATGGAATATTCCATAGGAAGCGTTTGGGAGGGAGCGTTTGGCACCAAAGCAGAGGAGGGAGCTGGGCCTCTATCTCTTTGAGGGAGCAGCAAGGTCTGGTTAACTGAGGAGTCTCACATCCTTCTAATTGAGCTGTGCAGTGTCACACCTCGGGCGTGCTTGCCAGATGTGCAGTGTACAACTCCGCAACTCAGTGGGACGGATGTTTTTAGGTTTTTCTCACTCCCTCAGTCTTTAGATGTGACTAAGTACTTGCTCCTTTAGCTCTTCCATGAGGCTGGCACTAGTCCTCTCGAAGTTAAGCTGTCATCCCAGCAGCCTTCGTTGAAGGAAGGAATTGGTTTTGGAGTAGTTTTTTTGCAGAGCGTCCCTGCTGTTGACCGTCAGCCTCGCTGCACGAGTGAGTGGACACCCTGGTTTGAGACAGGCATAAGAGGTCAGAAATGCTGAAAGACAAGCAGGTCATATGTTTGCTAAATTATGTGTATTAGTGGAAAGATTTTAAACTGCTGCTTTCCTGCACGGGCTGTCAGACTGGCAGGGGTAATTGTTTGGCTTAGCCTTATTACTCTTTATTCGCACAGCTTTCTTCTCGGAGCATAAGTGTAGTAGGAAAAAGCTACTGGAAATTAGAGTCTAAAATCACTTCTCTGGATGAAAGCCAGAGTCCTAAAAAGCAAATTGGAAACATAAGAAACCTGAGTGCCGCGCTCATCTGGAACAATAAACACTTCCTAATGAAACAGATGGAATTTACAAAACCACACTCCCATCCCCTTCGTAAATGGAGGGGGACACCAAAAAACAGCATTATCTCTTTTTTTTAATGTTGAAGCTGGCTCCAGAGGCAAAACAAGCAAGAGGAAAGAAGGAGCCAAAACCAGATAACCATGTGCTTTGGGGAGTCTGGAGCAAGGCGAATATCGCAAGCTGCAAACATGGGCCAGGCTCTTCTCACCCTTACAAATATCTTGCTGGTTGCTGAGAGCTGATAATGGATTGGTGTGAGGCTGACCAAAGGCCGCTCTGAAGCGTGTGATTTGACAGAATTCCCAGCTGTCTGGTTTAGTAATGGAGAAATTAATTGTTGGGGGGTCAATCTAGCAGATCCCATGGCTGATTGCCCTCGGTCCCCGGTCACTTTGTGCTTTGTGACTAGAGATGCTGATGGGGCTCTTTGGGGGATGCTCTTTTTCTGCTCTCTCAGACCAGCTGATGAGATGTGGTACTGCAGCATCAGCTCACTCCCAGGGATTTACACTATATATTTTCTCAAGCCCAACCTTGCCTGCCTACAGTCTGCCTTGGAGACCTAATTCTTGAGCGTATGCTCTCCCAAGGAATAATTGTAAAAGCTGTGGCTCGTGTTTGGCCTTCCAGTCCTTTTGGGCTGAGTCTTGCACTGTAGAAGCTTCCCGTGATGCTGAGATCTCAGTATGAAATGGCGTATCTTTCCTCGTCCTGGAAGAGGAACCACAAATCTCTTTCTCTGGGAAAGAACTCATTTTCCATGGACTGCTTGGCTGTGTTAAAGCTCCTTTAAAGTAATTAGAGGCTGAAGTCCACTGGGGCTGTGTGGCTGAGCTCATCTCCATTCCCCCGATTCCTGCCTAGCATTGGGAGCTGGCTTAATATATATTTAGACTCAACCAATGACAGGTTTTTCTAAGTCTTAAAATTAATCCACGTGAATTCCATATTGCTTTTCCTGAGTGTCTAAATGCCCATATTGTCCCTCTGTATAATATCAGAGTCCTGCAGGGACCTGGATTAGTGGCTGGTTGCAGACACAGCATGGCTGTAGTTCTTCTGGGAGCTTTTCAGGTAGGAGTAGTCGGACTTGGAGCAAACTGCGCAGCTCCGCTCTGCTCGGCGTGCACGGTGCAGCTGTACGGAGCCCGGGGGAGCCGCTTGCTCTCCTGATTGCTGCACAAACCGCAGCGGTTGAGGCACCGAATGTTTTCGTTAGCTTCCATGACAGTTCGATGAATAGCATGGCCTCCCACGGTGCCAGAATCTGGTCTCCTGGGTCAGGTGAACCTCACAGGCAGCAGAAATTTCCTTCTGAATAGACGTTTTATTTCTGAAACAGCTTGGAATCAGAGGCTATTTCCCTCCCTAAATGCTAATAACAACTCCTGCCTGCCCAGGAGGTTTAGTTTAGCTGCCTTTAGGAAGGCGTACCATAGGCAGATTTTTGTCTGGAACACACCCGAGTGCTACTCAGCTTTGAATTTTTTTTTTATTTTAATGAGATACTAATTTTACCGTTGCCACTTCCATCTTTGTATACTTGAATTGCTGTAAGTGGGTTTATGACTTGGAAAACGTGACTGTGTCCACCACGTAGAGATTAGTTAATGCTGAAATTGCAACATCCTCATATTATAGGGGTTTCCCTCTGAATCTTACCTGCTTCAACCCTCTGCTGCCTTAAGAAGCAACACTTTATCCTCTTCCATGCTCTCATCATAAGCTGTTTTATGGTAGGTTTAAACTGTTGAATACTTACCTGAGGCCAAGTGTTTAGTGAATTATTGTTTATTCCCTTCTATCTCCTAGAGTGTGAGCCCATAGAAGCAATAGCGAAGTTCGACTACATTGGCAGGACTGCACGAGAGCTGTCCTTTAAAAAAGGAGCTTCTCTCTTACTCTATCAGCGGGCCTCAGATGACTGGTGGGAGGGACGCCACAATGGAATTGACGGCCTTATTCCTCATCAGTATATCGTCGTTCAAGACACGTATGTTATACTTTAAGCCCATCTGCAAGACGGGCTTGCTTAAAACTCAGGTGTGGAATGGAGTGCTTGTGTCAGGATGTCGTGGGGAGAGTTCATCCTTCGACCTTCCCGGCAAGAAGGGAGTCCTCTTGAAACAAGCAGAGCTCCGCAGAGGCGTAGGTGTCCACGGGTGTGGAGGCATGATATAAAAATGGTTCTGGTGCTGCCAGCCTGTTAAAGACACAGAGCTGGGATCTCCACAGAAATCAGGCACTCTCATTTGAAAGATACGTAATGATTCTTAAGAGAAAGATGCTAGCACAGTGCTGTTTTCCTGCGTGTATGTTTACGTACGCAGAGCTATATTTGAAATTCAGCGCTGTTGGTCCTGTTTTGGTTGTGATTTCCTTCCCTCCTCCTTCCTAGTGAGGATGGTATCTCTGAAAGATCCAGTCCGAAGTCTGAAATAGAAATAAATTCTGAGCCACCGGAAGAAAAAGTGACTGCTAGAGCTGGTGCCAGTTGCCCAAGTGGGGGTCACGTCGCAGATATTTACCTTGCAAACATCAACAAGTAAGAACAGCCTTGCATTATTTCACTTAAGTGTAAAGATGATCATCATCTTGGTGATGATCATCATCTTGGTGATGAGTCCAGTACAATATTCCTTTCCCTGAGAAAGGTTGACTAATGAGCGCTGCCACCATTATTCTCTGCTTCCCCCTCTTCTAACTTGCTCACATTTTCCTGTCCCCTCTCTCTCTCTGTCACCTGTGTGGCCAATGCTCATTTAAAATCCCACTGGCTTCTCTTCCCTATCCCTAAGGTGCTGTCTGTTCCCATTTTCCCAAATATGTCCTATTTTATAAGCTAAGCACATAGAGGAAGGGAGGGGAATAGCAGCGTGAGTTCTTGTAATTGTGTGTGCCTGTTCCTTGTTATCTTCTGTGATTTGTTATGTCTCGTTTACATTTAACATGTTTTGTTTTATGGGGTGGGGGACAATTTCTTCAGAAACTAGTGTCACATTTTGTGCTAAACGATGTACCTTAAGTCCCACCATCTGGCATTGCCCGTAACATTCTTCCGTTTCTCCAGCACTTCACACCTTAGGTTACTAACCATATGCTTGCAGTGAAACAACACACCTCCCTGTTGCTCTAACTTTACCTCCTCAACCAGAAATTGTTACTTTAGCCAACACTCAACATAATAAAAAAACTGGGAAATTAAGCTATTTACAGACTAAATTTCTTGATCTGTTGTTTAATTATTCTAGAGCAGACTTATCCCCCATATCTTTCTGATTATTTCCTTCATATTAAAAAACTCCACGTCTCTCTATTGTGCAGTGAAGGTATTAATACAATAATTGCAGTTTTATGGGAGTGCATATTTTTAACCTTCAGTTAGTTTAACGGAATGTAGGCTTTAAAGGCATTAACAGAAATGCATCCTTTTTAAAGGTTTGGACCTGCTAATGTCCTACACAGAGCCTGGCCCTTAGTTTATGGGAGTCGGCAGAGCTCCATTGATACCGGTGAAGCTGTGTTCATCTGCATCAGCTTGGGATCTGGGCTTTCTTTTACGATATTTATTGTCTGAGCCATTGAAGTATGCCATTGTGCCAGTTACGGAAAGATTTGTTTAATGAACAGACCTTTGTTGGAGCTTCACCATCTGCTGGTTTTGGTAGTGTTGTATGTAGTGTTTGTAAGAAGCCTGGGTAATGTCCACTCCAGGTTTGTTGGTTTTTGGTTTTTTGGTTTTTTTTCCCTTTAGTAGGGAAACTGATATTTAGCAATAGTAGCATAAGACTCATTTTGTTGTTTTTTCTTTAGGAATGAATCTTCTGACCTATGTGTGAACAGACTTGAGCAAAATTAAATCAGATGGTTTCGCAATGACAGTTGTGCCACCCACTGAATTATTATTTGGATGCCAAAATCCTACTGGAGTTAACACTTTCTTGCAGTTATTCATGGGGCTGGTGCTATATATAAATGGATCCTTCCCTGTATAATGGATGCCAAGCTTCAGACCTATGGCATAAAGTATTCTACTGCATTGGCCTTCATATGGTTTGAATGGAATCGTGCTGTCAGACCGCATGGTGCTGGGGTAGAAACTAAATTGTTTGGACCAGCTCATCCATTTGACATCATCTTTTGGTATATCTCTAGCCCCACATAGATAATGCCTCGTGGTCCTGCTAAAGCAGTGAAAAAGAAACATCTCTTACCACCAGCAAATACTGGAAATGATTGTTAACCCCAAACTTGGGGTTCTTTGCTTGCCAATCTCTGAAAATAACAACTTGATGCCTTGGGCCAGGAGCTTAGTAGACTTATACTGTGTCCTCCAGTCAAAAATTGTAGCTCTGCTCTTCTAATGTAATAAAAACACATCATCAAAACCTGTTGATGGCACAGAGGGTTTTTTTTGTTCAAATATAAATTCTTTTCTTCATGACCAAGTTAATTACATTCCATCCAAGTTTTCTGTTTTTGCTGTGAATGTGCACAGCTGCCAGAAACTCAGTCTTGTTGTTAGAAGTGTTAAACTGGAATGATTTATAATTTTACTGTCTCAGCAATGACGCCTAAAATCCTGGGTGTATTTGTCATCTTTATGTCTCTTCCCATTGTCCTCTGTGTTGTTTGGGGGGATATCTTCAAATTACAGCCCGTTACGTGTACCTGCTTGTATTGACCTGTTTTGCTTTTGTGACTGAAGGCAAAGAAAGAAACCAGAGTCAGGCAGCATCAGAAGAGCCTTCCGTCAAAGTGACAGCCACGGACTAGGTAGTTCAATGGCAGAACCAGCCTCCCCAGGAGCCATAGCCAGTTCCAGACCCTCATCTCAGCCCATAATGAGCCAAAGTCTTCCCAAGGAGGTTCCAGATAAATGCTCCATCAGTGGCCACGGCAGCCTCAATTCTATCAGCCGACATTCGTCCCTGAAGAACAGGATAGACAGCCCGCAGATCCGGAAAACTGTGACAGCAGGGAGGTCCAAGAGCTTCAACAACCACCGGCCCATGGACCCTGAAGTTATTGCACAGGTAAATAGGAGTGCTTTGCCTTAAGGATTTGCATTGGAAACTTAAGCGACCTTGGAGACAATGAGATGTTTTAATGAGAAGTCTGATTTAATCTTGTATCCCTTCCCTTCTCTCAGTGCGCTGTTAGCTTACTGCACAGCTTGAGTCTAGTCTTTCAACCTCACTTTGTGTAAGTCACTGAAGCGGCTTTCATGAGCGAAGATAAACAGGCAGGTCCTTCCTCCATTAAAAACTTAGCCCTGCTCATTATTCAGAATTTAGTTTCAATAATAAAAATGTCCATTTCAGGAAGTTACACAGATTCCAAAGCTCTGTCAGCAAAAAATGAAATAATCATAACTTCAAGACAGGAGAAAAGTAAAGTATTTAGTGTCAGTTTAACATTCTCCTGTCAGTTGTGCAAACTTGCCTGTGGTTAGACATTAGAAGCACATGGAGTGGTACAGTCAAAATAAAAGCAGACTGCTGAGTTGTACAGTGCTCACAGTGGCATCTTTGTATGCTTACAGGGTTCAGTGTGTGGTTACGAACCAACTTTGAACATAATACCGTTAGTTTTCATTAGTTAGTTATTTAGACGAGTGCCTTGAAACGAGAGCAGGCTACCGATGCGTATAGAGCTGTGCTTTAACTTTGCCAAGAGCTCTGCTTTTGGGACTGACTCACACACTGACCAGACAAGGAAACGTCTTCTCGAATTCCTTCCATGCAGCTTAAAGGGAAAGGTGTTCTCAGTATTTTTCTTTGCTAATTTTGACACAGACTGGTTTATTACAGACTCTTCGGCTCTGGGCATATTCTCTGCATCACTGTCTGCAGAGATCTGTCCCGTCCCTGAAGCTGCCACAGCACTGACTGCTGTTACCGAAAACACACGTGGTGTCTTCGCATCCCTGAATCTCTGCTTTCACAAGTAGAACAGAAAACAATTGAAAGTCAGACTTAGATTCGCACAAGTGACAGCTACTAATGGGGTAAACATTGCGGATCTCCCCTTTCTCCCACTCCAAGCCGTTAGATGTGCCTGCACACGTGTGTTGCCTATACCAGCTGTTTGCAGCACGCGATGGATCTATCTAAAGCCAAGGAATGCTTGGCGCTCGGATTACAAAGCCAGCCCTGGGAGACCTGACTTCTCTGCCTGGTTCAGGAGGTTGTAGGTTGCTAAAGAGCTGGGGGAAGATATGTGAGAATTAAACATCATTTTTATTGACAAAACAGTGATAATAAATAAGGTCCAAATAAAAATCTGATGTGTACTCTGATGGAAAGTTGTATTTTGCCATTATGAATATCTCTAGCCCATTTATTCCAGTGGAATTGTAATATATGGTGGTTCTTATCTTCATATCTCATTGTCCTTCCAAGAGTTCGGTTGACATAAATCACTTCCTTTGTTTTTTCAATTAAGATCTAACTGAAGTTGTTCTGTCTCCTCTTCCTGCCAGAACGTTAACTCCATTGTTTTCACTGGAGAAGAGTCTGGGGAGAAAAAGAAAAGAGGGGAAAGAAAAAAAAAAAACAACCAAACCCAAACCCAAAACTGTGTTAAATTAGTGTTTCTATTTGCCCTGTAGTATCTGTTCAAACACCATCTAATAATCATCATGCGTTTTGCATATTTTCCCTAACTTCCTAAGTAAAATCTGCCTGGCCTCAGGATACTCGGAGGTGTCAGATTACTGTCTCTGGTTTCTTCCACCATTCCTTGACTGATTTACCTTCCCCACCCCCCGAAAAACCTCTGAGGAGGCTCAAAAGCTGGAGCCAAGCATTGAGTCAGAGGAAGGCTGAGCTCTTCTGCTCTCCTGCGAATTCGGTGCACCAGTGGGCTCCACAGCACGGGCTGCAGCAAACGTGGAGTCCTGCTGCAGCTGAGAACAGGAAAAGCCACCTTTTTATCTCAAAGTTTATTTGTTAATAACCATAATGCTTTATAAGAGGAAGGAGAAGTGCCAGCTTGAATTTCTGTATATCTTTCTGTCACCTTCTTTGTTTTCTAAAAAACATGAAAATTTTGAGTCCCGTGTAATACCGCTCTGGGAAGGGAAGACATCTCGGACGGCAGCAAGAGCACACGAGGATTTCAGCGTTCAAGCGTGTGGCCCGGTGTCAAAATCGCCAACCCTTTCCTCAAGAATTTACTCTCCCGAATCTCACGTGCCGAATACGCTACAAGAATGGATCCCAATACTTTCAATCACTTGCTTTTCTGGTCGTTGCTGCATTTTGGGATTGTACTTGTCTTTGAAGTCCAAGCAGCGTCAGGACCAGTAAAGGACCAGACGAGCATTGAGCAAGTGCTGGCAATTATTTTGCTCCCTGTTGATGGAAAATATTACTGCTTATTGGCCTCAGCATGGAGCGCTGTATGGTTTGGCATGAGTCTCCCTTTGACACCTAAAGGTCCTCGACCCACCAGTTGATTTGAGTGTTGGTGTTTACAGGCTGAAAACAAACACGTCGTTTTCGAAGACTGACTTTCATCTCTGTATTTATGTGTCTGAGTTCTGCTATTCACTCGGTTTCTCTCTTGTGTTTGCAGGATATTGAAGCTACTATGAACTCTGCTCTGAACGAGCTGCGGGAGCTGGAAAGGCAAAGCAGCGTGAAGCACACGCCGGATGTTGTCCTCGACACCCTGGAGCCTTTGAAAACGTCCCCAGTGGTGGCCCCCACCTCTGAACCTTCCAGCCCTCTGCACACTCAGATCCTCAAGGACACTGAACCAGCTTTCCAGCGCAGCGCTAGCACAGCCGGCGACATACCCTGCACCTTCAGGCCAGTGAAGTCGGTCAAAATGGCCACCCAGGTGAAACCTCCGGCAACTCGGCCGAAGCCTACAGTTTTCCCCAAAACAAACGCCACGAGCCCTGGCGTTGCCTCCTCTGCATCTCAGCAGCCCACTGACAAGTCCTGTACTGTCTGATAAACTTGATGCTGCTCTGTGGATGTAACTGTGTTGTTTCAGATGAAGAGACTCTGTTAAAGACATTAAAATTCCTATTTAACTAAAATTTTTTTTTTTTTTTTTTAACTTCTGCTGAAGGTTAGTTGTGAACTGCTACTTACTGCCGGGAGCACTTCCTGGGAGTAAACTAAGTGGTAACAGCCTCGTCCCATGTACCCTCATCAGTGATGTTTGTAAGGCAAAACAGTTTCATGCCACACGTAGGAAATCCAATATCGGGTCACTGTGAAGCTGAGGAGGAAAACACACAAAAAGCGATGAGTTGGATCTTGGTTTCTAGTTGATGCCTTGTTCAAGTGTTCAGCCACTGAAAGAAATGTTTAGTGGCATCATGTTTTGAATACTGGTGTAGTGACTTATATATTCTGTGTTTCATTTATCACAGGGAAACAATAGGATAGATTTTAGTCTATTGCATGTTTTGGTGCCACTGGTTACGTGGAGCTTGGACATGCCTGTTTCTTGTGCATTATTATTACTCTTATGTCGCCCGCTGGTGCCACGGTGGTTAAGGGTCTGTCTCGACTTCCATCGCATCCTCTGGTTTTGTTTGTTTGCTCTCCCATTCCTCCCCCCGGGGCCAAAGCTCTTGGCCATCCAGCCTCGTCCTTTAGTCGACACTTGTCATGAAGAATAGTTTACTCTGGAACGCTCTTAGACTTTTGTGGAGTTCTACGTAATATGTGTCTGTGCAAATATAAACAAACATGTTCCTGAGGTTTAGGAGCATAAGAGCGAGCCCAGTTGTTGCTTATGGACGATCTAGCTGGTTTCCCCCTTTGCTCTCCCATATTTAAAAACAGCTTTATTGTTTTTCAGTGTAATTTTCAGCCCGTAGGCTGATGTGGTGTGTGGTCTCGGGAGACTGAATGTAAAAATAAGTCAACTTTTGAAAACTAAGCATACTCTCATGGGAGTTCATTTACTAACGCACACATCCTTGTTTTGATCATACATCAAGATGGATCCTTACCAAAATCCCAGTTACAAGCACTGTAAAAACTTCAATCAGAAGTTCTCAAGCTTTGTATCTTCTCCCTCTTGCTGGTTGCAAATGCTTCAGTCGGTGGCCGTGACCGCTGCGAACTGCTTTAGGGATCTCCGCTCTTATAGAGCGGTGTAGGAAACGCTGCTGGGGACGGTGAGGTGACAGCATGCAGCTTCTGGAGTGGCTTCCCTACGTGTTCGTTGGTAGATGGGCATGCCTCCGTAGGACTCCGCAAACACGTGAATGAATTCTTAGTATTTGTATTTATATGGTAGGCAGCAAATGCTTCAGCCGCTAGCAGGCTGCATGAACTCTTTTGTACTCTACTGAGAATTTTCCACAATGCTAACGTTTATTTAATTAAAAAAAAAAAAAAAAAAAAAAAAAAAAAAAGGCATGTGCCATTTACAACGGGAAAGAAGATCTCGCGGTCCTGCAAGAGAGGAGACTCTGGCTGACCCTCAGTTCACCTTGTTCCCAAACTTTTCTGGGATTTGAAAATAAAAGCTGCACATCTCGTGTTTTCATCAAATAAATTCAGGCAAGGACAAGATAAGAAAAGTAATTTTCCTCTCCCATTTAGCTGAGTTTCTTTTAAATTTGTGGGTTTCTCACACTTAGCTTCCTTGTGACTGCAATGTCATTTTAATTGGCACCTAGTAATTAAAACGGAAGAAACAAAGCTAAGAACAATTTCTTCAGTGTACTTTTCTGATGCATTCAGGACATTACTCAGAGAAATGAACAGGGATTTACTGTGTCCCTGTCCATCCCCGCACGCAGGCCCCCGTCTCTACAGATGTAATAAATCCATATTCATGGTGGGTTTTAAAAAGACCCAACTTTCTCTGTGCCCTCAATTAAGAACATGTGAGAAATGGGGAACACCGGAACTATTTCAGTGAGAAGACTCCTGTTACTCGTTTTCTTTAGCTGATCTGTAGCAGCAGTTCCCTCGGGAAGCGCCGCGGTGCGTGTGTGACCGTCACTGGACCTTACCCTGTTCTTCTCGCAGGGGAAGATCCCCAACAGTGCGACCAGCGACCTTTGCTCTCAGGTTCTGATGGACTCCTACCACCAAGGAATCACTTGTTCTTTTGGGAAAAAAAAAATAGAGTTAAACTTGTAATTTTTTGCTCAGGCAGAACTTTCTGGCATTTACTTTTAAGTAGGGAGTTTTTTGGGTTTGTTTTCTTTTTGGTCACAAATGACCAAAGTTAATCTTTGTCAAGAGCAGGATCTCTGTAAATTTACTTCGACTCATTTGTAATGCCTTATTTTCTTTACATTTTTATGCCTAGCATTCATGTTTCTAAGAATAAGTGTCCAGCCACGCACAGCACATTTGGAGGAGATGCTCTTTTCTCTCTTCGAGGTCTGAAGTATGAATAGAAATTAAGAGATTTAAAAAAAAAAAAAATAAAAAATAAAAAAGACTTCAGGTTACTGTAACAGCAACTGTCTGTATATGAATTACTGTGCTTCTCTCTAGCATCCACAGCTCTGGGACAATCCTACTGTCAAGGGGAATCTGCTTCGCAGGATAACCTGTACATTGAGCAACTCAACTGGAATTTTGGTGTGCACTGTGATTGACACTTACACTTACAGCAAGCAATATGGCAGGCTGAAGATCGTCCTTCCTCTTCCACATGCTCTGGGTCTGGCCAGCCAGCAGAAAATTCACACGCGCGCGCACACACACGGGAGAATAAAAACAACAGCAACAACAAAAAAAAAAAACAAGGAAACTTAGCTTGTCTGCTTCACTCTGTGAACATGCAATGCCGGGAGAACATTTGCCACAAGTGGTTTATGACCAGTTGTTGCGGGAGAGGTGGGAAGGAGAAACTGGAAACGTCGGCACCGCTCCTTGCAAAACCAGTGGGCATCTTGGAGAAGAGACCAATGTAGAGTGGACCAGTACGACACAGTGGTTTGCTTGGGGAGGTATCAATGTTACTTCATATCTTCATATTCAGAAGAAATATTAGCTCTTCCATGGAAATTCTCTTTCATGACTTTTATGTAATGTTTGTGTCAAATATAAAGACAAGAAGTGTTTGATAACTGGAATAACGTCTGTCTGTTTGATAGTGCTTTGTATGAACAAAGGATTCTTGTTCATCAGATGTTGGATTGAAATAATCCAAAGCAAAACTTTTAAAATAAAATACGATTTTAGGTGATCAATCTTAATAGTTTCTGAAGCTCTAACCTTTTATGTTTTATTTCCCTAGTTGGGAATTGAGCAGTGTGCTTTAACGGTTGCTAAATTTCTGCCTCTCTAAGGTAATCCAAAGGCTCGCAGTTTATAACTTGTAAATTTGTTCTTCATGTCAAAGCAGTGGGACATGATCAAACTCTCTCACTTTACCTGTACTGGATATTTTGTTGCAATGAAAGTGATCAAATAATTAGAGTGCACTGTGACAGCAGAAAAAAAATTGTTGTATATGTATGTATTTTGATACCTGTTCAAAAAGAGTCTTTGGGTTTCCTGTGATGAATACCTCATATGTTGGGTTCGGGGAGTTTTTGTTGAATTTGTTTCTGTTGAATTTGTTGTGGTTTGGTTTTTTTTTGCTTTTTTTTTTTTTTCTTTTAAGGCAAGATTGTTCTTGCACAAAAGTAGGTTAAGATAACCGAGTTCTCATAAATTTATTTACCGAATCAAAACACTTCAGAGTTTGGCGAGAAATTCCATCTGTTATAGTTCCCCACCTTGCACTTGGTACGGGGCGAGCAGTCGCTCGGCTGTTCGCCTGCACGCTTGGAAGAGCTCTAGCAATATTAAGACAAAAGAGGTCATTGCAGATGGAGTTTGCTGCCTTATTTCTCTTCTGTTGTCAAAACCTCAAATTCAGTTGAACGTTGTAGAAGTTTGGGGATTCGTTAAGCATTTGAGAGATGTTCTTCAATAGAAATTAAATGTCTCTAGTTAGCACTTCAGATCCTTTACGTACATGTACCTGATAGACTGGAATGCTCTGTCGCCTGATGAAATACGTGAGGGAACACTTCAAGGAGATTATGCTCTCAGCAGGGCGTAATTTGCTAGTAAGGCAACGATAATGATGGGAAAAAAAAAAAAACATAGAGACAATTTGGTCGGCTCGGCAAGACGTTGGGAGCGGGCTCTGCCCCTCGTCCCTCCGAGTCCAGGAGCGTGGTGCTGGTGTGGTGGCCGTGCCGGGGTCCTGTGCTCGGCAGGGTCAAGCCCTGACTAGAGGGATGTGCTGCAGAGTATCAATACATTTACGTGCTGGGCTATGAACCACAAGCAAAAAAAAAAAAAATCTGAAAGGGAAACAGAAGTGTTTGGCCATTCACATCACTAATGAGCCCATCCAGAACAGAAAATGAGTTTAACAAGCTGGGGATTTATTTATTTTGAGATTTTTTTCATTTTCACAAAAATAATGAGCCTCTTTGTGGGCTTATCTGGCCTTGGCTAATGTCCCACAAACGCAGCTACAGACATAAATGTGTTTCTTTAGCGGGCCGGTAGCACTAGAGGCCTTTGCAGAAGGGAGCGATGTTCTGTCGTGGGTGAACGACGTTCCTTGTAGGATGCTCCCAGCCTCTGGGTCCGGGAAAACTGGGCACTTACTGCTGCTCTGGACTTGAACTTTGGGGTTTGAGCTTACATACTGCTTTCAAAGATAATCCTCTCTCTGGATCAGCTTTCTGCTCGTCTCTGTGTGTGTGCGACAACCTGGTACTTGAAAAAAAAAAAAAAAAATACAAATACTTGACCCACTGCCTTGTGCCTGTCCGGGCTCCGAGGGGTCCGGGCTGGGCCGGTGGCTGCGTCACGCACAAGCGGTGGCGGCAGGGACGGTTTTCATCACCCACCTCTGCCTCCCCTTGCCCCCCCGCCAGAAGGGAGATGAATTCTTTCCCAGGCTTGGTTCTAGGAATCTCTTTTGGTGGATCTAAAGATGCCAAAAGAGCAATTCAAGGCCTGGAAAAGATAAGATTTGTTTTTTTTCTGTTATATTTTGTGCTTCCTACAACGTAGTTTGAGACAAGAGAGTGTTGTTGTTCAACAGCGGGCCAAAAAGAGGTGAAGGCGGAGAGGGAGGGCAGCTCCCTGCTGTGCTAATACTTGATACACCGAGCTTCGTACAGGGTAAATATTTTGCAGTTTGCAATGGAAATACTAGACGGACCCTTCCTTGTACAGGCACTTAGTAACCTTACTTCTGAAGCGGACTTCACCAGCCTTTCTCTCCAGGCAGAGTCCTGTAGTTTGAATAACCGACGTCCAACGGGATTGGACTCGTGAGCGTGCCAAACTGCTGGAGCAATACTTGTGAGCAGCAGGTTCTTCAAAAGACCAGCTCTATGTAGCCGAAATAGGGCAATTGTTGAAACCATCTCTGATGCATTTTAAAGGATCGCAGTGATGTTATGGTTCTGCAGTGATGTCATGGTTCTGCTGTGATGTAGGAAAGTTCAGTCGCAAAGTCTAGAAATCTTTGGGTTTTTTCTCTGTTGGTCTGAAACCTCAGTCCTGCAATAGTGGGCTCGGGCTCGTACGGTGCGTTGGGGTTTGGGTTTTTATTATCAGCAGTTGTTTAATGGTGGGATGGAATGTTCTTGCTAAAACAGTTTCCATTGTTTCATGTCTTCTACACCAATATATATATGGTGTATATATTAAACTGTGTAAAATTGTACTTTGTATATATAACTCTGTACAATATGGAGGTACATCCTTTTTTTTTTTTTTTTTTCCTTTTGGTACAGTATTGTACAGTATTAGGAGTATATGTGTTGGAAATGTTAAATCCATACTGGGGTAACGAAATGTATCCATTGTCATTAGCAATAGTTTTGGAGAAATAAATGTTTTGGGTATGGTGGAAATACTGACCTACGGACACCGGTGCGTGATGTACGGAGCGAGTGTGTCTGCGTGAGCGTCGCGTGTGTCCGCGAGTGCGGGTGCCTGTGTTTGAATGAGAGAGGGGATGAGCATCACCCGCGGGTGCCTTCCTCGGCAGGCAACGTCAGCTTGGGGAATTCTGGGGAATCCTTGGGAATTTTCTTTGAATAGTGACCGGCCCCGGTAAGTAGGTGAGGAAGAATCCATAGGATGCAGAAACGCACGATGTCATTCCTAGGCACTGGGACGCTCGGTGGCGGTGAGGAAGGAGCACCGTCCGTAGCGCGGCGCTGAGGGGGGTCTGAAGAACCCCTGAAGGTGCAGAGCCCCGCGTTTCCCTGCCCTTGGGTTGCACACACCTACCCGTAATAACAGGATTCAGTGGAGCATCAACTTCCCTTGCGGTGACCTGATTTAAAAACGTTTAATCTTCATCATTTTCCTAGAGAGGATGGGCCTCCAACTGTCTCTGGGAAAGAGGATTTAAGATTGAGATTATGGATTGGATCATTATTACTGTTACAGGCTTTCCCCATCTCAGTTTTCCAACATGCCTTTTTCAGAGCAAACGGTGTCAGGGTTTTGTTGTTTCGGATTCTCTCTGCTTAGGTTTCAAGGAATTAATTTTTTTAGCGGTGAGGTTTGATGTTTAACCAAGCCATTTTGTGCGATGCTGGACATCAGCCGGGGACCACTGACCCCTCTGTCCCTGGGGCGAGCTCCTGCGGGGACCAGGGCGAGGAGGGGGCTCGGGCAGCCGCTCCCCCCGTCCTGGTGATGTCCCAGCTGCTGTAGGGGTTCAAGAGCTGGAAAGCCAGGATGGTTTTCCTAAATCGTGGCTCAAATCGCAGCAGCCTGGATGGCAATGCCTTAAAGCAGGCTGGGCACCCGCAGCGGGCAAGGCAGAGCTTTGCTTTTATCGCTGCTCTGCGATCTCAAATCTCCGCTGCAGAAGCTTGTTTTGCTGAAAAAAAACACCCCAGTTTTCTGCAGAGTGCAGGTCTACTTTGCAGCAAGGTGGGACAGAGCCGTGCCTCTAATACACAAAGCAATTTTTATTTTTTTTTTTCATCCGGGAACTGCAGTTTGAGGCTGTCGTGGTGCTTTTGCCGTCTGCAGATGGTGCCTTTGCCACCCCGGTGCCTGGTGCTGCTGCGGGGCGGCTGCAGGGGTTTAAACAAACTCCGGCTGCGCGGGGTCCTGCCCGGCATCCGCGTTAACCTCAAGCCGGACCACGGTTTGTGCAGCCACGTGCCCACCGTGGTCGGCCCAAGGACGGCCCGAGCGCTGCCCGCCGGGGCTCTGCACCCTCCGGATCGGCCAAAGCGGCCAGGCGAGCCAGAGCCGGGGCGAATCCTGCTTCCCGTCCGTCTCCATGAATCTTCAATTAGTCTGCATTGATTTCTGCGGGACACAGGTGGCTTCTGCCATGTTCGTTGTTGGGTGTTTTTTTAAAGCATGAAATAGGAGTCAGAAAGGCAGCGGGGTGACACAAATAACAAACGATTTTTGATTTTCCATTAGTTGCTGCTGGCCAGCAGCGCAGAGGAGGACGCTGCAATCCCTTAAAGCCTTCTGATGGCACCGGTTCCTCCAAACTGCAGACAGGTCTGACCCTCCCCTCACAAACCTCACTACGTTTAACAGATAAAGAAACGTCTTGGTAAGCGACGGGAGGATTCGGTCGCTGCAGCACTCGTGAAGGGGCAGCGAGGGAGGGAAAGGCGATGCGTGATGCTCCGGCCAGGACCGTGGCATCTGGTTGCAAAAAGATGGGAAACGTGGCAAGGCCACACCGGGGTCCTGCTTTGCTCTGCTGGGACGAACCGCAGGCCAAGCCGGGTGTGCAGCCTTGCACGCTGCCGGGCGTGTAACCCAGCGTGCAGCCGGGCGTGCAGCACCCGCCGTGCAGCGATGCTGGCCCTGGGGCTGCTCTCAGAGCGCAGCAGCAGCACGGCAGGCTCTGGGGACGTGTCCCACGTTCGGCGTGTGCCCAGGAGCGGGTTTGGCACAAGTTTGGCACAAGTTTGGCACAAGTTTGGCACAGTGGCGGTCCTGGGTTCCTGTCCCAAGCCCCCCAAGTCCAGGCGCCTGCTGCAGGCAGGGCACGCTGCTTGGCCTTTATCTTTTAGGCTTTGCTGCCACCAGCTGGAACAATTATTTTTATCCCAAACTTGGTTTCAAGGCCTTGGTTTTGCTCTCCCAGCCCATGCCAGACGGGCACTCGTGTGGTTTATCCCCCGTGGGTTTATCCCCCGTGGGCACGTCCCGGCCCCAGGGTCTCGCTGCGTTTGGTGCTGTGGGATTTACGGGTTTCTGACCGTGGACGTGAACAGTCTGAGCGGGTCAGGTGGGATTTGGGTGTCAGCTTGAGATGGGGAAGGATAAAATCTGCTGTTGGGGCACCCAGGGAAAGGAAATAAGCTATAAAATTGCAAAGGATAGCAAAGGAAGGGATATGGGGGTCAGAGAGGAGCCAGGCTCTACCGCAGGGCAAAAGCTGGTGGGTAAATTCCTGGGGTTGGACTGGGATCACCCGCTGAGGCTGGACCTGACTCTGCAACCAGGCGGGAGAGCTGCTGGGTTAACTGGGATGTGCTGGAGCCCCTGGGCTCCAAGGTCTGGCTCCACCCTGGCATCAAGGCAGGTTGGTTTCCCTTTCGGACATGCCTATGGAGAACTGGGTGAAAAGACTTGCAGCACAACCTGAAAAGAATCTTTTTTTGGGTGTTATAAAATATTTTAATTATTTCCTTCCTGTCTGGTTTTACCCCCCACCAGCCTGAATCTCCTCACCCATCAGCAAAAGCAGAAGCAACACATACAGGTCAGAAATCTCAGAAAATGCCTGAACCTGGGGTTTCTGCCTTGAAAAGTCTTTGCTTCAGTTTCTTTTCGCAGTAGAGAGCTGACCTGCACGAGGGGCCCCTTTCCTCTCCCACCACCCCGGACCAGCTCCTCGTCCTCCCAGGGCTCCCGTGCAGGAGCCGAATTTGCGGAGCCCGGCGGGTGCGGGGGGGCCCCGTGATGCACCATGCTCTGGAATTTCCCCTCAGAGGTTTTACTTGTGCCTCTTCCTTGCGTTAACTGCTCTTAGCTACCGTTTCAATGCTGGCCTGAGATGAGACGTGAGCTGGATTTTTTTTCTGCACAGGGAAAGGCTTCTCAAGCATCTCCAGCTCAAATCAATGATCTTTTTGAGGAGGGAGCGCAGCACGTACCCACGCTGTGTCTGCCAACCTGCGCCCGCAGCGTGTGAGCTCGGCCAGCGCTGCGTGGATAGATTGCTGGTCCCGTTTGGAGAGGGACCGGCACAGGCTGAAGGACAACAGGTAACCACAAGCATAGAAAACAAGGCTGGAAATGACTTTGAGAAGTCTTCCTGTTAGCTGAGCTGCAGCAAAATCACTTTAATCAAAGCGATTGAAAGTTTTGCTCGGTTAGATTCACGTCACTCCACTTCCGCAGCTGCAGACCGGCGTGAACTCTGCTGCCGGCGCCTGCCCGCGATGCCCCTGCGATAAGCTCAGGGCAAGGGCCAGCCCGTGCCCCGCGGTTCGCCAGCTCAGCAGCTCTCCGGCGGGTTTCTCCAGCAGACTCGCACATGGCTGGGAAATGAAGCTCAGCAGTAATTAGCAAATTAGTTAGGCGCAGAATTTGTGGGCAGACTGCTGAAGTGTCATATCAATTTTTGGGTGCACCACACACTGAGGTACTCGCATACCTTTGCAGGCTTCGTTTTGTGAGGACAGATCCTTCAGACACACGTCCGCACCAGCCCGAAATAATTCCTGCCAGTCAGACCCTGGCTGCTGGTGCTGAGGCTGGGCAAGGGCTGGGCGCCTCTGAGCCAGAAAGTGAGCAGGAAGCACGAGCAGCCCCGCTCTGCCCTGCGCCGGCAGCGGGGGTGTGCCCTGAGCACCCTGCATCCCAGCCAGCACCCTGCTCTGCACCCCGCAGCCCACCCTCCATCCCAGCCAGCACCCATCTGCCAGCTGCTGTGCACCCCTGCCTGCTCTCCCTGCTGCCTCTGCCTGGCAGGGCTGGGTGCTGAGGATTTGGGGCTGGTTCTGGTCCCCCTCTTGGGGGACACCCCATAGAAGCATCGCTGTAGCTCCAGGGTTCAGCTCCAGGCAGGGCTGTGCCGTGGCCCTGCCATGAGCAGGTGCTGCCCACTGACGGCATGGGATGGGCAGCATCCGTGTTCACGCAGGGAGCAGCGATGCTCAGCCCCAACCCAGCCACCTTCGCTTTCTCTTGCTGAGGTGAGAAGTCCTTGATCAACCTGATGGATCTGAATCGCTGCGTGGTTCCCAGTGAAGGCGGTGCTGGCAGTGCGGCTGGGGAGCAGCCGTTGCTGGAGTTGGGGAACACCCCGCAATTCCCCCTCTGCCTTTTGCTCAGCTCTGAAACCCTCTGGAAGCGTTTGCAGTCCAGAACCAGGCCGGATCTGTTGCTTCACACATGTGGGGGATGGGTTTGTGGCTGGGGGAAGGATCAGGGCTGTTTCCTCTGCACCTGCTTCCTCCCTCCTTTGCTGCACTTCATTATGAACAGTTTTACCTGGGTCGTGCTCGAGGGCTGCCCTCGGGGTCGGGGAGCTGCAGTCCGGCAGGAGCCATCCCTGCAGCTGGATGCGGGCAGCCCCTGGGACCTGCAGCTCCTGCACCGCAGCTCTGGGAGACGGACGGCTGGAGCTAAACCACCCCGGCCCTGGCGCAGCCCGTGAGCAGCCGGTGGCTCTGGGGAGCAGCACAGCGACAGCAGCTCCTCGCAAATACATCCCGACGTGGAAGGCTGCATCCTGCACCAGGGGCAGCCGGGGCTGAGCGCTGACTCCCGCAGACCCTGGATGCAGATCCTGCCCTGACCTCGCCTCCCAGCTCCTCGCCCCAGGCAGGGCTGCGTGGCGGCCAGCGCTCAGCACCGTTTGCTGTGACCAGAACCCTGGCCCTGGCCGCTGAGCCAGCCGCGCAGCACGCCTGGGGACAGCTGCAACTCTGGGAATTTTTTGCTTCAGCAGGAAGCTGAAGCATTTCCTCCTCCAGCCGCAGCTGATGCTTGCAGAGCGGGTTTTGCAATCCCATAGGTTTCTGTTCTCGGGGCGGGGAGGTGCCTCTCGCCACCTTGCAGCTCGGCGTTTGTTTGCTTGTATTTTTTTGCATCTGTCAGTGTTTTGCTGCCAGCCCCGACGGGACCCGGCAACGGAGTGGTTTTTTTGGCAGCGCTAACAGCTCCGTCCATGCGCAGCCCTTCGCGTGGTGCTGCCCGCTCAGCGCCAGCGAGGTAGGAGGCTGGCGGCTGCCTGCCAAGGGGTATGTCCCTGCGGCCGGCTTTTTTCCCCGTGCATTGCCAGGAGAGGACGGATAAACGCTGGGCCTTGGTGGCGGGGCTGGCAGGGGTCAGCGGCCCCCGGGGTGACCCGTGTGCTTCCCCCCTGCAGCGGCACTGCTGGAGATGCAGAGCACCCCCAGCTACCTCTGGAGCACTGAGGACCTCCTGGGCCAGGGAGCCACGGCCTGTGTCTACAAAGCTCGCAACAAGGTGAGCGGGGGCAGCGAGGGGGGAGCCACCCCAAAGCCACGGTGCCCCCCAGTCCCCTCATCCCTCCTGCCTCGCGGGGCAGGGATGCCTGAGCTCCCCTCTGCTCGTCCTCCCGGGAGCTCCCTTGGAGAGCAGAGGCTGCCGGCAGCATCAGGGACAGCTTTGGGGTTTATTTTCAATTTTTTTATTTGACTCCTTCCCCCTGCGCACCAGCTCGGGTCTGCAGGTCGAGGGCAGCTTTTGGGGTGCTCGTGGCCGGGTCCTGCTCGCCGACTGCTGGCGCTCCCGTGCATCGCGGCGGGAGGAAGCTGTTTTCGGGGGAATGCCCAGAGGTTTTGAAAACCCCGTCCTTGTTGATTTGCATATTTCATGCAAACACTTGCCAGGGTTGGAACAGAGACTCTCCGCCTCACCGGCCTTTGAAGTTTATTGAGCAAGCTGTCTGCATGGCGCAGGGCAGGAGAGGCGGCTCCGAGGATGGTTTGAAAAGAGCCCTGTCCCGCAGAGAGCAGGCTGCCAGCTCAGCTCCAGACATAAAATTTTATGGAGCCTAATGCACGCGCTGCCATCTAACACGTGGGCTTCGGGGACAGGAAGCAAAGGGAGGTGAATAACAGCAGTTTGCTTTTGCACTGGAGAAGACAAAGGCTGTAGGATGCCTGTTCAGAAAACACGTTGCGCTCTCAGCGTAGTTTGCATCCCGAGAGGGATGTGGGAGCGGTGCCGGAGCTGATGGAGCTGCATAGGACACGGATGCTGTTACCTCCCATTTCCTTTTTCTCATTTTCCTCTTTTCCCAGAAATCAGGAGAACTGGTTGCTGTAAAGGTCTTTAATAATGCCAGCTACCTCCGGCCCCAGGAAGTCCAGATGAGAGAGTTTGAGATGCTGAGGAAGCTGAACCATATAAACATTGTCAAATTATTTGCCGTGGAGGAGACGGTAAGTGGGACCTCAGCTCAGAAACCCGCTGTGCCGACTGGGCCAGTAACGTGGGGGAGCTGGTCTGAGCTGCGGGAGGGGAGCGATGGTCCCGGGCTACCTTCTCCTCCCACCTCCCTCCAGCTCCGCACCAAGCCTCAGCCCAGCCCTTCAGCACTGGTGGCACTGGGATGCTGGGCTGGAGCACGGACGTGACCTGCTCTTGTCCCCTAGCCAGGCGTGTGCCACAGCGGGGACGTTCTCCAACAGTGGTTTGTCCGAGCAGGAAAATCCCAGGGACCCAGCAGCCAAGGGAGGGGACCTGGTCCTGCCTGGGGGAGGGAATGGGCCACCGGCCGGGACACGGGGCCAGCCGAGCCCTCACGGCTGCTCCCCACCACAGGGCAGCAGCAAGCAGAAGGTGCTGGTGATGGAGTATTGCTCGAGCGGCAGCTTGCTGAACGTGCTGGAAGACCCGTCGAACGCCTTCGGCTTGGCAGAGTCCGAGTTCCTCATCGTGCTGCAATGCGTGGGTGAGTGGGGGGGGTCCCCGCGCCCCCGGGATGGGCAGCTGCCCACCACCACGAGCTGCCCACCACCACGAGCTGCCCACCACCATGCCCACCACCACGAGCTGCCCACCACCATGAGCTGCCCACCACCACGAGCTGCCCACCACCATGAGCTGCCCACCACCACGAGCTGCTCACCACCACAAGCACAGCCGAGGAGCTGTGGGCTGGGGACCTCGTGGTGCTGGTGGGACCCTGCGGGCAGCAGCCCTGGGCTATGGACATGAGGGCCAGGCTGAGCAGTCAGAAATTGCACCTCCAGACGGGGTGGGTTTGTGAGCTCCGCGTTCAGGGGAAGCCCGAGGGTTTCTCCTTGCAGCCCTGCTCCGGGAAGCAGCTGTGGGAAGGGGCTGTGCCCCACGATGGGGGAGCATGAGGGCAGTGCTCTACCACGTGTTCGCTTGTCCTCTCCATCCCCCCAGTCACGCTGGTCCCCATTTAAGTGCAACCAGCCCTGGGCCTTGTCCCCTCTCCATCCCTTCTCACATTCCTACATCTAAACAAAACCCGTTGGAGCGAGGTGCTCCCGCCCCGCACATGAACACCGTCTCCTCCCTCTGCCCAGTGGCAGGGATGAACCACCTCCGCGAGAACGGCGTTGTCCACAGAGACATCAAACCCGGGAACATCATGCGGCTGATGGGGGAAGATGGGCAGAGCATCTATAAGCTGACGGATTTTGGGGCCGCCCGGGAGCTGGATGATGATGAAAAGTTTGTGTCTGTCTACGGGACAGAGGAATATCTCGTGAGTATGGTGTGTTGCCAGTCTGGCAGCCCCTGGCAGTCCCCATCCCTCCATCCAACGGCTGGGCAACTCGTAGAGAGCAGCAGTGACTTGGAGATCCCCGTTTCACAGGGGACACGTTTTTTGAAGAGGGTAGGCTCAGCATTTTTGTTGTAGAGATACAGGCAACATTTTGTTTCGAAGTTCCAGCAGTAGAAGAGGCCAAAGCGAGCAGTCAGTTGCCAGTCCCAGCACCCCAGGCTTGATGCTGGACACGCGTTGGCAATGCCGCTCTCTGCTTCACCCCTGCAGCACCCGGACATGTACAAGCGAGCCGTCCTGCGCAAGCCGCAGCAGAAGGCGTACGGCGTCACCGTCGACCTCTGGAGCATCGGCGTCACCTTCTACCACGCTGCCACCGGCAGCCTCCCCTTCATCCCTTTCGGGGGACCTCGCAGGAACAAGGAGATCATGTAGGTACAGCTGGGAGGGCCGGGTGCTGCTGCGTGGGGAGGTGGGACCGTGGCTGGTGGCCCTGGGGGCTGCAGGACAACCTGGCCGTGGCTCGGTGC
The DNA here is from genome assembly GCA_013400195.1 of Aramus guarauna. NCBI lineage: Eukaryota > Metazoa > Chordata > Aves > Gruiformes > Aramidae > Aramus > Aramus guarauna. Next base: position 1,312,432 of record VXBL01002384.1, on the reverse strand, counting down.
GTGCCAGCAGCACCGTGGGACTACGCACGGTAGTGTGCTGCTCGGTTAGTCCCATACAGCCCAGAAAGCCCTGAAATGCAGCCCGTGGCTGATTCCATACTCTCTGCACCAGGGAGAGCGTGCATGTGCAGCGTGGCAAAGCATCTGTGCCCCTTTACCACGTTTGCCCTCAAAATACATCCTCGTGACTTTGTGGCTAAATAGCTGGAAGAGGAGGCGGGGTTAATGTTTGCCTGAAGCATTTTGACTGTTTCTTGAAATATTTTCCCTCTGTACATTTTTCTCTTTCTGTGAATCGTGCCTTTCCCAACCCACCCATGTTCAGCCCTTTCCCTCTTTGCTGAACCCGAGGGACGTAGTGCCCAAACAGAGGTCACTCGGCTCGTTTCACGAGCAATTTCCTTTCCACAGGTATAAAATTACCACCCAGAAGCCTCCTGGAGCCATCGCAGGGATCCAGAGGCAGGAGAACGGGAGCATCGAGTGGAGCTACGAGCTGCCCGTCACCTGCCGGCTCTCTGCGTGAGTGTCCCTTGTTCCCGCTGCGGGTCTGATGTCCTGCCACCGCGGCTGGAGAGGGCATCCCACCTCAGACAGCGCGGGACGTTTTAATGAGGCAGATGAGCTTTTCATTTGCAGACGTCAGAGCTCACAGACCAGGTCTTTGCTCTACAGCTGGGAAAAGGGGGTGCAAGGCAGGGCAGCGGCTCCGTCGGTACAGGAGCTCAGCCGCAGAAAAGGGGCTGCACCTCTCCCTGGCCCCACGGATCGCTGGATTTATGGCTTAGCGTTATGCCAGTCTGTGCAAACACCTCTTCTTCTTCTCCTCTTGCTGCCACAGGGGGCTGAAGGACCAGCTGATACCCATTTTGGCTAACATCCTGGAGGTAGATCAGGAGAAATGCTGGGGATTCGACCAGTTTTTTGCAGAAACCAACGACATTTTGCACAGGATCGTGGTTGACGTCTTCTCCCTGCAGCAGGCTTCCTCGCATCGCATCTACATCCACCCCTACAACACGTAAGGATGCCCCGTGAAAGGCCGTGTTAACGGCGAATTTGGGAATTGAGCTCAGGAACGTCAGCCTCTTGTTTCAGCCGATGAACCTGGGGAGGAGTGCCCGTTCCCTTTGCACCGCAGTTAAACCAGGTTAAAACCAACCAGGTTAAAACAAACCAGGCTCAAACCAGGTTGTGCTGAGAGTGCACTGAACAGGAGCCATCGGCTCCTGGCACGCACACCGAGAGCCCTGGGGAGGTTGTCCGGGAGCTTCCCTGACCTTGTGGGATGTTTTGCTCCGAGAAGAGGGTGGCAGGCTGTTAAAGCAATGGAAATGTGAGCATTCCTCTCCTTTCTTATTGCCCGTCCTTTTGTTCCTTTTTCATTTCAGTACCACCAAGTTTTTAGATGCTGTCTTCAAACAAACAAACATAGTCCCTCACCACCAAGAATATTTTTTTGAAGGTCATCTGTATGAGTTGGATCCTAATCTGCAAGCTCATAATTTCTGCAAAACCACACAGCACAACCCTCTGACCTTGCTGAGCTCCGCTGAGCAAGCAGAAGATATGGTAGGAGTGAGATACAGAGACCGTGAGTACCGTTGGCTTGGAGACACATCACGGCATGCTTCGTCTGGGGATGGGGTGGGAGATTCGCTTAAGTTCTCATCCTAATAGACCTCAGAGCAGAGCAGGAGGTGGAGGGGTTACGGGGCTGGAGCAGGATTAGGAGGTTTCAGGGCCAGTTTTCCCCTCCATGAGCTGTTGCTCCATGAATGCCCACCACGCCGGGCTTTGCAGGTGGTTCATGCCTTTGTCCACATTCCCAAAATGTCTTGGAGAGCTGCACTAAGCCTCCAGCGTCGCAGCTGCTCCTGTGCCTGAAATCCTAAGCGGCTGCAGGGTTTGCTTCAGCGGGTGTGAGATGTCCCTGTGGGTCTGCAGCCGCAGCTCGGGGGCTCCGGGCTGGCTCCCCAAAGCACCGTGACCGCTGTCTGTCTTTCCAGCGGCACTTGAGTTCCCAAANGTGGAGTCGCAGCCGCCAGCAATGCCCTTTGCTTTGCAGAGCGCGGTGGGTGCCGTGCACCAGACGCTGCGGATCGCCCAGGCCCTGCGGCACTGCCGGGAGCTGCTGGCGAGAGGTCTCCACTGGGTGATGTGAGTGCCGGAGCCAGCGCGGTCACGGGCGGCGTTGGGGAGGGTGACCCGTCCCTTGCCAGCACCGAGAGCTTTGTGTGTTAGGAGTTGCCCTGCTCGGGGGTTTCTGGCCACCTCCAGACAGTGCAGGACCACCACGTTATCCTCACAGGGTACGGGGAGGGGGCACAGCAGGGTGGCCAGCATGGCCCCCCCCCACCCCCCCGTCCAAGGGACACCGCGGGGGACACGTGTGCCCGGCTGCGAGGGGCTGGACCTATAGGAAAATACCACTCAGGGTCGTGAGGATGCTCCTGTCCCTGATTTGTTACTTTTGAGTCGCTTTTTTTCAGTTTAGGAGATGCTGAGGAAAACAGCATTATTGTTAATATTAATATCAATACTAAAATTAATATTAATATCTATATTATCATGGTGCGTTTTCACTGTCCTACCCATTTCCTTTGGGGCAAGAGCTTCTTGTGCAGTGCCAGGATAGTGCCCAGCGGGTGAGAGCCCCCCTGCCCGGGAGCTGCACCCAGTTTGACATGCGTCCAGCCCCCCATTTTCTCACGAGCAGCCAGAGAGGAGCCACCAGCTCCATCCCACCCCCCTGCCACGCGTGGCCGGCCCTGGGATGGAGGTCGGGCTGCCGGGGACCATGTGTTGGACGGGCTGTTTTCTCTCTTGGCAGTGGGAACCTGAAAACAGAGTGCTCGAGGATTTTGGAGCAGAGGAGAGGGGCTGTTTCGGTGCTCACCTGCCTGCAGCTCACTGAGGTGAAGACCTGCGTGCTGTAAGTGTGGCTTTGCAGCCACGGGGATGCAGGCGCTGGGCGGCAGCAGGCTCCGGCGGTGCCCTGAGGCTGCTGCAGATAAGATGTGGGACTCTCAAAGGTGCCTGAATAATCAGATATAAGTACAATTCCAGGATTAAGATGGTAGCTGGAAGGTAAGAGGTTTTTTCACTGTATATGTGGAAGCTGCAGGAAATGAGCCACCCTGGCTGTTTCTCCCTCTTTTCTTCAGTTTTTAATGATCAGTGCCCAGTTTCACGGGAGCCCAGAATTAGTCCTCTCTCTGGCTTCTGCTCCAGGGTTTTCAGAGTGTTGCAGCCTGGAGCCGCGGAGTGAGGGCGAGGAGGAGGCAGAGCTGCTGCTGCCAGCTCCTGGGAATGGCAAAAAGAGCTGTCGCTGCCAGCGGAGTTACAATAACAGGCAGGATGGCATCAGCTGCCAGGTCCCCTCCAGGGTCCGGCCCCGCTCCCTGCAAACAGCCTTGGAGAGCCGAGCGCGCGGAGCATCGGGCAGTGCCGGGGAGGGCGGCTGGCAGCACCTCACGCTGCCTTCCCACCGAGCCGGCATCCCTCCTGACCACACCGTCTGGGATGAGATGGCTCTTGTTTCCATTCAAGAGGCTGCACTAGCGGAGCATTTATCGGAGGCTGAATTATGGTGAAACCCTGGGCTGCCCTTGACACCACCAACGCGCACGTTCCCACCCGCGCTGCCCCAGGGCAAGCTGAACCCATTTCATCTAAAGTAACCCACGGTTCTTCTGCTTTTCTGTTTTGTTGTTGTTGTAGTGGAAAATTCTTTGCTGCTGGGTTGCTGTTCTTTTATTCTTTTCCATTTAGCAAGTCTCTTAATTTCCATTTCATCTAAAAGGATAGGGACACATGGTTCCCATTGACTCCAGCCGGATTAACGCAGGGCTGGAGTGCCAAGAGCACTAATGCTGCAGCTGGATGCTGCTGGTTTATCCATCCCTTCCAACACGGTCTGGATCAGGCGTATTTCTGCTGACTTATGCAGCGTGCACCACTCAGCGTTACACTCTCATGCCAGCTGCAGGGAGGCAGACAACATCTGATCTGGTGTAAAGCCAGTGGATATGAAGCTAACAATTTAGGAATAAATTGGACACAACAGGGTGAGTTTTTACCCGATCAGCACTTTGCATCTTGTGGCTCAGATGTGGTACCCTGAACGCGGAGTTATTGCCCGAGCAAACCACAGCCCAGCTCCCCCCGGGGACTCTGACGCTGTCTCCACCACGGGATGGGTTTTCTTTGCCCAGGTGCCTCTGCCTTATATTCTTCTTCAGGAATATCCGTTTTCTGACTCTCTTCAGGTACGAGGCTGTTCCCGCAGGCAGCGGGGTGCCGGCTCTGAAGGACACGGCCATGGTGAAGACAAGGCTGCAGAGGGTGAGCGCCCAGGGGCGGCTCCGTGCGGGGCTGGGGAGCGTCCGCAGGCACGGGCAGCGTTCGGAGCGGCCGACCCCAACCTCTCCTCCCCATCCGCAGGTCTCCGAGGTGCTCTCTCAGTGCTCCCACATCATCGTTGACTGTCAAAGGGCGCTGGACGGCATTTTATCCGAACTGGTGAAGGACAGGCAACAAGTGCACGAAGACAAAAGGTTTGTAGCGCCAGCTTTACCGAAATCCCTGCCAACGCTTTGCTGTTCTCAGCTCGGTTGAGCAGACATCGCTGCCCGCTCCCAAACAGCCATGCACAGCCCCTCGTTGCAAACAGCTTTTAACAGCCCTGTGCACGCACATGTAATGTCGCATCGTGTCCCTGTACACACACATGGGTAGCAGCAGTGTCCCCGAGTTACAGCGTGTTCCGATTTCACCCCAAAGTGGTAATTTCACCCCAACCTCATACCCTGCCTCTTGCGGGGCCTCACGCCTCCTTCCCTGTCCTTATTTCAGCATCCGGCAGATCGAGTGCTGCCTGGAGAAGATGCAGCTGATCTACAAGCAGTTCAGGAAGGCGAGGACGTGTCCGCGTGAGTGACGGGGACGGCGGCCCCGGGGGCACGGGGTGCGGGGCTGCAGCAGGAACGTCCCTGCGCCGGCCTGGTGGAACAAGGATTTCACTTTGGGTCTAGCAGTTATTTCTGTGCCACGACAGCAGTCCCAGGGGCTGCAGCTCTGAAAAACTCCTTGGCGATCTCTGTGTGTTGTGAAATCGCCCGTTTATTGGGTTATGAACAGGAAAACGTGTGGTGACCGGTGTCTTTCCTCCCTAGGGCTGGGCTACAATGAGGAACAAATACACAAGCTGGATAAGTAAGTCCCAACCCCCTCCCCTCTCTAGCACCCTCGCTGCAGCCAGGCAGGTGTTTGGTGTTCCCGATGCAATCCTAAGGGATGTTCCTCAGTCACTCATGTTGAGAAATGGCACCTATACGTGGCTCCTGGGATGATTCATCGATGCAGGACGTTTCCCAGCAAATTTTTTCAAGCCACAAGTTATTTCAGACAAAGATGGGAGAAAAGCTCTGCAGACCTGGGGAGAGGGAGTTGCTGTTGGGCCAAATCCCTGTGCGGGGCTGCGGGGAATAACCACGGGTCAGGCTATGGCTCCCACTTCTCAGGTTGTGGCCATTTATTCACAGAGATGCTGATTTGGGAAGTGTCTATGCTTTCATATCTGCTTGACTTTCAGCGGGAGTAAAGTGTCTGATGGCTTTTGCGCCTTTAAAAATTCTCCTTTCAGTTTCCACCGAAACCAGGGGAATTCAACATGCCCAAGAAATCAAACACACACTTCAGTATATATCAGGGATGGGGAATTTAACACGCAGCTGCTTCACCTTACTTAACCTGCAGTCTAACCTTGGACATGTGCCTTGAACTCCAGGGCAAAGACTTCTCAGAAGTGCCCGGGGGGGGATGACAGCCGGGCTGGGTGTCCCTGCCTGCGCCCCGCTGGCCCCCAAAACCTCCCTCTCCTCTTCATCCTAATTCAGTTTTGTTTTCTTTACAACACCGATGCAGAATTAATTACTGCACGTCTGGTGCCTCTTTCTCCATTCGGGAGTCAGCTTTAGGTTTCCTGCGATGAGAACTGTGATGTTCCTTTTCAGACATTTCTGGAAATAACAGTGTTCTCTCTCTTGTTTTCCCTCTGATTTTAGGGTGAATTTAGGGCATCTGGCCAGGAAGGTTCTGCTGATTTTCCAGGATGACTGTGTCCAGAGGTACCAGGAGATCCTGGCCCTCCACGGCAGCAGGATGAGGTACCAGCCCCTCTCCTGGGGTTTTGGGGCTCTGGCTTTCGGACCCCGCTGGGGATGGGAGAGGGGACTTTCCAGTAACTCGCCAACAACCAGGGCTTCCGGATGCTTTCAGCTATTGATCGAGTGTTGGGATGCGGATGGAGATGATGATGTTGGTAACTGCTGCTGAGGGACTCGTAAAGGGCTCATAAGACCTTAAAGAAGCAGCTCGGTGTGACTGCTAGGAAACCTGCTGTGTACGGTGGTTCTTATCCCGTGCCATGTATTTCCACCCTGTTGTTTGAAGGCATTTTTAAAAAAAAAAAAACAAACAAACCCTGAACTTGCAGCTTGAATTCAAGCAGCTGGTTCCCTCGCTCTCTGATGGGGAGAGGTTATTTTATCAGGACAAAATTGCTGTGAGACAAAGAGATCTACTTATTAGGAATGATTTTCTGTTAAATGGTGTTTGGGGAATAATGCAAAGAGCAAATTACCTTGCAGTGATTGAGGACAATCCACTGCCTATCACAGCAGCAAAGAGGGGGAGGCAGTTAGGGAAAGAGGATGTTGTAGAAATCGGATTTTTATGGCAAGGTTGCTTTTAGAGTGGAGCATCCATTCCCCTGGGCCGCCAGTGTGGGCGGAAGGAGAATGATTTTCTATAATGCCTTAGAATTAAACCCAACTTTTGACCCTGTCCCTATTTCTGATGTGGAGTAGCGCTGCATAGGATTTACTACGCGGGGGATTTTTGGGCTAGGAGTTTGTCCCAGGTGCTCAGGAATGCCCCAGGCGCAGCGGGCAGTGCCTGCCCTGTCCCTGCCCTGTCCCCTTCCCAGCCTCGGCGGCTGCAGCCGCGGGATTTCTGCGCTGCAAACCCTCGCCCGCGGGCAGGTTTCACTTCGGGGACAGAAGCTGCTGCCCACAGTCACCTCCCGCCGTGTCCCATCGCGGGGCACTGAAATGTCCCCTCGGCTTCAGCGGGAATTTTGTCTCAGGGTGAGATTCCTCTCCGGGCACAGAGCCCCACCAAATCCTGCAGCGCAGCAGCCCCGTCGGCACCAAAGCAGGCTTTTACCTTTGCTCACAGGGAGGAAAAAAAGCTTCTTCGTGTTTTTCTGGAGTATTTTTGAACCTGTTTTTGTGTCCTTAGGAAGAAAGCATCATGAGTCACAACTGGATATTTTTAATTTATTGTTACTTCAGTTTTAATTGGTTTGAGTTTCTTCCTGCTAGCAGCCAGGGTTTGTGATGTGGTGGTGGTTTTTCTGGGGACTGGAGGTGGACCATTCACCTTAAATAATCTTTCCTTTTTTTTTCTTTTTTTTTTAAAGCCAAACCAAACCTATTTTTATATAACTCACGGCACGCCTGCCGACTGCACGGCACCTCCACCCTGGGGCCCCTGCAGGAACGGGGCAGTAGGTCCCCCAAAAAAATCCCAGGAGGATTTACTCCGGATGCTGGGGCAGAGCAGAGGGGGGCACTGGCCGCACCATCCTGGCCCAGCTCAGCCCCCGCGGCAGAGCCCACCGAGATGCCGCCTGGTTTGGGTTTTGGTGCCCATAGTGCTGCCTGCAGAGAGACTGGCCCCCAGGACAAGCTCGAGGGGGAACTTTTCTGGCCTTCATGTGCTTCAGATGTGAAAGGAGAGCACGCAAAAAGAAATGCAAACCCAAGGAGCCTTTTTGGGTAGGTGCTCAGTCCTCCACGGGCACAGAGCACCGGCCTGCGCAGCACTTGCAGCAGAAGTGATGGGCTTGAGCTGTCTCTCATATAAGCAACACTTCCCCTAATTAATTTGCTGTTACTGTTGTTTGGATAACCTGGCCTGCAGTGGCTATCAGCAGAGCTGCAGCTGTAATTGCAACGCTGTTGTGACTCATTTGCTTTCCCTCAGGATTTTAACTTTGATCCAGAAAGGTGTGCAGAGAGCAGTACAGAATTAAAACACACACACAAAAATAACGATCCACCCCGCTGCCGCCGAACATTGATTGGGAGTTTTGTTGTCCTTTTTCTTTCTAGGAAAGTTTGTGAGATAAAGAAGCAGCTGAAGAGGCTCAGCAACTGTATCAGCACCTGCAGCGTGGAGACGATGGATTGCCAGGACTGCCTGCAGAGTGTAGGTGCCCAGGGATGCTGCACAGCATCTCCCTACTTCCAGATAACGCTGCTGCTCCCCTCTCCCAGCACCCACATGAGCACACATGTTAAGTGGGGAAACACCAGAGTATTTTTTAAATAACTCGCTGCAGTTCTTTGTGGGTGATCCATGCTGGAGATCTTGCTTTCCCCCACTGCGCGAGCAAGGAATGGGTAAACCTTTGGCAGTGGCACCCCTGGTCCTGAGGACTGCCTGGCACGGGGGAGTCTGTACCCCACAAACAGGACTTGCAGTAGTAGAAAAGATGATGCTTCACCTCCCGCTCTCGCGATGGACTACCTGACAAGCTGCGGCACAGCCACCTGGGAGATGCCCTGGTGCTTTGGTTATTTCGTTTTGTTCGTCCTGCAGAAGTGGATGTGCTGGGTGCGACTACGTAGCATCGTTTCCCCGAGTGTTTTGTCCCGGGGCAGGCACGCCGCACTCGCAGGGCTGCAGGGAGGGCGCAGACACTGCAGCACCGGGGTCAGACCACCTCATAGAGCCTCTGCCTGCCGGGGGCTGCCAAGTCTCTCCGTCTCTGCAGGCTCTGGAAAGGTTTCTCCAGACGGAGAAATGGAGTTTGACCCTGGTTCCTCCTGCAGCTTCACCCGTCCACCTGAGCCAGGCACGCCAGGAGATGGCTTTTCAGTGAGTCTTTTGGAAGAGGGTTCTGCAGACAGCCCAGCTGCCGGGGGAGGAGGGGGACGTCCCACCGCTCATCCCCTGCACGAGCAACAGGGCAAGCGTTGGGGCGAGGGCTCTGTGCCTGCAGGGCTGGGACAGTCTGCACTGGCCCTTCACCGCCGCGCACGGGTGCAATCCCTGCTCGGTGACCCGTGGGGTGTCCCTGCCAGCCCTTCCGCAGGAGATGCTGCTGCGGGGAGCAGGATGCTGAGCAGCATGGGGGTAAGGGGCTGGTTGTGTCCCCGGCAGGATGCAGGAGCTCCTGGAGCAGATGAGGTCGGTCACTTGTGATCTCCAGTTCAACAACAGCGTCATCGAGCGGTGAGTAAGAGCACCCAGAGACGCTGCTCCGAGCGGTGATTCCTGCCCCTGACACCAGGACGTGGCTGTGCTGCCCTGGGAAGGGGGGGTGGGTCTGGGGGGGCTCCCTGGGAGTCTGTGGGTGAGCTCTGGCGTGGGGAGCCATCCCTGGTGCCGAGCACAACCGCAGCTACTCATGGGGTGGTTCAGATGGAGTTTTTAACAGCACCAAGTTTACATCATGATCTGGCAGCAGAAGAGAGTTTATCGTTCTTGGAAGTTTAAGCATGATCTTCTGCAAATGCTATGTCATGTCTACGCCCTCTTTCCAGCCCTTTTCCTGTGCTGCTCAGCCCTGGCAGATGCTGACTCCACAGAGAAGTGGATGTTTTCTTTTTCTGGATGAAACTCCGTGCAAAACCCAGCATCCTACTGCTGACAAAGCCCCCTGGGTTTCTTCCTCTGCAACCTTTTTTTGAGGATCTTAATGCAAATCAACAATATGAATATGCATATCAAAATGTCAAAGAGTTTCAGATCAGATTTTAAAAGAAAAAAAAAAGAAATCGGTGATGCACCCCAGCCCTGGTTTTACAGGACCAACTGTGTTGTTGCAGCATGTCCACTGTGAATAAGGGGATAAGGAAAGGTCTGGTGTGCTTTTGATATGAAGACTTTATCCCAAGAGACACCAGACGAAGCCCAGAGATTGGTGCTCAGCCCAAATCGTAGTTTGGGACTGCACGAGCCCGGACGGTCCCTCTCTAGCCTAAAGCCTTTGGTTTTGTTCCTGCAGGTTAAGTGGGGCTGCCCCCACTCCCGGTATTTGAGAGATGTGGTGAATTTGCAGCTGCTGAAGCAAAGAGCTTTCCACAGCAGGGAACACTTACAGCACTTTGGGTCCAGAGCGACAGAGACTTTTGTGTTTGGGAAGCTCTCTGTGTCCTACCTCCCAGCTCCAGCACTTTTGCACAGTTCACCAGCATTAGCTTGCAAGCCTTGAGCCTTTGAAATATTGCTCAGGAAATTGGGGGGTTATTTTCCTTTTAAAAAGTGCTTGAAGCACTCCGTGGTTTTCTACTTTCCCTGTATCACCATGTTGGATGATGAAGAGGAAGAGGCTAGACAGATAAATTATCTTTTGCCCTCTTACTTGTTCAGGGATTTCTCCCACTTTTAATATACTCCTGTTCCCTGAGGCTTCATGGAGCGGGGCAGGAGCCCAGGGCAGGAGGGATGCTCTACCCGATGGGTGACAGACAGGATCCAGCCCAGGACGGCTCCGGTGCTCTGCCCAGGAGGCCGCAGCAGGGGAAGGCTGGAGCTGCAGCCCTCTGCCCACGGGCACTGCAGCCTCTGCTCCTGCTCCAGCCTCTGCTCCTGCTCCAGCCCTGCCCTGGGTTTGGGCTGCTGAGGGGTTTGGGAATGGGAAGCTGAGGGAGGCTTCTCTTTTTTTGTACATTTCTATAAATGTAACCGAGTTCTGTGTTTATGGACGTGGGGCTCTGTGCCTTCTCCAAACAACCCTGTACGGACCCTGCAACTCCATCCACCAAACCTGGGGGTGCTACTAAATGCCAAGGCAAAATCTCAGACAAAAGGGCTCCCATGAGCCCTCTCCAGATGCAGCTCTGCAAGAGAAAGCAGGGATATTTCTTTTAGGTGAAAGATGAAAAGAAATCCTAAGCAGTCACCTCTGCCATTAAGGTGCAGGGTGAAAGGATGCATTCACCTGTGGAGGTGACAGCAGCCGGGGTGGCAGAGCTGGGATGGGGACAGGAGGGACCCAAGCGGGTGCTCTGTGGGGCTGTGAGCGTTTGGAGCTGCCCTGGGAAGGACGTGCACAACACTTCACTCTGTTACGCTCCTGAGAAATAGGATGGAGGGGAAACACGTTGCCCCCAGCTCATTGCCCCCCCAGAAGCACACAGAGAGCTGTGGAAGGACCCGATGCTCCATGCTGGGGCTGTACCCAGCCCTTTGTTAGGGGTGGTTGTTATACTCTGAATTTTCTACTGTTTTTTGACCTTGGGTTTTACAAGGAGCCGTAATCCTCCGGTTATCGATTGAGTCAGCTGCTCGCCAGCCACAGCATGCGGAGTAGCGATATGGGAAGCCTGGGGTCTCGGGAGTGGGAGCATTAGATGGTATCAAGGAGCTCTTTGTAGGGAGAATCAGACACGCCACCCCTCCGTCCACCTCTTCCTGCCTGTCCCCAGGGTGATTTATGGGTTGTCACCCAGATGCCACAACCCACATCCCATAGTGCAGCAGAGGGGGGCAACATCCCTGGGGCTGCAGCCAAAGGCAGGCAGGGCGATAACCCCCAGCCAGCCAGGCTCAGACACGGGTATTTACACCTGGGAGGCTCCTGCCAGGTCAACGGGCAGAATTGCCTCTGCTCTTCCCACCCCTCCCTGGCACACACGAATGCAAACACACATAAATCACTGTCCTGGGCTCCCTGGAGAGCCCCTGTCCCCCCAGCCCTCACCCTGGGGAAGGGGACTGCACTAATGAGGCTGACGGTGGTGGCAAATGGCTGGTGGGAAGCCCAGGTCCCTTTGCCGCTGCGGTCTGCGGGGTGGGAGGCACATGCAGGGGGGTGGTTAGGAAATGTCTGGATTCATTCCCGTCCTCTGCGTAAAACCCTTCCCTCTGTATTTGCCTGGTTTCTACCTGTGTGCAAACAGTGACTGGCTGCTGGGTTGCAGGAGGTTGGAGCAGGGACCGGGGAGCCAGGACTTCGGCAGCGCCAGAACCAGCAATTGCCAGGGTGAGGGACTCGCTGCAGCTCCAGGTTGTGCATCCGGAAGGAGAGGCTTGCATCTGGGCAAGCAAATGTGTCTGACTCAACAGCAGTGGGGCTGCTCCGAGTGCTGCCTGGACCTGTCCCTCGGTAGAAAACGAAACACCCAACTCTGCCCTTCACCTTTCCTCCAGTTCCTTTTCCAGCCCCTTGTCTGGAGGTGACATGCATTAGCTAAACCAAAAGCCTTCGGCCGAGTCTGGACCTGCCATGGCTGCGCTGGTTGCCCAGAGCTTGTCCCCAGCCCCCAGGAGCCAGGACGGACGTTATCTGCCCGGAGGCAGAGCTGCAGCACGGACAGGACGAGGGGCTGCCTGCCACAGATGCTCCTTGGGTTGACCCCAAATATTTCTCCCCTCTGCTGGGAGACATTTGGGGACTTAAGGCAAAATAGTGCATCCCTGGGGCTGAACAGCTCGCTGCAGCGCTGCCCGAGTCTCAGCAAGGCAGCAAAACGAGCAAGGAGCGGCGGCTCCCGGGCTGTGCCCGGCTTTGCTTTCTTGTAAGAACAGGCCAAGCACGCCCAGGAAACCTTCCCGAGTGGAATTTGGCACCAAATGTTCCCATTCATTTTAATTGTAAAAACCAACATCCTGACTGTCAAACCCAAGTACTTACTGGAGAAGAGGTGGAACTAAGCCATCACTTAAAAGCTTTTCTCCTGCAAATTATTTTATAGGATTCTCCTAGTTTTATAATGAACATTATTTTTAATCCAGCTCAAATTCACTGACATACCCTGTAAGAACAGGGCAGGGAGCCCAGGCAGGGTCTCCTGCCACACTTCCTTGGATTCAGTGGAGCTGCGCTGATTCGTACCAGCTGAGCGTTTGACCTGCAACATGTTTGGCTTCAACAAAAAGGGATTTATTTCTTGGCAAAAAGAAAAAAGAGTTTTTGCTAATAGCCCTTGTCATGCTTAAACTGCCATAACACAGCAGCTGCAAAAGGGACTCCTGGAATCCAAATGAAACAGAAATTTTCCTGCCAATGTTAATTAGTTGTTTTTGGGTTTTGGTTTTTTTTTTTTGTTTGGTTGGGGTTTTTTTTGTTTTGTTTTTTTTCTCAAAATATTTTAACCCCTGGCCTGAAAGAGCTTCCTATGCTGTCGGACCTGATACCTGCAGAGAACAGCTGAGAAGGATAACGACTGCCACATCTCTTCTGTAGGTATAAGCCACAGCTTCCTCTATTGACAAAAGATACCACATTTATTTGCGCTAGAAGCTGAGGTCTGCAGCTTCCCCGGCCAGCCCTGGGACGGCCACATCAGCTGCCAGTGAGAAGGGGCCAACGCGTGTGACCCATGGGCAGAGGGTCCTGCGGGATCGGGGAGGACTTTCCCAAGGGATGTCAGCATCCGCTGGAGCATCTCCTGGGGGAAGTTGTCTGCAAGCTGCTGTCAGGCTGTGTGTGCACCCCCGCTGCGGCCACTTGGCTCCCAGGCACCGGGGATTTCCTCGGGGGTGAGGGAAACCAAAGCCCTCCACGAGCAGCAGGGGATCCCCTCCTGCTGCAAAACCGAGTTTTGAGCTGTGCCTCAGGATGGCACAGGATGCCTCTGGAAAAGCAAACATCCAGAATGGCTTTAACAGGTTGCCAGCCAGGTACCAGGTGGATCTTTGCCCTCCGGATGGTCTTTTGCTTTCTTGCAAGTGATTCCTTATATGATTCAATGGTCTGGGGAGAACACAGGATAAAATACCAAGTTTTTGGGAAACAATTTACCCAGGAATAAAGCTGGTACTGCTCTCAGGCAGAAGCAGAGGACACATGAAAGTGAATCAGGATCCTGAATGGGGAAGAAAAAACACCTTCCAAAACCTAATCTTGCTACTTAGCACAGAACAAAATGAGAATTTTTCAAGCTGCATTATTGCTCCTTTGGTTTGAAGCTGTTATTAGTGACTGCTTATGGCACTAGTCTTTTGTAACTCAGAGCCAGTGTCTTAATCCATCCTTCAAATTAAAATCCTTGAAAAGGATTTAGATATCCTTGGCTTATCCTTTCCTCAGGAATTCATGAGAGACATCAAATTCAGCTTCCCACGAGCCCAGAAGCCAGGATTCACACAGCTGCTTCTTCACCTGGCTGCTCTCACACAAACCAAAGAAATTTGGGAGCAATCCTGTCTGAGTTACATATTTTAAGCCAGTATGACAGAGAGCAGCAGAGAAAGGATGGTCTGGGTTAGATGGCTAGCCTGAATCCTGGGGACCACAAAGCCAGCCAGCTGCCCTGTGGGTCATGTCCTGCATGACTTGGGGTGACCGTGTCACCCTCTCTGTGCTGGGCTCCATCCGGACACAGGGGAAAAGGGCAGTAGCTCGTGCCTCTTCCAGCCAGTGGGGAAGGTGTTACAGTGACGGGACCTTCGCATCGTGTGCGATATCCAGCCCTTGCGTTCAAAGGAGGAGGGAGTCACTTAGAAATCAGACTGTCGGAGTGGCAGAGGACCGTGCAGCACCTGGTCCAGCCACCCCCGAAGCCTCCCTTGCCCAGGGGAGAGGTTTGCCAGCTGGCTCGCCAGGCATGGGTGTCCTCGGAGCTGCAGCGCTGGAGCCTGCTCGGAGCGACTTCAAAATTTGGCCGTAATACTTTCCCTTTTGCTTTTCCCACAACCACAAAAGCCTCATCTGGGAGAGATAATTGCTTCGGCTCACCGCCCTTAGCGTGGCTCCCGAGCCCTGCTGTCATTGCAGCGGGGAAGGGTAATTTGCTCCAGCCGCCCTCACAGCCTGGTCCACGCACACGCGTTGTGCCAGGAGAGGGTTTGCACCCGTCTGTTGTAGGGTAGTGCCCCACACCTGATCTCACAGCTCCCGTGGGGGCAAAGCTCGGGCCACGGGGTGGGGATGTGGCTGCGCTCAAGCAGCTGATGCTGGAAGAAAGCCCCTGGCTCTGCTGCGGGCTGTGCCCCCCCGCCGTGGGACCAGGACCGGCAGTGCAGGTCCCGTGGGGGGGAGTGTCCCGTGGGGAGAGGGCCCACGGGGAGGTGGGGGGGATTCCCACGGGGGAGGGGACTGCGGTGAGATCGCACGGCGCGGGGAGGGGGAATCCCACGGTGAGGAGAGTTTCCACGAGG
>VXBL01002384.1:1250302-1296883 GCA_013400195.1 Aramus guarauna | reverse complement strand
TCTGGGCCCCCAGACGCCCCCCCCCCCCCCAGCGGGGACCTGCCGGGTTTGCGGGGAGGGCTCCGCACCGCGCCGGGCTTCCCTGGGGAGTTCCCCCGCGGTGCCGCTCCGGGAGCTGGCTGGAGGGAGGGACCTGGCCGGGGTCTCCCCGCAAAGGGGCCGCTGGCTCCGGGTGTTGGGGATGGGTGTAGTGAGGTGCTGCCGGGCGGATTTGGGAAATGAGGGTTTTGCAGGAAAGAGGAGATTATCAACTAATCGGCAGGGTTGTGCAGGGGTTGGTATCAGCGCTGGGCATAATGTCAGTGAGCAGGAAGGATTTGTGTTTGTAAAGCTTTATGGTGAGGTGTAAATTGCTTTAGAAAGAATAAGTTTGTCAGATACCTTGCTTTGCCCAACTCCAGGTAAGAGTGCTTGTGCCAGTGAGGTTCACTAACATGAGTATTAACTTGTGTGAGACACGCTGGATCCGTGCTTGTGTTCTGCAGGAGAGATTAATCTTTCCCTCGTGTGGGAGGGGGCAACCGAGATGACCCAGCTGGGGCCGTGCACCAGCACACACTGTGTCCCGTGGCCCTGGGGTGCTGCTCCTGGGCCCGTGGGGCGTTTCCAGGGTCCTTGGAAAGGTGTGACCTGTATGAGCTGTTGCAGCCGCAGTGGTGCGGAAAGGAGGAGGCTGTGACGTGCTGGGGCAGAGGAGGTTTGCACCAACCTGTGTGACAGATAACTTGGTAGTGTGTGCCGTGCTGGCTGCTGGTGGTGAGACTGCTCATTTCCAGCTTGGTCTGTCAGTACGTCTCCTGCTGCAGGCTGGGGGGAAACTTTTTGGATGCAGCTGTAGAGCTGCGCTTGGGCTTGAGCGACTTGCTGGTCACGGTCAGCTGAACCTCTTGATCTTTTGACAGAAGCTGTTAATGCCAATGCTGCTCATGCCAGGCTTGTGCCCAAGAGACCGCCCGTACCCAGGGAGGGGCATGTGGGGCGAGGGTACCCTCAGCATGGGGGTGGAGGGCAGGTAGTTGGTGCTGATGGTTATTTGGGGCGAGGGAAGGAGCTGTGTCCCACCTTGGGCTCTGGGCCGGCTGCCCAGCTGGCAGCTCCAGAGGAGGCTTCATTGCTCATTTGCTGGTTTGTTTGGGGGGGGGGGTTATGCCAGGCACGTACTGTAACGCCAGCCTCGCCGGGGCAATTAGTACCTAGCTCAGCCTGTTATGCTTGGCTTTCCTTAGATTATGAATCAATTAAATGTTTCTAGCGGTGATTTGCGTAGCGTGATGTGAGCAGGGCTCACATGTGCCTCCTGGTGCCGTTTGGAAATGAAGGGCAATTGGGAGAGACAGTCGCACCATATGGCCCTGCTGCATCGCATTAAGGTTTTAGCACTGACTGCTGTTAATTAAATGTAACCCGGCCAGCGCAACGTGACACGGGAATACACCGGGGCTGGGGAACTTGCTGCATGGGGTGTTGTTTGAAAGAGGGTGATGTAAATGTGGTTTGCTGCTGTTTACCTTTGCTTTCTGGCTGCTGTTGCTGATTAATTCCCCCAAAACGCAGTGAGGGCTGGTGTGTTCCCCCGGGCTGGCAGCTCTGCTGTGCCTGGCACACCTGAGCAACTGTGTGAATGAACGTGCTTAAAGAAATAGCGTGGGTTTATTTGATGCAAAGCAAACTTTGTTGGGGCTCTTGTCTTTCACCGGCCATCCTGCAAAGTGGTTGTGGGGCTCACGTGTGAGCTGGGGTACTGGGCTGTGTGTTCTGAAATCCTGATCTACAGTAATAATTCACGGAATTTTGTGGTGTTGCAAATACTATAAATAGTTGTTTTGAGGGACTTCTCTGGCAGAATTTTTTCCATAGTTATATTGAAACAAATCTTAAATAACTCTATTTCCCTTTTCATTTCAGAGGAGAATTATTCAGAGTGTGGGGGTAGTTCTGCCTCTAAAATTCCCCAGGCTGGGTGGGAGAGGGACTCCAGTGGAAATGCTCGGAACATCATCTGCATTCCCTGTCATCCCAATAGTGTATCCTTTTAAAAATGCCCGAGAGCTGCAGACGGGGTGTGCTGTCCTCCCTTGGTGAATAGTTCTTCTGATGCAGAGTTGCTGCTGGTTTGCTTTTGACTTGCAGCCTGAGGATACTCAGGTTTTAGTTGGTACAGTTCTGGCCTATTTTTATTTATGTCAGATCTGATTGTCTTTAGTCAAATGTGAAAGTGGTACGTATTCCTCCTCCCTCCCCAAACGGTCCGTGTCCCTTCCTGTCCGTGCTGCGGGCGCAGTGCCTGGCCCCAGCGCGAGGGGAAACGCTGTCTGCAGCCTGGTGAGCTTGAAGGTCTGGGTCTGCCCTGGGAAAAGGGAAGGGCCAGCTGTCCTCGCCCTGCCCCCCCCAGCCAGGGGGTTTTGGCCGTGTGGTTTTTTGTGCTGATCAGGGATGCACTGAAATCCCCTCGGCTCCATTTCCCCTTTCTCGAGCAGAGCGGAGCTGCCTCTCCAAGGCTAACGTGGGATGCGTGCGTTGTGGTTCCTCTTCCAGCTGGGGTTCTGGATGGAAGGGGTGGGGGCAGAGTCACGGCAGGTCCCAGAATCAGGAAAATGATCCCCTTGGGTGGCTTTCCTTGGGCCTCTGCTGGGTTTAGGGTGTCCTGAGTCAGTCCCGTGGCTCCGGAGGTGGCGGACAGGCTCTTACTGAGGTTTTGGTTCAAGTCCTACCCGTGGGTGCTGCATCTGGGGCTGATCCAGGTGTTGTCTGAGACATCGGGAGCCTTTTTACTGCCTTTACTGGGAGCCTCTAGGTCTGTCCCGTGTGTGACAGGCATCAAGCATGCTGCTCCCATTGGCGTCAACGCGACGGGATGGGGAGGTGGGAGCTCGGCAGTGACTGACACCGGGCTGGTCCTGCTGGCATTCGTTAAAAAGACTTGTTTTCAGTCTCCAAGTGAATGCACTTGGGCATGAGGAGTAGCTGTGCCGTTACATGCTGTGTCCTCAATATCTCTTGTCTAATGTACGCGGCTTTGTGCTGCTGGCACCTTTCAAATCCTGAGTGAACATTAAAACCCAAAAATCTCACTGTAGGAGTGGAAATGTGTCCTGTTGCTGGCAGCTTTTCCTGACACGAGAGGCTGCTGTAGCTGGGGAGAAGGGGGCTGGAGGGGCAGGTTGCAGAGGTGCATCTTTGCTGTGGGGTTTTTGGGTGTTTGTTCTGGTGGGGCGGAGTGCAGCCATTTGAACGCAGTAGTGACTAATGCAGCTTCAAAGCCTTCAGCGTGCTTTGTTTTGCTTTGGAGCGGGGACAGCAGAGAAACCAGGCTGAGCTTTGCAGTTCCTGGTGGGAAGGGTTCGGTGGGTCGTGGTGGGAGCGGTGCACAGACAGGGCAGCGATGGGTCAGGCTTTGGCCGATGGCTCGAGTGCTTCCCTGGCTCTCAGTATCTCCGTTGGTGCACTCAGGATTGCAGTTGCGTTATTTTTTTTTTCTTGACAGCATCGTGCTGGTGACTCGGGGTCCCTCTGTGCTGCATGGGGTGGGCTGGTTGCTGGAGCCCAGGGATCTTGTGGCTGGAGGCAGAATAATTATGTGAGAGCCTAACCTGGGCGTGGGTCAGCTGCTTTGCTCCCTTTTCATGCCAGTTCTTCCCGGGGGACTTTTCCATCCTTGCTGCACCCTGATGCAGGTGCTGATACGAAATTCCTGTTTCTGGTACTGCAGGCGTTAGCGAGACCCACAGCAAGATCTATCCCAGGGATTGCTCAGCAGCGTTCCCGCTCTTTCCCCTTGCTCCATCCTCTGGCTTGGCTGGGATGCGTACCCCAGGTGTGCACGGGCCCCGTGTCCATGCTGGCGGGGCTCCCCAGCAATCGTGGCCCCTCGCCTCGGCCGCTGGGGACATGATTTACTGCCCATGTATTTCCTGGGTTGTGTCGATGAAGTCCTGTGGCGTTGTTTGGTTGGCCCAGGTGGGTTAAGCCGGATGCATCTATTGCACACGGAGTGACCATAAATAGTTTGTTTGTTTGCTTGTGGGAGCTGTGGTCTCCCCGGCAGAGCCGCTGGCAGCTGGAATTGGATGCCCTCCCCGCTCAGCGTGGTGGGTCTTGGCTCTGATGACCACGGCGTTACTAGAATAGGACTTTGTTGGCTGAAATGCTCCATTGCAAGCTCTCCATGCTTTCCTGCCAGGAGGGTGGTTGTGAGGCGCTGCCTCGTGGAAAACCTCAGAGCATGTCCGGTGCCTGATGATCTGGGTGGCAAATGCAGTTGTACCTGAAATCAGGTTTTGGTCTGTAGATCTTGTGATGTGGACCTGGTTCAGTGAAGCACTTCAGCGTGCGTCTGGGTTTATGCCTCTGGTCTGAAGCCACCCTTATCTCTCAGAGCAGCTAATTCTGTATTTAAGTACCGTGCTGAATCAGGACCTATTTCCTTAAGGAGGTGGTTGGTTATACACACACCATTTTTCTTTCTAGTTTGTAGAGCAAAGTACAGTTCTAATATTACTGGTTCTCAAGTGGACATTTGCTTAAGATAATGAATTCTTTAGCAGATGCGGACATTCTTAAAAAGGCCAGCCTTGCCAGTACGAGGCTCTGCTTGTGCCACTGGCATTCTCCAGGACAAGGTGGTTTTTCATGTTCTCTTCTTCTAACGCGTCCTCCCACGCTCTGTCGTATCTCTGGTCCTGCCACTGTAACTAATAATCGCTAGCAGGTCGCAGGACCTGCGGTACTTTGCATTTCTGTCCTCTGTAGCTGGTCCAGACAGATTCCTGAGGCTGCTCCTGCTCCCAGGTGACTCGAGCAGGTTGGGATGGCACTTGCCGGGCGGGTGCTGCCGAGGTCAGACGAGGACGGGGTGGGGTGCTGGGGTGCATCCCGTCTGCCGAGGCTCCCCGAGGCAGGGCGTTCGCTGTCCCGGGGGAGATGGAGGTGTGGGGAGGGACGGTGACCTGCCCAGAGCCGTGCGGCAAGCTGCCGGGGCTCCTGGAGCAGCTCGGCTCTTCAGGCTCACGTTTCTTGCTGCAATCCAGTCCGGTGCCTTGGGAAGGATTTATGGAGACAGATACCAGCCGAGGCACCAGCTCTTTCTTTGCAGGTTAGTTTTTGGGCTGTCCCTTTTCTTTCCCTGCTTTGTCCCTGGTCCAGAGGGGTGAATGATAAAGAGTCCCCTGTGGAGTTTAACTCATTGCTTACGCGGCTTGGTGTGATTTTGGGAATTGGTTAAATTTCATCTTTGTTACTCCCTGTATAAAAGCAAGAATGTGTTGTCAGGGTGCTGGCAACCTGGTCTGTTCGTAAGAGGGTGCCTGAACAGGGAGGGGACAGTCGTGGTGCAGAGGGTACAAAGTGGCAGATCTCAAGCACGCTGGTAAACCGCTGTTTGCATCCCACCCCACCGTTCGATACCTGTGTGGTTGTAACTGAGAGATGCTGTGAAAGGACTGTAGTATTGATCTAAAACCCCAGCTAACTATGTGCAGAGTTTAAATCTTTGTTATAAATATAGTTAATCTCAGTGTGTTCCTTTAACCTTTGATTAAACATTGGGGACTTTTTTATTTCCTTAAACTTTAGAAGACTGCAGGGGAAAGGCAGCGAAGTGGAGAGACGATATTGGAAAGAGCCCTCCCAGCCTACGGCTGGGTCCTGCGCTTTCTCTCTCTAATCTCTTCTGTTGGGTTGTTTTATCTTATCAAGCAAAAAGCCCCAGAAATAGAAAGTTTTCCATGGCTAACAGGGCAAGCCCAGAGATACACAAGCTCTGAGCTGCGTGTTGCCTCGTTGCTCAAAAAACCCCACAAAACCGAACCATCAAATTGCAGCAGATTGTAAATGGGCAATGTCAGTGGTTTATCTCCGTGGGGGGAAAGGCCTCTCGTGGAAGCAGACGTAACTTGCACGGATGCACGTTGCATCTCAGCAGCGTTCAGCGTTGAAGAGCTGCCCGCCTGGCTCCGCGTGCCCGGGAAGTTATCGATCTCCTCTCGCAAGGATGACGGACGGGAAAGCAGGGACAGCCGCTTGCTTTGGGCTTGTAACAAAGAGAATTCGCAAAATATTCAGGCATTTTCCCAAGTCAAAGTCTTGGTCAGAGGGACTCCGGCTGCTGAGGAAGCCGAACAGGGAGGTCTTGCTGGTTAGAGGTAGGTGGTGGTGTAAATCCGTGTGTTTTGGATGTACTTGGCTGCCGCTGCACGCAGGCTTTCTGCTGCTAATTAGGCATTAGGGGATTCCTGCGGTGCTGCCCTGTCTGCGCTGCAGAGCACCGCTGGCGATGCACGGCCGGGCGGGCTCCTGCCCAGCAGGTACCGGGGCTGGCACGATCTTCTGCCACCGCGCTGGTGGCACCGGGCAGCTTCAACTTCTGCTCCGGCTCCTCCTGCATCCCCGCTCTCACGGGGAGCGTTGCGGCAGAGCACAGCTTGGGGCGTCGGTGCTGCCCCGCTTGCCGCTGGAAAGGAAAATTTGCTTTTTAGTAAATAAGGGCTCAAGAGCATCTGCCTGGCAGGTGGCTTTGTGCTCCAGAGCCTGCGACGGCGCAGGGACCTCCCAGAGGGGTGGTTGTCACCAGGGAGGTCTTGTCTGCTCTGAACACGCAGAAAACCACCCTTGGGTTTCACCTGCGTTTGCGAGCAAACTAAACCCAAACCATCTGATTTGGACCTAAAACTGCTGACACCGCCAGCAACGGAGCTGCCGGCTCGAGGCACAGACGGGGCTGGATCCGTGCTGCGGGGGGTGGCTGAAAGTGCTGCGCAGCAAAACTAAGACCCTTTCCTGCATTTGCTCTGTGGGTGCTGGAGCTGGTGGTGATGCCCGCCAGCTCTCGTGATGTCGCGGGGCCACATCCTGCGGCCGTCCGTGAGGTTACCCAGAGTGACGTCACATCTCATCTGAGCAGGCATAGAGGTACCGAGCGCTCGGTCTCAAGCTGCACAGCTTGCAAAATCAAACCTCACACATGGCCTGTGTTTAAAGGTGCGTGTGAGCTGGCTGAAGGATTTCAGAGTTTGAGGCAAGTGGAGGAAATTTCCTTCTTTCAGCGTGGTCCATGTCGAGCACTCAAACACCTGCAGGGTCTCACATTGCTTTCAAAACTCGTGATGTTTTATTTGTCTTTCTTGGTTGGCTCTGAGCCTTCCCGTGGCAGCTGGGTCATGCTTCAAAGGTTTTCAT
Organism: Aramus guarauna; assembly: GCA_013400195.1. Classification (NCBI taxonomy): domain Eukaryota; kingdom Metazoa; phylum Chordata; class Aves; order Gruiformes; family Aramidae; genus Aramus; species Aramus guarauna. The sequence continues at coordinate 1,289,710 of VXBL01002384.1, read as the reverse complement.
GAGCTTTGCTGATGTCGGGAGCGTTTCTGATTTGTGCCTTTTTTTTTTTTTTTTTTAAATATAAATGAATGGCAGGATACTTAAGCCAGGAAGCAGAGTTTTAAGGTAACTCCTGCAATTTCATGGTTCGTTTTAACATCACATAATTTTTTTTTAATTTCTTTTTTGGTAGCTTGTTTGAAGCCTGCTCTCTCAACAACATTCCTCTGCGGTTCTGTGCGTGCCGGGGCTGGCATCCGGGGGTGGGGGGTGTTTTCACCAGGGCAGAGCAGTCGCTCAGCACCGCTGCAGGAACCACAAGCTTTGGCCAGAAATCAGAGTTTAAGAGCATCACAGAGGAGATCTTGGGACACTTTAGACCCTTTCCATCCTAATTCTGGGGACAATCGTATCCGGTCTCCTGTGCGGTGTTGTTTTGGGGGTGCAGGAGGTTGGTTTTTTTTTTAGGTGGAAGCCTGGCTGGGGTGAGGTTCTTGGAGCCTCTGTCATCCCTGGGCCAGGACCTGGCCGCGCTGCCGCAGACCTGCGCCGTCTCCTTTTGTCTCCCCAGCCCAGAGCTGTGGGGCTTGCACGCGGGTCGGATCGAAAGATGCCCCGTAGCATCGGTGGTATTTGGGAGGTGGGAGTGGGAGCGTGGGGGTGGGCAGAGTGACTGCAGTCTTCTATTTAGGCATCTAGATGGGCATCTGTCTTGGACTGGTTTACTTTATCCAACTTTATCCCCCTGAGAAACTTTATCTGTGGAGAAAAGGAAATCCCTTTCAGCCACTGAAATTTTTCACAGTATCATGATCTGAATAATTTTTTATTTCTTTTTTAAAGAAACTACATTTCCAAGTGTTACTTTGTTTGACTCAAATGGAAATTATCTTAAAGTGTAAGTGGAGGCATCCTGCTCCTCTTGTCACGTGGCTGCTTCCTAAAGCAGTGCTGGATTTCTAAAATTAGTGTTCCCTGCCGGATACCGAGTGATTAGGTCTGTTAATGGGCGATGGTGACTAAGGAGGTGTCATGCTTTAATCTTGTAAAGAAATGCCTGGCAGTAATGGGTCCGATCTGGAGGTGTGCTGGGGAACTGTAATTTCTGTGGTCCGTATTACGTGTTTCAGACCTCTTCCCATGCAGCTCCTTCACCCGAGATGCTGGAGCGTTCCCTCCACGGCAGGCTGCGGTCTGGGGGAGCAGGAGGCAGCTGCCCGAATCTGAAAATCCTGGACCAACTAGGCAGGAGGGACTCTGCGCTGGCGCCAGATGCTCGGGTGAACCTGCAACTGGAGCATCCTCAGATTGGCATCTCCAGCAAAGATTTGGCAAATGTCCCCCATTAAAAGGCTGTTCCAGTTGCTCAAAAGGTCATGCATTAAATTACCATGTAACTGTGCAGCTTATCTCCAATTAAAAAAAAAAAAAAAAAAGGCAAGTCTCCCTGCTTTCCCCCAGGCTTACTTGAGACAACTGACTTGGAATAGGAGAATGATAGACAGCTCATGCCAGATGAATGTTAAATGATAAATGATTTCCCTGTTTCCCCTGGAGATTGATGTTTTCCCCCCTCAGGCACCAGCTCCCAGCAGTGGTTCAGCTCCTCTCATTCATTCTCAGGCTCTCCTGCGCGTGAGCATTCAGCAGAGCTGAGCAGAAATCACTGTTTCCAGAGCAAACGTGGAATATTCCTTTGCTTTCCTGAAAACCCCAGGTATTCAAAACCAATGACCCAAATGCTAAAGAAAAAAAGGAAAAGAAAAAAAAAAAAGAAAAGAAGGGTATTTAAAATACAAGCTTGCTGGCTTGGAGTGGGGTGGCAGGGCTGGAGCTGGGACAGGCACTCGATCCTGCCTCCTTCCTTTCTCTTGCCTTGGTTTTAGGGGATTTTTATTTCAGGTCGGTGACCGCTTGAATTTTGGGTAGCGTAAAAAGAAAACTTAACGCTGTTTGTACAATGGTTAAAAAGTAAAAGGATCAGAAGGGCTATTAAAGCGGAAGGAGGCTGTTAGCTGCAGTCAGGAGCGTATGGAGAAGTCAGGGCTTTGAGGGAAAGGGCTGAGGGAGCCATAGCCAGGAATAGGTGATAACTGTTGTGTCTGGTGATGGAGCCGGCTGTGCCGAACTCTGCTCCTCACCAGCCGTGGGCGAGTGGGACCTTATGCCTAAGAGGTTAAACCTGGGCTCTGCAGAGTGACCTGTGCAATTCCTACCTTGAACTAGTTAATGTCTTACAGGACGGGTCAGCATCCAAAGAAAACACGCTACGTAAATGCCTTATTGCACCTGGGCAGCGTGTGCGCTGGGGATGGGAGGTCGCTGCCTTTGCCGTGGCCCAGGACGTGTCCATACCCTCTCCAGCGGTGGCTTTTTGGCGGTCTGATGGTAGATCTGTGCCTCCGTCACTGTAACGGGCCCTTGAAGTGTTCATGTTTAGTGGCCTTAAATAGTTTGACTTCTGCCTAATACTAAGATGGTTTTTCCCTCCTGCTGTTGGAAGATGAAGCATCCTTTCCTCGAGCTTTTGCTGCAGGTGCTGTGCAAGTGACATCTCCAAGGGGCGTAGCTGAGGAGTGGTGTACCCCGTGGTTTGGTGGGACTTGAGCATATTCTTTACTTTGTGTATCAGTATGCCAGCAGAACGCAAGGCAGGAACGCTGCCCGTGCCGCAGCATTGCGGCAAGAAACACAGGTTTCCCTGGGAAGAAAGTGTGGGAGTAATTTTTGTTCTGGACAAGGTGTTCTGGTACTTTACCCCCATCCGCAGGAGTGCGCCGGCGTGGGGACGTGTGCCTGGCTGGCAGCTCTGGCCGTGCCGGTGCCCACGAGCATCGGTTTGCCCTCGGGCAGGAGTCTCGTCCCTTCCCGGGGTTCCCCCTCCATTCCATGACAGCAGGCTGCGGGTCTCGGGTGCCTCACGTTCTCCTTTCTCTCCCGTGCAGACTGCCGATACACGTGCCACCAGGAGTGCCGCAGCCTCATCCAGCTGGACTGCTGCCGGCCGGGCCAGTGCCAGAGCCAGCTCTCGCCCGAGGGCACCCTCCTGCCGCCCTGCAGCCAGGTACGCTGGGGGGGGTCAACAGCCTCACGGTGACCGATTGCATCTCCTTCAGAAACCTGATTTCTTGCTCCCGAAGGGTTTTACAAGGGGGAGGTCTTGTCAGAGAGGTCAACCCATCCGTGCCGCGGACCTGCCAGCACTATGGTCGCCTATAAACTGTGTACGTCTTGCCTGCGTGATGGAAGTTGTGCGCGTGGGCATCCCCTCGCTGTAAACGTGTGCGAGGAGGTACGCTGTGTTTGAAATGCTGCTGTCGGCCGGGCTGCCTGGAGCAGAGCAGGAGAGGAGCAGTGTCCTCCGGGGACGTCAGCCCTCCCCAGCCGTGTCCTGGTGCGGGCGAAGGAGGGGCAGCACCGGCGTTAAATTGCGTCCCAGCACCGGGTGCAAAGTGTTTGAGAAGGAGCAGCGAAGGAGCATTTCTCCCGCATCTCGGCAGAGCGCAAGCACAGAGTTTGCAAGGAGCTCTGGTTTAATAGCTTTGATTGAAGAGTCTCAGTAGTCTCAGAGGATTGAGACTCTTCAATCTGTATTAGGGACATGCGGTAATCCCCAGGGCCGCTCCGGAAGGTTTAGTGTTTGCTTAATCCCCCTGAGGGTCCCGTGGTGTCTGTGATGCCGGCGGTGATCTGCGAGCTGGTGTGGGCGTCTGGTGTGGGCGTCTGCTGGGACGGGCTGCAGCGTGTGCAACAGGGCACAGCGAGACGGGACGATGCCACGCCAGTGGAGATGCGAGATACTTAATGTTGGAAGCTTAAAACATTGCTTAGAAACCTGCCTGAAGTGGGTTTGACTTGCATAAAACCTTTTCAGTCTCTATATGCTTTTTAAAAACTGTGTTCTCTCCTTTATTGTAGCCATGCATTTTTACATTCCTCTTTGTTGAGGACCTTGATGCACTTGTGCAAAGCTGGAAATGGAAATGTGCACTTATTTAAAGAAGATGCGGGGTTTCTGTTGGGTATATGAGGAGCCGGTGGTGGGGTTCGGTTGTCGTCTGCTCTTTGCTGTGCAAGGTCTGGCCATTACGTGGCTGGGCGATTGCTGGTCAGGAGGGAACCTGGAGTTAGATTGGATTTATCTTATAAGTTAGGCATTGCAAAGGGACTCTGAATGGATTCTCCACTGAGCCTTGAGGTATTTGTATAAGGGTGTGAAGCCAGATTTGTGTGTGTTTACATCTCCTTCGGATGTCGGTAGGCTTCCCCCAGCAGCATGAGGAAGGCTTGATTTTTAGAAAAATTCGAAAGGCTTGTTTCTTCTTCAGGGTGATAACACCAGCCGGGGGTTATTGATGGTCCTAATAATAAACATGGAACCTGCGCCTCGTGGTAATTCATCACTCTGACGTGTCTCTGGTGTGATCCCGGGAAGGGGGGGGGGGCATTTTGTGCCGGGGAAACGAAAGTCTCTCCAATTACAGCAGCAAACAGAAATCCATAAACCCATCCCGAGGTCCTGGTCGGGGATCGCACCTCTGAACCCTCGGCACAGCAAAGCCCTGTCTGGGGTCTCCTTACCTGTGCTGGGAAAGGCTGCAAGGGGGAGCGGGAGGTTTGCAGGCTGGTTTGAGGGTGGGCGAGCGTAAATCACTGCAATAAAGCTCTATTCTTGTTTGTGGATAATGGGTAATCAGGGAAAAATCATTATCAGGTTTACTCGACCTGAGTACACAGCCGCGATCCTGGTGTGTTTCTGTTGGCCAAGCAGGTTTTGCTGCTTGAAAGAAGATGATGGAGGGAAAATGGTGTCAGTACTCCAGCAAAAGACTGATAGGGTGCCTGAATTAGTGAGGGGGAAGGGAGGGGATTGCTCACTGAAAACACAAGAAACTTAAATTAATAGCTGGCATAGTTGGAAGTCATTAGAGTTATCAAATGTAAGCAAACTAGAAGCATCAGAGAAATAGCTACTTTAATATCAGGTAGTTAGGTACTGTTCCCCTGTAATACCAGGCATTCATAATTTGGGCTTTGATCCAGCAAAGTACTTAAGAGTGCCTTCCCTTTGGGTCCCGGATTAGCCTCCCTGGGTGACACCCAGACTCCGCTGAAGCTGACAGAAGCCTCGGCTGGTCTCAGCAGCACCAGGAGTTTGGCCCCTGGTTTCAGCGGAGCTGGTTGTACACATCCCACCTGCAAGCTGGTGCAGGTCACTGGTGGATGAGTTCTGGGGGCTGTGGTGCAGGTAACCATGAACGGGGCTGCTGTTGAACCAATGAGTCAAAACTAGTTAGATTTTTTTTTTTTTTTGCTTGGATGTTTTTTGTTTTGTTTTGTTTTTATGGAGCTGATCTCCCAAGCAGGTAGACCACAATGGAAAAGCAAAGGCTTCTTGGAGAAGCAGGTGAGGCAAAGCGGTGGGAGCGCATCCACCTTCACATGGGGCACTGCAAAGCTGGCTGCGTCCTTTTCCCACTCAAACGCCCAGGGCTGAGGCTTCGGTGAAGACTCCGCGCCTGTGCCATTCATCGGCCCAACGCTCGCTTTCTGCTCATGTTGCACATGCTCAACTTAAGCCTCTTTCTCCTCTAAATATAGCCTTGTGGAGCTGGGGAGGCTTGTGCCACTGCAGAAGCACACGTGCTGCTAAGAGGATAGCTTATTTATTTGCAGTGTTACAAGTCACGTTGTAAATATGCCATTTGGACTCTTGCCTTCCTCTTTGAGATGCAGATGTTGCATCCTCCCGCTAGTCTTTACATTGACGTCCCAGTTTGTATTCATGGGATGCTGCTGGCTGTGGGGTACAGAGCTATCAAAGGCTTGTAGCAATTTAAGTCCTTCAGCTAACAGATACAGATGGGAGGGTATGAAACACCATCTGCAACCTATCAAGAGGGGAAGAGGTTTTTGTGCATGGATGGTAGCTTGTGCGAAGATCTTGGAGCCCTTTTGGAGCAGTTGAAGGAGCCCTGTGACCTGCAGGAGCGAGTGACAGCCCCGGTTTACAGGAGGGGTTTGCCGATGGTCCTACTGCAGGTGTAGTCGAGCTGGGCAGTAGAGCCAAGGCTGCTGCCGGCCAGCTCCTGGCACTCGCTGGCTTGGTGTAACAATAGCCTTTGGTGATGGTGAGAGTTGTGCCTTGAAAAGGACGCGAAGGAATTAACATAAGAACCACCGTCAGGGCATGGCGGTGCCTTCTCTCTGCTCGGTTGGTGGATGCTGAAGGAGGGACCAGAAGCATCAGGGCGAGGATGGCGTGGTGCCGCTGTGGCCTCCCTGCCAGCAGGGCCCTGGGCACTCCTTGGGGTTGCATCTGAACCGTCATTTTTAATAACTTATCAGTAAGCTCTGTCTGATGAGTCTGACTGCACATCTACCGCCAGAACACCTAGTGACGAGCTCTGCAAATCTGGTCATGCATGGCCTGGAAAAGCACTCCTGCTTGTGGTGTAAAACTTACTGCTCTCTTCAGGGGAACATCTCCTGCGATTTTTGTGATTCTATCACGTCGAGGTTCTCTCCAGTCCTTCCTTTCCAGATCCAGGCTGGCCCCAGGCATGGAAACCTTCCTCTACCTCCAGTCTGCCCTTCACGGTACCTCTTGCCATTCTCTGCTGTTTCTTGGATGGGCTGGCTGGGTCTTACGTGAAGTATTTGAAGTGTGTGCGTGGATGGATTTATTCAGTGGCACAATACTTTCAGGCCTCGTTCCCTCTTTCTTTACTGAAATATGGTGGAGAATTGTTAGTGTGTGCATTAACATCGCATTGCCTAAGCAGAGTCCTCTTTAACACGGTGTGTCGGGCTTTTCTTTAGTCCCTTCAACCTGCTCAGGATTACGTGCCGGTTTCCTGGTGGGTTGGTGGGAGAGCCCGTGCCGGGATGTGTTGCATCCCTGCGGATGCACGGCCCCTCGCAGGAGCCTGTGCCGAGGGAGGATGATAGCCTGTGGGGAGCAGAGCCCTTCCCCTGCTCGGCTCTCCAGAAATACCTGTGATCTTCGACAAGGAGGAAGGTCACAGCTGCTCTAAAAGCTGCGGGTTAAACGCCGGGTGTTAGCGGGATGCTGGGGACTCTGGGACAGAGGAGGCAGATCTGGGGATGGGTCTGAGCCAGGCTGGGTTTCCGCAGGGGAGAGGGGAACAGGGATGATGCTGTCGGTCTGAGGCTCTTTCCGAGGCCAACTCAGCATTTTAATGAGTCTGGAGTGAGTGCTTCTTGCAAACAGGACGGAGGAGCTGAACAGCTTTTTCCTGGGCTGCAATTGAAGCCGCCTCAGCCGGGTGCCAGCACTGCTGAAATCACTCCCGCTGCTCTAAAATTAGCTGCGGAGCGGAGAGGCACCCGCTGCCTCCCGGAGTGTGATGACCAGGGGCTCCCAGCACCCGGGAGGGGGTCCGAGGCCGCATCCTCACCAGCCCGCACCCTTCCCCACCACCTTTCGGCAGCGTGGTCGAGCTCGGTCCAGCCCAGGCTTGCTTCCCTCAGACAGCAGATGCAACGCAGCTCTCGAGGATGCGCTAGCAGGGAAGGAGCCAGCCTGCCATGGTGGTGTATTTTTGGGTAGCAAAGGAGGTGTTTGGGGGTACCTGGGGGCCGGGCAGTGCCCAGGGCCAAGCCCAGCGCCTCGTCCCTGGCATGCAGCGGGGTGAAAAATTTTTCAAGAGGAAGTGGCAGGGCTGCACGGTGCGAGGCGAGCGCAGGAAGGGGAGGTGATGCTGCAAGGGTGCCCAGGAGACCGGGCTGAGCAAACCCGGGCGCCACGAGCAGGAGCAGAGTCGCAGCTCTGCCCCTTCCATGCTGCCCCAGCGCCGCTGCGCAGGGAGGCGGGTGGAGGAGGAGAGGGAAGGGTTACCCGGCACGGCTGCCTGTTAAAGAGAAATAGCTCCGCTGGCTCTGGAGGATGAGCCGAAGGAGCTATTGCAGATAAGTGCCGGCGAGCTGAGGATGTGAGAGCGAGTTTGCTACCGGTGTGGGAGCCGGAGCGGGGACCGCCGATGGTTGCCGGCCCCCTGAGCCCCCCGGCGAGCCCCGTGCACGCTCGGCCTCTCGCCTCTGCTGAGCTTCGATGACCATCGGCAGCAGCATGAGCAGCGGCTACTGTAGCTTGGATGAAGACCTCGAGGATTGCTTTTTCACAGCAAAAACCTCTTTCTTCCAGAGCACGCCGAACAAGGTCCTTGCCAAGGTAACAGCTTAAAAACTAGTGAGAAGGGCTGTGCTGGGAGGGAGGTGGGGGGATTGCCGACGAGGGGAGATGTCGGTGTTCCTGCACGTTTGGCTGCAGGTGCTGCCAAAATTAGCTTGCAGTGGGAGTCAGGGCAGAGCTGCTGGCAGGGAGGAAGGCTCTACCTGCTTCTGGCAGGCTCCCTGCTCCCGTGGAGGGGGGGTCTGCACTGCTGCAGATTTTTCTCAGCCATGTCTCAACCTTTTGCGTGCCAGGTTGGCCCCTTCCCGGGGAATCCACGGTGGAGGAGCCGACTCCAAATGTTGGGGGGGGGGTGTTCAGCTTTAGGGGGCCAAGCAGCAACCCTGCTAGCTGTCATCCACAGGTCAGGCTTCTGGCCGGGGGACCTGTGGTTTGGCCTTGCAAAATATGCACCGTTGGTGAAAATTGCACCTGGCAGGTGGCTAGGGAGATGGGAAAGTTACAGGATTAAATTAATCTCCAAACTTATTAACGCAGGGATGAATCTGGTCCTTTTCTGGGCAGTTGGGTGCACGTGTCTTGCCTTGAGAAGGAGAGAGCACTTGGCTGGGCAGTGTTTTCACCTCAGGACAAGATTTCTGTATCAATAACATCGACAAGGCTGATTCATGGGATTTAAGTGTTTATTTAAAATATTCCTGTCATAAACTTGGGGGCCCCAGCCTGAACTGAGCATAAAAGGAGAAGATAAGAAGGCGCCGCTGCGGAAGTGAGGGTTTCACTCAGGAACATGAGCCCTGAGATGAGATCTGGCCCGGGGAGCAGCTCTTTCACTTTGAAATTCCCCTGTAAGCCATCAGCACCGACGCGGTCCTGTTCGGGCTCTGCTGTATTTGCAGCCCCAAGGGTGCTGAGCTGCAATCCTCAGCAGGTGCTTTGGGGTTCAGCTTTCTGCAGCGTGGGGTCCAGAGGGGTCTCCTGGTGACCTGGGCTGTTCTCCTTAGGGGGGGGTGGGGGGGGCTGGACCTGGGAGAGAGTTTAAATTAACTGGCCATTTTATTTTAATATCTTTGAAGAAATGCTCCCTTGGGTTTAACGTGGGATATTCCCTGTTAGCCAGCAGCTCCCTCTCGCTATGATTAACCGACACGTACTGCTGTATTTTAAATGTCATTTGATGATTCATTTGTGTAGGAGATGTAAAAGAGGACCCTGGTAGTGCAATAGGCGCTGTGCCCCGCACCGCTTTAACGCTGTTCTTTTTGAGCCAGGGCGCTGCAGATCCTCGGCCACCTTTCGAAATCAGCTCGATCACGTTTGTGCTCGGGAGCTCTCCCCTGCAGAGGGGTCAGGGGCTGCTGCAGCCCCTTTTCGCCCAAGTCTTCACCTGAATGCAGCCGGCGTGGGCGGCAGACCTCGCGGCTGTTGGAGAAGATGGAGCCTTTTGGGGGTTTGTTGTTGTGAGGAGGAAATGGTTCCTGTGCATGAAAAAAACCAAAACACCACACAGATAAAATTTGCTGCTGAAGCAAATGATGTTGTGTAAAGGGTCTGTGTGCAGAGGTGGGTCCTTGTGTTTCTCTGGTGGTGGAGAGCATCCTCAGGCCTTGGTGGGAGAAGGTTTTGGAGGGTTCATGGCATGCTGGGGGGTTGGTGGTGGTGCAGGTCCTGCAGGAGCATGAAGCTGGACCTCAGCTCTGGATGGAGCTGGCCCTGCAGTGTGGTGGGGAGGAGGAGGAGGAGGAGGAGGTGGTGGCCTAGTGAGGCTGGGCTGGATGACAGGTGGAGGGCAGCAAGGAGAGCAGCCAGCAAAGCAGGGGACAGAGGAGCAGGTGTATCCCCAAGGTGGACATCTCCCTTGGGTTTTGCTTCAGTCCCTGTCCCCCCTTTTTTACTTGGCAACTTCTCTTGAGCAATGTTATCGAGTGTGGAACGTTTCCACCACCACAGTCAGCACAAGAGTTGCTTTCCACCACCGGGTACGGTATCTGCTCCTGGCCATGGGCAGAAAACATCAACTTGGACCCAAAAGTGAGTTAAGCTGCTGGGTGCAAACGGCAACGTTTGTCCATCCTTAGACGTGCAGGAAGGATTCCCGACCCCAGGATGAACAGGGTGGCCAGCGCTGCAGCAACAGTAGCTGCCAGCCCGTGGGCATGTCCTGTGCTGGGCAGGAATAAGCTAAAAACGGATAACTTAGGGATGCATTTCTTAAAAGACCTAGGAAACCATCTCTATAGAGGAGATGTGTTGAATGTGGGGTAGGAGGAGACAGACAGGCCTCCTGCCGTTTAAAAAAATAAAGAGTGGAATTTGATCACTATGATTAGAGAAACGATTTTTCTGATTGAAATAACTGTATTAGTCTGAAGAGCCTCTTTCTAGGAATTTTGTAATTCCTTTTTATTTTCAGAACCATCAGCGCAATCACTCTTCATTAGCAAAGAACTGTTTTAGATCTCAGATGTGACCTCATCCCCAGAGATCTATTACTTGGCGTTTTTGTGACTCTTCAGCTGAATGGCTTCAGTGGCTTCTGCCTGAAGCGTGATTGCTTAAAACTCTGTAAATTGCTGTTCAAGTCCTGCATCAGTGGCTGCTGGGAGAGCCGGCTTAGAGGAGAAAGGGGCAAGTTTCTATCCAAGAATAGAAAACACAAGAGGGACAGAAGGCAGTTTCACCCGGGGTGGGATCCAGGGGTGGAGGTGCTTGAAACCCAAGCAGGGGTTGGATGAGGTGATCTCCAAGTTCCCGTCCAGCCTTGGAGAAACCCCGTAGTCCCAGAATTGGCTGGCCATCCGGCGCAGCATCTGTGCGGGTCCGTGGGCTGCGGGTACCGGCAGGCGCTTGTTGCCTGTGCTGGGTGGGTGAAGCTCTGCCTGGAGCGATGCCGAGGGAGCAGCGCAGGGTCCTGTCCTTGGCCTGTTGTCTCTGTCCTCCGAAGGACTGTCGGAGCGTGGAGTGATTTCCAGAGGGGAGGCAGGTCTGCAGGGGCTCTGGTGCAGGGGTGGCCCTGGGGCACCCCTCCTGGGGAGGGGAAGGGGCTTTTCCTGGCCCTGCAAGGCTGCAATTGGTTCCCAAATGTTGGCTCCTGAGGATCAGCAGATCCCTCTGTGATCCACCCAGCCTCCCTGACCTGGGCCGGGATCTCGCCAGGCTGGTCTCTGTGCACCCAGACAGTGGTTGGGGTCCTGTCCAGCCCAGACCCCCCTGAGATGGAGCTCAGCTCTCGCTGCTGAGCAGGGATGTGGCAGGAAAAGCGGTTTCTAAGTGAAATCTCCATGGCAATCAAAACACCGAGCCCATCTTCACTTGCCTCTAACCTCTCTGAAATGCAGCAATAATCCCTCTCTGGAGATGCACTGCTCTCCTGTCTTTTGCCTTTTCCTCTGAACCCTGAAGTAAACCACAGCATCTCATTTGAATTTCTCAAAGGGAGTGAAATATGTTGGGGTTTGGGGTTTTTTTCCAAATCTGGATGATTCTTCCCCCCACCTGTCCGTGCTTGAGCAGCCGATCCTTTCCCCATATAGCACTGTGAACTGTGGGTGTGTGCGGTGACGGGGGAGGCATTGCGTGTTTGGCAGTGATGGAGAGCGGTGCAAGTGCAGAGAGGTCCCAGCTCTCTGGTGACTGTGGTCGGGCCACCTCCGGCTGCCACCGCTCCCTGCTGCAGCTGGATTTACAGTTCTGAGCTGCTGGTTTTCATGTTTCTGGTTAATATTTGAAGCTTTCATGTTTCTCTCCAGTCCTCCGTGCTGTGGTGTGATAGTGGTGGCAGGGCATGTGCTGGTGATGCTCCTCTGAACCACGGCTGCCCTCCCAGCAACGCTCAGGCACGCTTCTTCAGGCTTGGTTTTCTGATATTTTAAGACAAATCTTTCCTTAATAAGTAGAAGAATTGAGGATTGATGCCTTGAGGTGTAAAATCCCTTCAGAAGAGCTCTTTGAAATACTCTTGCAATCTGAACATAGGAGCTTGGGCTCCGTTTTTGGGAATGTAAATTGTCACAGCGTTGCTGATGTAAATGGCGATGGACCTGTGCCCGAGCACACCGGGGAGGACTTGGCCACTTCTGCCGCTAGATAAAACGGTCGTTGCCAAGAATGTGGTGATGCTGGGCCAAATCCATCTCCACCGTTCTGCTATTCAAATTCATTAACTAAATAGCTGGTGAGGAAAATTGGCTGGGAGCAAGGGGGCAGGGATATAGCGTCTCTGAGGCTGGTTTGTGGCTGCGGGGAAGCAGCCCTCGCTCCAAGAGAGCGTCCCGTGGAAGTGCACGCTCAGCCTTTCTACCTACGGGGCCTTTCCATGTCTGGTTTTATGGCTAGCCAAGCCGTGGTTCATGAGCTGCCGGTTTTCCACCTCCCTGAGCTGTGCAGCCACACTCTGGCTCCTCGGGGCCGGCTGGGGCTGCGGTGGGACGGGGAGCTGAGGGGAGAGGGCACCATCCCCTCCGTACCGCTGCAGCGGCGTTGGGAAGCTCCCGGGTCCCACCTGGAGCTGTTATTCCCAGCAGAGAGGTCTGGTGTGGTGCAGAGCTGCTGCCTTTGCTTGCTTTAAAAAGGTTTTTAAGTTGGGGGTTGACCACTACCAAGGTGAGAAGCTGTAGGAAGGATGCTCTGCAGCTGGACGTGGAGCGTGTCTCTTGGCATCCTTGCAAACTGATCAATAGAAAAATCTGTCATGGAGGCTTCGTTGTTGCCTTTCTTGGCTTAGAATCGCTCTTTTGAGAGTATGTCACCATAATCATGATGGCTCATGGGTTTTTCACCTCCCCCGTAATAGCCTGTCACAAGCTCACGGCTCATTAGATGAGTGGTAGATTGCAAAGGGGAGGCCGGCGTGGCTAACTCGCTGGGACCGCGGCTGCCCAGCCCCAGGCGAAGGACGTTGTGCATCGCGCCCGCCTGCCTCTTCCCGGGATGCTTGTTCTGGGCGGCTTTTATCCTGCCGAGCATCAGCCCAAGTGCCAGATGAGGCTCAAGTCCTTTCTTACAATTGATGTCTCTTAGAATTGAGAAATAATGTAGGTTATGGACGGGGAGCCCCTTTGCAGCGGGCTGTGATGGGCAGGGGGAGGACGCGGGCAGGTTCACCCCTCGGTGCTGCTGTGGGTGCCCCAGGCCACCCTGGCCGGGCTTGGTCCTGCGCAGCCCGTGGGTCCCTGTGTCCCACTGCGGGCCACGACTGTCTGCAAGTTGTTTTATGGCAGTTTCACAGGGGATGGCAAACCCCTCACCTGCTGGAGTTAAATGACGCCAGCAAGCTGACAGCGGTGGTTGCGTGGCCAGGGGTGCCAGAGCTCAATGTTCTGCGTCAGGTTTTTAACGGGGTGGGAGTGGAAGCACCCTGGCAGCTCCAGTCTCACCATCGCTTGCCTTCCGGTTGCACGTGCTGGTTTTGCAGGCTGGCGCACGGAGGTCATGGCGTGTGGTCGGGCAATCCCCAAGCGTGGCTGATGTTGCTCTTCCCTGGTTTCCAACCAAGGAGAGCCACAGGTCCAGCAGCAACTGCCGGGGTTTGTGCCCGCAGTTACCGACCTGTTGTTTTGTTACAGCTTGTTTCATCTTGTCCCAGTGAGACAGGAAATGTGGCAACGGTTTATCGTTAATAGCTTCTGTTTTTCTTACTTCAGCCAGAGGCCTGCCTTCCTTCTGGTGCATAGTCTGCACCAGAAACTTTGCAAAACTGGAGGTCCGGGTAGATTTGTGGAGAGCAAGAAGTAGCTGATCTAATCGTACATGAAGGACGGAACAGCACTTCTCTTCCCAGGCCGTGGCCACCCTTCCCAGGGCCCCACCCCCCCCCACGGCGTTGGTGCTGCTGGGCTGGTTCAGGTCCTGCTTGCAGGGGGCTTTGGTCTGTAAAACAGAAAAGCAGAGTCTCCAGCCATGGGGTGTGCAGGGGGTCACTGCTGGGGGCTCGTGGCGTAGCCGTGCCTGAGCATCACTGCCACGAACGGCAGGATGGGGTGGAGGGGTGAGCCCTTGGAGCCCCGCTGCCCTTCGTGGTCCCTCAGGGCTCCCCTGGCCCTAAATAGCAGCCAGAGCCGGGACGGTGCTGCGCTGGGTGCCGCGGGACAGCCACCCGGGTGTGCGTTAGCTCTGCTCCAGTGGCCCCGCGTGGAGCACATCCCTCGGGTTTTGTCTGGGCGCTGTCGTGTGCGCTGTGCACATCAGCCCCGTGGGGGGATTGCTGCATGGAAAGAGATTATTATTAAAACTTTCTTGCCCTTGAGTCCCGGGTGTAGGAGGAAGGGGAGCTGGCGGAGGATTGCTCCCGTGCTGTCCCTGGGGGGGGAAGCGAAGAGCTCTTTTGCAATGCTGGCAGTGTTTCGTTGCAGTATTGGTCCAGCTGACTTTCATAACATGTTGCAGTTTTCCTTTTAAAATCAAAGCAGTTTTAAGAACTAGCCTAACTACATTTCAAGCCCTCTTAACATTAGCGCTGTGGAAGTGGTAACTTCTGGTTTGGGTTTTGCACCACAACTGACGTGTAAGGGATGAGGGGCTTGGGAGTCCCACCCTGCTTTATGCCATACGTACAACCTCCTGTCTCGGAGACGCGTTTTTAAATCCACGGCTGAGTTGCAGCTGCTGGCAGAGCTGGGAGCCCTGCGCAAGGTCACTGGTTTTGTTTCCCAGTGCAGGTTGGTTCCTCTCTGCACACCTTAGCTGTTTCCACTGCAGCACCATTTAAACCATCTGACACTGGAAGCTTAATAAAAGCAAATTAATTCCACTCTGGGTGGAAGATGACTTATAAAATGACCCTAAGAGAACATAATATGGCCATTAAAACCTGTATTTATCAAATTCTTATAATGCAGGCTTTCTTTTTCAATTACAATTGCACGTGGAAGGGGAGAGAACAACCTGTTACCTGTAGCTGTGGCTGCACAATCATGTAAATTGTTGGAGTTGTGATGGCCAAGGGTTGGAATCCCATTTCCTTGGGGCAATCCCAGCTGCGGACGAAGGCTCGGCACGGTGGAGGTGCTGTGCTGCTCTTGGGATCTGGCCACGCTGGCTGAGTGGTGGGTGCGGGAGCCGACACGTTCCTGTGTGCGGTGGGATCCTGGGGTTTGTGGATGCTTCGGCTTATGTTTGGGTTAGTCAAAACAAATAGACATGGTAAATAAATTAATTATGGGTGGTGTTTCTTTCCTAGTATGTTTTCCCGGAGCAGGGTCTGAGCATCAAGAAGCTGGAGGATGGGCAGAGGAAGGCAGGGATTTGGGAAAACCTTTGTGCAGGTGGGAGCTGAGCTGCCTCCTGCCTTTCCCAGCGCTGCCGGGGCAGGAGCAGCCGGCAAGAGGGGCAAAACTGCCCTCCTGCCAGAGCCGCTCTCCCGGCCACTGGCCCATTCCAGCTCCTGGGAACAACATTCGGTCTCCGCCAGCAGCAGCCGGGCAGCTCTGGGTGCCTCGGCAGGGTCACGCTGCTGGGGAGGATGCTCAGCAGAGCTCCGCAGCGCAGCTGACCCGCTGCCCGACTGGAGGAGTATGAGCGTTTGGCGAGGATCGGGGTTGCGCTGGGGTGTCGGGGGACCGAGCGAGCCGAGAGCGCAGCAGGCACGGCTGCTCCGTGCAGACGCAGGCGTGGGAAGGCAGGGTGCCGGGGGCTGGGCAGGGGTTTATGGATGGAGTTGTGCTGGGACAGGGTGCGAGTCCTGTGACGTGGTGCCACCAGCACCGTGTTCCTGAGCCAGGCTTCCCGCTCCTCCTGCTGCGAGTGATTTAGATTCCCCCGAGTGTGAAGCAATTAGCGTCTGCCGTGTGCCTGCTGCGAAACCCCAGGGACCGGCACCGCTCCAGGCTGCTGCGGTCCTGGGTGCACCATGCATCTTCCATGGAAACCGGGTGGCATCGGCGCACGAGCTGCTCCGAAAGCTCTTAATTGCTGGCGTGCGCTATTTTCCTCAGCTGGAAGCATCGCAAGAAGGGAGGGACTTGCCCCACTGGAGAGAAGCAAATTGCAGTGACAGGGACAGACTGAGCCGCTCTGTTTTCTTTTGCCGTGCGTGTCTGGATGGATGCTGGTCTGCACCAGGTTGCGTTTGTGCCATGGATGAAGCGTAGCGTACGTGCACCGCATGTCTTCCCGCTGCAGCTGTGCCGGGCAGCTACGAGTCTCTTTGCGTGCAGGAGGGGACGATCCGGGGGGACTCTGCAGGAGGGGACGATCCGGGGGGACTCCTGGCGCTCGCTTGCTGTGCAGTCGGGGTGGGGGCCCCAACACGGCTGTGCCGGTGCCCAGCGCTGTGAAATGGGTGACGTGAGGAAGTGGAGGGTTTCTGAGTGCACGTCTTCCACTAACTTAAAGGGAAGTTTTTGATTTTTTTTTTTCCCTCCCCTTTCCCCAGTGCTACTTTTGAAATTCTTTACCCGTGGCATTATTTTTAAAGACTCCCACACCAGCCCAGCACCTGTGTGCAGCCATGCAAGACCTATTGCAGTCAGTAGATTGCAGCGAAGCACGCGCCTAAGGACTTATGTCAAATTGTGCAGCTGAAATTGCCGTTATAAGTGGATGTTTATGTGCAATTCTTAAGTACCCCAGGAAAGCTTTGCTTTTATTTTCGTAAGGCACTGGACAAGGAGCAGACTGTAATACAATGTCACTGTTCCGCCATTGGGTTACTCCGGGTCTGCATTTCAAGAGGTCTCGTACTGTTTGCCTGTCTCAAGCAGAAATTGTGAACTTTCACTTGGGAATCACTGGAATGAATTCCAGCTCTCCGAGTCCCAGGACTGTAGCCATCTTGCCAGGTTGCAACCAGGATTTCAGTTTGTCCTGCGCTTGATTTTCCTCCTAAAAGAAATATCATGGGTAGCTTGGGGCAATCCTGGCTTATTTACAGCTTGCTGCATCCCGCTCTCATGTGCTGCAGGGTTGCCTGGGAAGAGACGGGCTTTGCTCCTAAAATTGCTTTTTTTTTTTTTTTTTTCCCCCCTTCCTTCTTGGAGGTTACAGTTTTTGTTCTGTACCAGCCTTGATAGCACATCCCTTCACGCTTTCTGCTCTCTGCTAATGCTAACTTCTGAGCAAGCCCACATAAAATATGGGAGCGCTGCTCGCAGCTCCAGGCAGCGCCGGTGAAATGTATTCACAGCCTGTCTCCGGGGAAGGTGGTGAGTTATGGAAAGGCAGCAGAGCGCTGCGCCGTGAAATACGGCCCGCTGAGCATAGCCCAACACACACGCAAGCTTGTTTGCAGCAGGTCCGGATTTTGGGATGCTGAAGGCTGTGCTTTAGAGGAGACCTGCTCTCCTGGCTGGCTGGAAAACCCCTCTGCTGAAGGGCTTTGGGTAACCCAGGCTGAAGTGGTGTCAAACCTCAAAGGACAAGATGAGCCTGATTCAGGGAGTTTCCAGTGGTCTCGTGGCCGTAAAGTCATCGAGGCTTCTTGAATGCCGCTGTTGGACCCGCGTCCTGCTGCCGGCGAAGAAAGCGGCTGAAGAAGCCAGTGAAGAGCTCCAGCGATCGTGCAAAGAAGCGAACAGCACGTATTGCTGCAGGCTGTAATTCTTGCTGCCGGTTTCCATCCGGCACCACGGTTTGACGTGACCAGCATCCCCGGGCTGGAGATGTGCTCAGGGCAGGAGTTGAGCAGCGGCACCTCACAGGGAATGCCGCTCAGCTGAGGGTCCTCGCAAGCTGCCCGCGGAGCCCCGTGGCACGGTCGGCACAGTCCTGTCCTTGCAGCAGGTTATTTCCCGTGAGGAGACCCAAAGGTGGCTGCTGCGCTTTACCGTGCAGCCACGGAACTCCTGGGTTAGTGTAGCTCCCTGTATTTTTTTTTTTAATAGATTTTCTTAGCCCACTTGCGAATTTTGAATTTACTTCACACAAGGGTCACACAAGTCCTTGCTTCCATCTCACTACTACAGGAGCCCTTAGCAAGACTGCTCCAGATGGATGCTGAAGGTGAGAGGGTGCTTTTGTCCTGAGTACGCGCTTTGGCCTTGGTGTCACAGTCCCAGGGGATGGAGATGGGATGCAGAGGGATGTCCGCAGAAGCACTTGCTGCCTGTCTGACCATGGCTCGGTAGCGTTACCTCTGTGCTCTGGGTTTCCCTCCCCTCCTTACCCCCCCGCATGGTGTAGGCAAAGCACCAGCACCCGAGGACAGCCCCAGGAGCCTCGAGGGGCTCTGCAGCTGCCAAGGCTGCACTTGAACTCTTGGGGTGGGAGCACACAAAATCCCTGCCTGTATGTGCTGGTGCGTGCTTTCCTGGCTTCCAGCAGGTTTTGGGGGAAAAAAACTTGCTGATTCTTGTGTTCCTGCAGCGCCTGAGCATGCCTGGGCTCTGCCGTCATGCTGGGCACCAATGGTGGAGGATCACATCCTGACATCCCGTTTCCAGGGTGTCCGTGGGCCTTCGCAGCCTGTGCCGCGGTACTCGGGCAGATGGGAGGTGGGAGCGTGGCTCAGGCTCTCGCTCGAGGCTGCTGCAAACCTTCATCTCTGCAGAAAACCATCTGAACTGCGTGTTCCTGGTGCCTCATCAGAGCCTCCCTCCCGGCTCCCCCAACACTGTCTTGTGTGTCCCTGGAGAAAGGTGGCCAGCATCCCGTGAGCCTTGCTTGCCCGCCTTCGAGGCTGGGAGTGGGGGGGGCTGTGTGGCCCCAGACACCTCCCTGGAGCCGGGCAGGAGCGGTGGGGAGCGGGGGCAGGCAGGGCTCAGTGGTGCTTTGCACACTTGCCTGCAGTGTACCTGAGAGATGCGTGCTCTGGCCCTCGTCTGCAGAAAGCACCTTGCTTTTCCCCTTTTAGGTGGCCGGTAAAGGGCACTGTGGTCCTGCTCCCCTCTAGCACAGGTCTTGCAGTTGCTCCGACCCCATGGCAGCATCTTCCCGGTCTGGACTCTGCCCCCAGTCCCACGTCGGCTCAGCCTGTGCTGCCGGCAGCACCGGGCTCTGCTCTGGCACTTTGTCCAAACCCATTCATTGCCTTTCTGCTTAAACACTCTAAACCCTGGGTTACATTTGGGAAGCTCCCACGACCTGCCTCTCCCCACGGGATCATGTTTTCCCATTACTCGTTAGCAACGTTTCCATGTGCGACCTGCAGGTAAAGCCCACCTATGCGCCGAATCTGTCGCTTTGCCTCCCGAAAGGAAATCCCCAAAACGTGGGTGAAGCAGCAGCACCCATCGCTCCTGGTGAGCCCACGCACGGGCCGATGCTGAACGGTTGCTGACATGGGCTGGGATGCCTTGACTGGGTTTGCAGTGACTGATGTATTAGTCATGCAGCCAGCTTGCTGCTTGTGTGATTTTACTGCTCTGAGCTATAGTTTCCAAAGCTAAGGAGGAATAATCTAGCAGAGATTTAACTTCAGGTTCTGCTTGGGTGAACCTGCTGGAAGCTGGTTGAGGAGCACCTTGGGTTTTTCAGGGGGCTTGGGTAGGCAGAGCCATGAGTACTAGAAATAGGATGTGATTTTTCAACTGCATTGCAAGAAGCAAAGAAAAGCTCAGCAGGTGCGGGTGGCTTTTTTCGAAAGCAGGTTTTAGAGGCTGCATCCTTTGCCTTGGCTTGTACTGGGATGTCTGTACTGCTCTGTGCCTTGGTGTCCCACTAAGTGGTGGGTTTTGTGTTCCCCTCCACCGCCTGTCACTGGTGTACAGAGGTGGCTTGGGGCCGGGACATCCCCACGTTTAGTCTCTTGGCCGTAGGGACCATCTTCACCTGTGCCATTGCTGCTAATGTGAGCTCAGGATCCGCACAGCCTCTTTGTTCCTGCATTTCCCAAGCAAAAGTAGAGCTGAGCAGACGCAGTGTTATACAACATATAAACCAGCTAAAACCTGTCTCTTCTGATTTCAGAATGTAACACAAACAGTAGAAGAAGAAAAACCCAAGCCTCTGACCATCCAGGAGATCAGACAGAAAATTGAAAAATACAATGAAAAAGTTACAAACTGCCTGTTGATGAAGCTGGTGAGTACTGGGCTCTATTGACGCAGAGCCACCGGTGCTGGTTTCTCTGGGCTGGGAACTGGGCCGGGCTATAGGAAGGCATCTCCAAGGCGAGAGGGCTTGTGGCAGCTGAGATGTTCTTGTCTTCCTTACCGGATCTGCTTTTTCTCCTGCTTGGGTTTCCTTAGCGTTAGGCGCCGACACTTGAGATAACCCTTCCCTGCCTCCGTCCCCTCCCAGCCGGGAGCGCTGGCACAGTCATCTCCGGCCAGCCCGTGCTGCCAACGACTTGCCACAAATAGATGAGCCCACGTTGTTCTAGCGGGGATGAGTCACGGTAAAACTCGGGCTGCGACACTGCAGTTCAGCAGCTGTCACAAAGTGGATTTAGAAATGCGAAGTGGATTTAGAAACACAAAGCCTTTCTAGAAAAAGAGATGCTTTTCTCCCCGGGCACTGCCGGGCTGGTTTAAGCAGGGTCTAAGAACCACAGCAGATGCCGTATGCTTTGAAGCTTTGATTGCAAACTTGCCTATCGCCACATTGATGACGTGTGGTGAGACGACACGGAGATCAGCTCTTTTACAAACCAGAGTACTGCAAAGGTGCAAACTGCACGGGATTTTACAGAGAGGGGGGAAAAGCTTCTTAAAGAGTGAAATAACTAAACTGTAGAATCTCTAAGAACAGCAGCTACGTAACTCCCTGGTGCCTGCAACATCTGAAAACCAACCTGAAGTTTATTTAAAATAATAGATCTTAAAACAATTTCCCTTGTGAAGGCTGCACAGTAGTTCCTGCTGGAATCTCTTGCCCTTTGATTTTTATCAGCCCTTGACTTACAGGAGTCATTCGGGACCCAAATGTTTACTCTTGACTTACTTTTATTGAAGCTTAGTGAAAATACAATCTTGAGGCGTGGTACGGTCCTGGGACTCGATTGGGCTCAGCAGCTGGTGGTGGCCCTTGGTGGGACCACAGGCCAGTGCTCCCAGCACCCGAGCTGGATCCCTCGGCTCGTTCCTGCCGGGCGCCCACGGATGGACTGTACGGAGCCAGGCTTTCCTCTTGATTTCTGCATTTTTGCAGAGCTGAGGGAAGGGTAAGGGACTTGTCATGGCTGATCTTGGATGATGATTTATTACATGGAGGTGTGAGAATCCCGTAAGTGGGGAATAAAATGTGAGGAATACAGTTGGGAGATCGTGCTGAACACGAGGCGTAGAGACCCTCCCAGAGGTTTGGAATCCTCATGTAAGTGCAACTACAAATTACGTGTAATGGTTTCCATAACTGACTCGTTTAAGCGTTGGGTTTAAATAAGATGAGATCGCACAGACGTGAGGAAGGAATGAGTCATTTACCGAGTGGAAGGAACAAGAGAAAATCCGTAGTGAGTAACCCAAAATTACTGGTTACTTTTAACATGATTAATAAGAAACTCTCAAGCTCCTAGCAGTACCGAGGGGTGGAAAGTCCTGCAGCCACCCCGCGGGCTGCGGCGCTGTAGACCAGAAAGCCTTTCATAGTGGGAAGAAAGGACTGGAACAGCTCCCTGGAGCCTGACCCCCCTCTCCTTTGCTTTAGAATGACGATGGGACGTACACAGGTTTCATTAAAGTGCATTTGAAACTGCGCCGCCCCGTGACGGTGCCAGCGAGTATCCGGCCGCAGTCCCTCAAGGACGCCCTCAAGGAGGTGAACCTGGCCGACATGACGGACAAGAGAACCTCCTTCTACTTGCCGCTGGATGCCATCAAGCAGCTCCACATCAGCAGCACGACCACGGTGAGCGAGGTGATCCAGGGGCTCCTGAAGAAATTCATGGTGGTGGATAATCCTCAGAAGTTTGCACTTTTCAAGGAGATGCGGAAAGATGGGCAAGGTGAGTTGATGCTCTCGGACCCGCCAGCTTTCCTGTGGCTGACGGGTTTTGCTCACAATTTTGTGTGACAGAAACATACCCAAAGCATTCATCTAGGACTCAGTGGTGTGTCAGGCAGGCAGTGTCTGCATTTCAGATGAATAAATGGCCTGACCCCCAGAAGAGGTGATGCTGGTTAAGTTAAGGGGAATTACTGGTTTTCAGAAGGGGGCTGAAGCCACCTAAGACCTAACAGAGGTCATTAGGGATCTATGATAGAGACTCAGCCACTTCCACTACGATCCTGAGCAGCGTGAACTGCTTTTACACGCTCCATTTGGCCTCCTTGAGCTTTCCTCCGCCCTGGCAGCCAAGATCTCACTGTGGATGTCCGTTGTCCCCTTGCAGTGCTCTTGCAGAAGCTGCCTCTCACCGAGTACCCCCTGTACCTCCGGCTGCTGGCAGGCCCCGACACAGATGTGCTCAGTTTCGTGCTGAAGGAAAACGAAACAGGGGAAGTCGAGGTATGTCGGCGACTCTTTCCCTCGGTTTTTACGTGGACGTTAACAGCGTCGCAGGGCTGGGAGCTGGACGGCGGGGACAGCCCGGGTGGCAGCGGTGCCGCGCAGGCAAGGCTGCTTCCCTCTGATGGCTGGGCTTGCCTTCTAAATGCTGACTGCGATACCGGCTTCTCTCCCAACTTGTCAGCTGAATGGGACTGCTTGTACCTTACTTTAAAAAAAAAAAAAAAGGGGGGGGGGGTAATTCATTGTTCTTAAATTATGTTGATTTTAAAAAAATTTAAACTTGAGCTGTGAAAATGCTGAAGTTAATTCTGATGGCCAACCCATAATCTGTTTACAGAACCAAGCAACGCCATCCCAGAGTTAGTCCTCAATAACCAGATTAGCTAAACACTGTTATACGTAATCCATTAATTTAAATAGAAGCCAGGGACGTTCAGGTAATAAATTCACAGTCAGTTTTCGGTTGCAATCATGCTCCCCACCGCGATGAAGGCAAACGCTGGGAGCTGCCACATCCAGAGGGATTCTGCCTCCCGTGCCGGGAGCGGCTCCGTGCCGCGGGGCAGCTCGGGATGTGCCGTGCCTCCGGAGGAGCGGGACTGCGGGCGGTAAGGATGCCGCAGGAACGGGGGCTGCCGGCGGCAGCGCTGAGCAGACATAAAGTGCTGTTTATTAAGTGATCGCGGTCATCAGCGGGTGGTTTGCCTGTTCCTCGCTGTCAGCCCGACGCTGTTGTAGGCGACAGCCAGAGCCGCCTGTCTGCTGGCACTCCGTGCCGAGAGCTTTGAAGCTCAAACGCTTTTGATAACTTCGCAGTAAAACTAGGAGACCTGGCTCCTGCTGGGACCTCGCTCCCCCTTTGCAGTAAGAAGTGTGGATGAACGCTATGTCAACTATTTCCATATCTAATTCAGTTCCTTAGGGAGCTGTGCCGTCCCTTGCAGTGGGAGCTTTAATTCACCTGAGTAAAGATGATTTCTGTTAGATCTACAGTCGCGGGGGCTCAGGACTGGGATGATCCTTTATTCTGTAGCCCATCATCCCGTCTCTCTCACACTATGATGCTGTGAGATTAAGCTACCTGCAGATCAGATACATGTTTAAATGTCTTTTATTGTTCCTCTTCACAGATTCGGGGGAAAAAAACCCCAAACAACACAAAAGCAGTAAGGTGAATGGTGTGTGCTTAATTTCCCTCTGTTTCTATTGTTTCTGCAGTGGGATGCGTTCTCCATCCCAGAGCTACAGAACTTCCTGATGATACTGGACAGAGAAGAAAAGGACAAAATCCAGCAAGTGCAAAAGAAGTACGCGAAGTTTAAACAGAGACTGCAACAGACCTTGAAAGAAGCCAGAGGCAAGCCCGGATAACTCTTCAGGAGGCACTGGGCATCAGACTAAGCTAGATAATATTTTTAAAATGAAAGACACTTCTCAGGACACCTTATAGTGGTCACTCTCCCTCTTCACCCTTCCATTAAGGACTGGCTCACAGCACCCATAAACCCACCATATAGCGCTTTCTTCTTCTGAAACCTCCTATCCCTGGACCAGAACCACTCAAAGAAGGGGAAGCCTGTTTTAAAACTGTGCCCGTCAACAAACCAAACGCAGCTGCTGGTTCACTTTTCAGCTGTACCATCCGATGGAGAAGCTTCATGGAAAACGCTCAGCGTTAAACCCAACAGGAACGTTTACTGGCTAATGTTTTGAGCAGGGTAACGCTTGCTGTTCACGCTCCTCCCAGCGACTTGCTTGCTCTTGTTCGGCGGTGCTGCGGCTCATCGCGTGTGCCCACGTGCCCAAGTTCTCATTTTGTGCGCAGGAAGCGGCAGATAAAGCAGAAGAGGTGGTTGCACCAAGCCACGTGGGTGTTGCAGCTGTAACCAATGCCGAGGGACTTGTTCGGGGCTAAGATAGCCAGGGAAAAGTAAAGTTCTGACACCAAGGCAGCTGCAACACCCAAACAGTCTGTTAGTAAGTATTGCTGAAACTTGGTAATGTTAATTCCAGGAAAAGTCATCCATTTTGATTCTATTTAACTTCCAATTTGGAAAACAGATGTGAATTAAAGCAAATACCCCCAATGCTTAGCTAAGTTAGCCAGTGTTTCACCAGTTTTCTACTCCATAGCAACTGGGCTCTATGTTTTAAGAAATTCTGTTTGAAAAGTGCAAAGATGATGGTTGGGGCATAGGCCGATGGTTTGATATTGAACGTATCCAACAGACTAACCCGGGAAAAACTCAAAACCCCTTTCACAAACCGATTTTGAGCTATGAACAGGTCTGGCACCGAGGGAGAGGAGCTCCGACCAGGGCCAGGGTGTGAGGCAGCACAGAGAGCGCAGGCTGCCTGCCTGGGAAAGCCTCAGCTCCAGGGCAAGCAAGGGAACTCTTAGCCTCAGATGCTTTCTGCCCAACACTCTCCCATACTATACTTCCTCCCGCTAACCCTCCTTGCGCTTTCCCACAGCTCCTGTCCGTCACACGCCATCCTCTCCCTCCCTGTGCCTGTCTGTGTCGCGTTCTCCCTCCCTCCCCACTGGCAATCGGTGCTCTGCCTGCACGTCCAGGAAGGTTACCAGGTTTTGCTCTCTGCGTGGAGCTAGGGGAGGGCAGTCAGCATCTCCCCCTCTCTCAGGGCTCCCACCATCTCTGATGCACACACTGCGCATCCTTCATAAAAATCCCTGAGCTGGAGTGTCGGTTACTGACGTTACTCTAACCAGCCACCCTGGTCCTGCCAACGCCACGCAGCGATCACGGAAGGGCACGGGAGGCTCCAGGGATGCCAGTATGAGAGAGGATGGTCCCCAAGTTTACTCTCGGTGCTTTGTACCGAGCACGCTGCACACAGCCAGGTTCAGTCTTCCCTCTGTTTACGCAGGACACCGCAACAAAGCATAAAGAGAAAATGGACCACGAGTATTAGCCAGATTCAGATGGAGCACGTGAGAGGGTTTCCTATTGACTTGATGAACAAGTGTCCATCTGAGCTCGCTGTAGACTGCTGTGACCCCCACCTGCGTGAAGTAGGGAGGGAGGCAATAGGTTATTGGGTAACAGTTACCACAGACAATGCAGAAGTCTAAAATTTACCTCAGTGCCTTTTTTTTTTTTTTTTCCCCTCTTAAGTGTGAGAACTTTTCATTTGGGCTAAGATGGGAATTGGAAAGGGCTTTTGTCAAGAGGCCTTGTCAGTCCTGAACCCCCCCCCGTTACCTAAAGTACTGTTGTGATGAGGCTGCTCTTGTCTGTAGAGGGATGAGGAACTGTTTTGTTTCCTTCTTGAAGATGACTGCTTGGGATTTTTATTTTTTTTTTTTTTTTAGATTTATACTTGAGGATGTTTGTTTATAAACTGTAAGAGAGTACCTGCATCACTTAAAGCCCCTCAGTTTGTATAAAAGCCACTTTCTGCAAGCTTAGTCCCAGCTCGAGTTTTAGTCAGTAGTGTAAAAGGGTTTGCTAACAGGGCTATGGCCTCTGGCATGCGGTGCAGGAAGGGCCTCCAGCTGTACTGTACTCTACACCCAGATGACCTTCAACAACATGGCGGCAGCCCAAACAGAGCAGTAATTTTCCTGCTCTGGGGCTGTTTGCCCAGTTACAATACCTATTGCTTCACCGTGCACTTGTGAAGTAATTGAAATAACATTTATCTAGTGCTTTGAGTCTCGAAAGCACTGTATAAATACTTCTGTTCAGTCAAGAGAAAGAACACTGTAAAAACTGCCATTGGTTCTGAGAAGTAAGATCCAGATGCTTGTTTTTAAATCCCTTATCTTTCTGGCTAAAAGTTGTAAAGAGCTCTTTCTTCTCGTTGTTGTTTTCTACTAGAGTTTTGGTGACTGTCTCCCTCTCCCCTCCTGGAACCCAGCATGTCTTTGACATTTTGTAGAAGGCATGGCTTCTTATGCAATTACCGTGAATGCTGCTGAAAAACCTCCTGCAAAGGGGAGGGCTGTTTCTTTTGTTTTTTTAAAATATGGGGCATTTGAGGAATTGGTAGGTCTTGAAACTCAAATTCTCAACAGTCGGTTGAGCTGCGTCCAGGATGGAAGTGTTGGCCCCTTCCTTAAGCGCAAAATACTGTTGGCAGTGCCTTTGGTTAGTATATTGTCTTGCCTAGTTTGTGTGAATTTATTTCTCATGCCTCTTGTAAAACATGTAAAATAATGTGTATAGAATGGAATAGTAAAGCTTCTATGGCAAAGTGAAACGCATTTTTGCAATGCTGTAATTTATTTTTACTACTCTCTAGTAATTCTATGGCATTTTTAAAAAATGTCTCACTTCAGCTTTTTTGAAGGTTCTGAAACTACTTGTTCATATGCAGGCAGTGTAAAAGACAATGATAATAAAATTGTCAGTAATTAAAAGAGATTTCTTTAACTTCTTTTTCTGGCACCATCCTATGGAACTTTCATGTACTGGGTCTAAAAGGAAAGCAATGGAATCCTTCCTAGGAGTGAATTTAAATTTCTTAACCCTAATGTAAAGTGTTTAAGGTTCACCTAGAGAGGTACAGAACATCTACCCCTGTGAAACCGGACCAAAGTGTTCCACCAATCTTCTCTTAATATTCTAGCTGGATTTGACAGAACTGCTACCCATGTCACCTGTGATAAGTTAGTCATACACTAAAATGTATGTATATGTAAAAATGTAAACCATAAACCTCCAGCTAACAGAGTTCATTATCAGTGCTGAAATGTGATATTAATACCTGGAAATGTTCAAAAGGATAAAATCTCAAACCAAATAGGTTTTACTTCTGACATGCACAAGCTATGGCACAACACACTGGGCTGTTCCAGGACAATGTGTTGGAATATTCTTTGCCGACATTTTGGTGGAGGTTCTATTGCCATGCCTTTGCTAAAAGATGCAAAGCAAGAATGTTAAACTGGCCAAAAGCCATTGTAGCCAGAAAACCAGTGCACCATTAGGAACTTCAAGAAGGGATTTTTATTAAGGATAATGCTAGAGGTTTTATTCATGTTTTTTATTTTTATGAAAAATGAACAGCTGGAGCAATATTATTTGGGTGAATCATGGACACTGTAAACATCCACGACTCATTTTTGAATGAATGGTGCCTGTACATTATCTTTGATTTGTTGGCAGAATACTTCTATAAATAATGAGATCTGAGTAATTCTTACAGTAGATCTTTCTCCTACTTCTTCCGGCCAAGCTTTGGAGCCTTCTCAAGGCCTTGAATGTATTTCCGAGGTAGCTGGTATTCTTCTGCAACATAACCAAGAGTTGACTTCAGGTAAATGCTCAGAGCTCACGAATTAAAATCTGTATCTTGCTGTAACCAATCCCAGAACAGACTTACCTAGCAGCATCTTGGCCAGATGATGGATTTGGTTGCCTTGGATCTGGACCTGAACTCTGTCTTTTGATCCTGGTACTGGGGTGATGGTGGCACTGGCTTGTACTTTTTGTTGGAGAATGTTGGCCACACACTGCGGGTCTAGACCATACAGCTCAAGGTTCTTGATAATTGTCACCTACAGGTTTTAATAATTATTGCTGTAGGTATTAGCAAGTCACGTCCCATGCATCCCAGAAAAATAAGCTGCCAAAGCTGCTCTCAGAATCTAGGCTTCTGCTAAAAACCCTGTCATTTTAGTTCTCTCTTACCTTCTTATTTGATGACCTCTGTGCTACAGTTATGTCGATGGGCTCAATGTTTCCTTTCCTCACAATAGGTTCTTGTCCAAAAAACGTCACCTGGTGTAAGGGCTGCAGTCGGTCAAGGCACCTGGACAAAGTTCATACAGCCAATTAGTCCACACAGTACAGCAAGTCTGATGTTAACTCTGCTTTTCCACTGCAGTGTCTCACAGGTTTTTGAGACTACATGAAAGACAAGATTCTACATATGAGAAGAACTGGTATCTTAAGACAATGCATGATGATCTCATGCAAAGATTTGCATCCTGGCTATCATCTAAAGAAAGGGACTGACTAAAAAGAAAGCTAGTCTACTGACTTGCAGAAATTATAGCTTAGGTTGTTACTGGTAAAATTTTGTACACTAGTTCTTGTAGAGGAAAACCTTCTCTGTTTTTGTCTTTAAGCTATTGTTCACAGATGGGTGGAGCAACTTCAGTTTAAAATTCAGCATAAACTATGTTAGTGTCCCACAAGAAAACCTGGCTTCAGAAATGAAAAGGGCTGGAGGTGCCTCAGAAGCCTTGTGTGATGAAGAAGCTCAAGGCAGTAAGATGCTGGGGACATTTTGGCAAAGTTTTTCAGTATATGGAAACAATGGTCTTGTCAGATACTCGGGCCTCTTCGCTCTAAAAGGTGGGTTTAGGTTATAAATGCAGAACTTGTGCTGCACATAAGGAGCAGGATGGCTACCATTGCCTAAAAAAGGGCATGTTCGGCTATCTGTTGCAAAGGATGGCTTTATAAATATGTACATACAGATTATATACAGAACCATGCACTGTTTGTTTAGGAAGCTTTCCCTGATAAGTGGTTAGCAGGTAAACAAAAAAATCCCAACACTATTTAATGCCAGATGCTTGTTAAATGGTGAAGAATGAGAGATTCTGCAAGTGAAGGTCTCTGGATGTTGGTTTGTTTTTTTTTTTATTACCAGTAGGAAATTACAATTTAGGTAGCTCCAATACCATGGAGCTTTGAGTTGTAGGTAATAAAACTGTGTCATATGGAAACACTACATTGGGAAAACAGTCACCTGCTCAAGAGGTCATCCCATTTCAGGTTTGAGATTTCATCTTGTTCCGATTTATCTAAGAGGCAGTCGCACAGAATGGCATTCACCTTTACAAAGCTACAAAAGAAGAACACACATTAGAAGCAAACAAGTTCACTTTTTTGCTCTAACTTCAGCATCTCCTGTGGAAGCAGGTAGGACAGCCTCCATGTGTACTTACTTCTTGTTTGTTTCATCAACCAACTCATTAGTCTTCACGTAGTTAATGATGATGTTTCTCACCTCGCTGCTTGAGAGGATGCTGCCTTTTCTAAAGAGAAAGAAAACTTTTGAACTTATTAAATAGGTGTTGGGTTCTGTCACTAAGACAGAAGACAGCAACTACCCTGACTGCATTTGGTAGCAACAGCTCAATACTGAAATACAGCTGCTAGGGAGTGATTTCTTTCTTATGCCTCAGCTGCTGTACACCAGATAAAAGGCTCACAGCAGTGATTACAGAGGCTCTAAACCTCTTGGTTCTGGGAGCCTAGTTTGGGAGGATGACCCCAACGGCACCCCTAACTTCAGGAGAGCGTGGATAACTTGTACAAAAGTTCTCAGTTGAAGAAAGGCTGCCACTGTGTGCTATCTAAACAACCTCAAAACAGAAAAGATTAGGGCACAAGGATGCAAGTGAATTCTTAAAATTATCTGGGCATCCTCTTTTCAGTAAACTGTATTGTGGGTGGGCAGCATATGCCTTATCCAATGGCAAATTGAGACAATCTGAGTTAAAATGTATCAATTTTGCCACCGGAGCTATCACCTCCTTAGCTGTGGGAGAAGTTATGTTGAGTACTTGCTGAATGCAGTTGTCACAGCCTCGTATCTCTCTTCCCTTTGTGAAGCAATGAATATATTCTTGATTCCCATCATCTTTCCTGACAGCAGCACAGGGCCCTTCCCATGAGGGCTAAAAAAATGGTAGCAGCAGGGATTTATTAGTCTCTCTCCTCACTGAACAATGGTTTTGTTGTACTCTTCTAGTGTTTACCTGTGTCCAGTTTCCTGAAAGAGTGGGATCATTTTTGTTGAGACTCCATAAAGCGGAATGATTTCAGGAGCACGGTATGCTTGTTCTCTGTCTTCACTCTTGCTGTCTTGGGCAGCAGAGGCTGAAGAAAATCCTTCAGGTACTGCAAATGCTTTAATGCTGAAACGAGAATTATTTGGTATGAGTGAAAGGGATTGAAACTTATCACTTCCATTTCACTCAGAAATGAAAACCTAGCAGTCTCGTGCAAAAAGCTTTCTGGTTTGTTGTGTACCATGTCAGTTCCTCCCAATGCATTCTATTGCAGTGGGGGCCTGTGTTGGCGGATTAAAGGCTACAATGAAGTAACAGTGCTTTGAAGCACTACCTGCAATTACTAAATTTGTCTTTGTACACATTTCAAAGATATACATAAACAAGCCCCTTAACTTAGGTGATTACTATTAAACACTTTTCACTCTGAGTAAAGCCCTGTATGTTGTGGAAAAAGTAAATCTCTCCAGCTGTTCTAAGCGTATTTGACTCTCATAATTAGAGATGACTGCTATAATGTGAAGGATGAAGCCCCATTCCGTAGAATCCCTAGAATTAAATTTAAAAAACAAACAAACCCAAATGCACTCTCCACAAACGTATAGACATTAAAAGTTGAAATTAGTGGTCGCTGATAAAAGACAGTTCTGGAAGAGAGAGCTAAGAACCATATCAGTGCAGGAGCTGGAGTTGCATTTCATTGACCAGAGCTGCAGATTCTGTGCTTAAAGGTAAGAGAATTAACAAGCTGAGTTTGAGCATGCCTGTCTCCTCATGATAAGGCCAAGTTTAATGAGAGGAAAGTTAATGCAGAAAGTCAAAGTAATTCTGCTTCTCTCCAAACGCAGAAGATATGCTGGTATCTATAGAAATGTTCTCCACTCCATTAGTTGCCAAGGTGATGTTATACAACAGGAAATCTCAGGCCCGCTGGGAAATTCCAAGAGAGCGCTGACGTGCCAATATGCAGAAAGAATGAGTAGGATGCTCATGATGTGAGGTAAGTACTAATCCTTAGAAAGATATTAGAAACACCAATAGAGGAATCAGGTAATAAGTAACTGCAAGGGAAAGACTATTTGTACAAATAAGTATGTGTAGTGGAAAACACAGCAATTTTTTTTTTTAATTTTTCTGAGATTATAACTTTGGCTTCTGATTTTGTAAAGTGCTTGATTTGATCCTATATGACATTCTGAGACTGTAGTTTCACGAGCATTTATTCAGCAGCAGTGTCATCTTTTTTACTAGAGTTATTGTTTAGATAGGTAAGTTTACTTCAAAGCTGAACAATGAGTTGTCCCAGCACAGAGATGGAAAGGGGAGGGGGAGACCTGCTTAAACTGGAAGGGCATAAAACAGTCGTACCATTATAGTCACTGTTAGATAGATGGAAAACTGCCTGATGGGTTTCAAACCTTCTTGCCTCCCTTCCCCCAACAACAACAAAGAAACCCCCACAAACTATCCAGCCACTGTCAAAGGAATGTGCTTTTTAGTGACTGCTAACAGGCTGGATGCTCTCTTTTATTAGCATCCAAACTGGAAGCCAGAAATTTGTCATTGCAATTTGTTGCAGTGTCACAATGAATTGAACCCTCCTTAACCTTTTCAAAGCTGTTTCTCTACCAACTCTTTTAAAAAAGAAGACTACAACGTTCTACATACTCTGGATGTTTCCAGTCCACTTCCACAATGCTCTCCACACCTTTGTTCAGCTCCTTCACTTGTAAGATCTTCTGGTGCTGCATACATTGCAGGAATTTAGAGAACTGAAGGAAGTAACAATCAGAAATGTGGAGTCAAGCATTTAAAATTCCTGTTCATGTGTTTCTGGCCCAAAACTACTTGCTAAATCAGAAAAACTTTTTAAAAAACCTCACACCCCTCACACGTTTGCATCTCCAAATGCACCGTTAAGGAGCAGTGAGTGCCTCTGGCTCTAGAACAGAGTAAGCAAGCGTTCCTTTTGTAGGTCTGCCATCTGTTTGTGAACTGCTTAGCCATCTAAGGTACATCTCGCATAGACTGCTGTGAGATCTCTGGCAATGCACTTTGTCTTTGCTTGTCATCTACACAACAGGGACAATACAGTCTCTCTTCATTTTTGTTCGTTAACAGCTTTAGAAAAGGAATGGCCTCTTCTTGAAAGTAATTGCACTGTCCAACAAGATCAGAACCCTTTAATAGCTATCACAGTACATAGTGGCAGATAGCACCGGCTGCGTTCAAAGCAGATTGATGCTCGTGCTCTCAGGGCAATTACTTTTCTCCCTGGATCCCACAGGAGCAGAGAGCTGATAAAAAGAACTTGGCTTTTAAGAACAGCTTCTAGTATTTTTTTGTATGTCTCTTTTACTAACACTTGAACAATTTTGACTTCAAACTTTTTCTCTCCATTTCTTATTTAAATTAATCCAAAAACTGACAGAAAAATCTCACCTTCTTATAACTTGACTTCTTTATGTCCAGTTGTTGTCCAGCAGGGCTATAAATGGATTTTTAAAAGTTCTTTAGTTATAAGTCACCCTTCATTTCTTCTTAAATCTTGCTACTTACACTAGAAGTTTCTTAACAGTGGAAATATGAATCACACAGAAAGAATTACTTCAAACAAGCTAATAAATAGAATATGATGAGTGAAACTAGTGCTGATGTTCCTATGGGTAGGCAAACAGCCCTTTAAGTGACTAGGCAATCTTGAAACAAATGTCAGCCAACTCGAGGTAGCTACCAAGTGCATATCCTGGTCTGGACAACCCTTACACCAAAGTATTTGATATAAGAAGTAAGCATAATCTTAAAATAACCTTAAGATAAGGATTGAACTTTACTTTTGAGTCAAAAAACTTCAACCCAAATATCACACGATCTCCACAGTTTTAAAGCCAAAAACCTAGCATGCAAATCCAAAGACAATCTTCTTACCACATACCAGCATGAGAACATATGGCTGCGTAGAAATGTGCTGGTGAGCAGAGGGAGATCTGATTTCTTTACTTTGCATTTTAAGGCATGAAAAAAGCACTGATTAAATAATGCATCCATTTGCTCTGCAGGGAAAAAAAAGGACAAGCAAGCTGTGAGTAGTCTGTCTTTCAGACCACAGCACTCGGTTCTTTCAGACCACACAGAACCATCTCTACCCAGTTCTCACAGTGAGCTGTCTAGAATGCACAGTAATCTAGATCATGGGTACGGGCATCAGCAAACCAAAAGGGCATAGTTTCTTTTATTTGTACGCAAAAATACCTTGTGGAGTCCTGCTGTCTTCAGCTTCCTGCTGAACCTCTGTGTTAGCATCTTCAGCCGTTTCTGCAGCTCTGTTCTCATCGAGTTTCTCCTTCCCCATCAGTATTGCAGAACCGTCTCGCTCCTTCAGGCTCAAATCACCCATGTCCACGTGCTGCAATGGGTCAGTGGAGAAGCTGACGACAGGCTCTTTCCCCTCCATCTCTTCCTCATCTTCAGTGCTCTCCTTTTCAGCAGAATCTGTTACCACGGGAGCTAAGGTAGGAGGATAAGATTTGTCACCATATTCCCTATAAAAGGAAGAAAAAGCATAACACAGCTTTCTGTTTACTGCTTTGAAACCCATAGGACAATGAACAAATGTCACCCTGATAAAAGGCACTGACAGTTGCGTGGATCTTTTTCTGCATTCTCAAAACTATAACATTCTTTTTATATCCATCTTCCTCCATAAACTCTATGTTCCCCCCATGAATCTTACTTTAAACCTAAGCAGACTAGTTGGATCCAAATGCAGAACAACTCATTTATTTGGTTGAGACTGGCACAGTTGACTGTTTTTAAGCAAAAATGATTCAAAGTTCACCTTTTATAGAACAAGAATATTTTCTAAAATCAGAGTAACAGGGATGCTCTAGCTTTATTTCTATAAGAATTACACTCGGGTTGAAGGAACTGAATCAAGTGAATAATTTGATATATCTATTTCCAACATGTATATAATGGATAAATGTCACGACAGACACCTGCTTCTGTCAGAAAAGTGTGGTCATCAAAAACATGTAGCAGAAAGCTTAACAATGGTCATACCTAAACTGTACCCAAATAACTCAGTATGTTGAACTGACAGATTAAGCTTACTGGGGCACAGACTTTGATTTTAGTAAACACATGAGACTTGTTACGCATTTTACCAAATGCCTGGCAATATACCCACCAGAGGTGATCTGTGTAAGTATGCAACACCGCAAAGCCCTTCCCTTTCATTCCAGCAGCCAGCATCTCTGCCGTGGACATAGTGGCGACTGCAACTGCTACTGGAGCTCTGGGAAAAGAGGGGAGTTTTTTTAAAGCATCTAGGTATTTTCTGGTTTTGTCTCATCTTTTTGGTACGTAAAGTCTTCCAAAGAATCCAAGGATATGTGCAGCTGTGATACTGAAGTGAAGGTTGTGCAAAACAAAATTCAAAGCTACTCTCAGTTGTGCCTCCCACAGGACCAGAAGCACCAATTTGCAAAGCTGTCCACCCAAGCTCAAACATATCCTAACCCAGAAACTTAAGTAGATTTTTTTTTTCTGCTGTATTTTCTATTGTTTAGGTCCACAGTGCATCAAATGCATGAGAATAATTCTGCTTTTATTTCCTCAAAACCCCCAGAGTCTTCCTGTAAAAATTAGCTTCGTTTCACTTTTAGTTTGTAAGGAAAGATACAAATAAAGAATCCTCTGTACCTGTTTCCCAAGAGGGTGACAGCACAGAGCGTGCCCCGCTCCACTTGTGGAAAGCCAGAAGATGGCACTACAACTCCTGGCAGCATCAGATCTGAAGCAAAGAATAAAGCACATCCATTTCTCAATGAAAGCCTCAGCCACTACCTCCTCCGCCCCTACCCCTCCTGTTACTCAGCAAAAACACAATCCTGTTAATAGCTAAGCACATGCCAGATAAAACATGATTCTCTGTTTCTCCTAGTAAGGCAGCACTTCTTGCTACCACCCTGTGGCGGAAGGGATCTAATTCACAAGGGTACGTCCCAAAAAAACTGCAGAAAGCTAAGCATGCTCAGCCCCTTGCCTTGTCAGACCCGAAGGGAGTGCTGTTTTTAACAGGTAGAGTTCCTACCCTAAAAAGCATTACTCTTCATTAATGACACAGAAAGAGAAAGGAACAAAGAGCTGTGTCTGGATCTACCCATTTACTCTTCCCTGTCCCAAGGACAGGTTATCGCAACAGCTCTCTCCCTGAAGAGTGAATTGCCTAAAATTTGCCACTGCTGACCCAACCTTCCTGATCTGACAAAACAGCTGCACTCAGCTGTGAGCTCTCCTCAGAGGAGGAAGCAGCCTTAGTTATCTCCTTGCTATCTGGACAGAAACAGTACACCTTCTTGTGTGCTTCCTTCTGCTTTCCATACCTGGGATGAATAGACTGGCATGTGAGTAAAGAACCATTTTCCATGCCTTACATACAGCATCACGTCATCACCAAATTATGTAAAGAGCATCTGCTCTCCCTCATAGCAGCTATAATTGTCTAGAGCTTGCAGTCTCCTGGACTGACCTGTGTTCCATGGTTTGGTTTTGAAGGCATCTGAGTTTTTTTTCTCAGCATCATAGATTTAATGTATATGCTGAAGAAGCCAACAATATTTTTCCTCCCATTCACTGTCACAACTACTTTCAGCAAATCTAGAATGAACTCTGCAGTTGCAACCAAGGCTCCACATCTCTGAGGACAGAAATCACATGAAGACCTTAACTTGACAAGGTAAGTAGCAAGCGTATATTATGTAAATAACCACGGCAGAGAGTAGATATTTGAATTCACGGAACAGATATCACTAATACCACTGCCTTGCTTCTCCTCTTTGTAACTGAATGGTCCCTAAATCTGCTCCCTCCCTCCGTGTCTGCAGCACTGGATAGCCTCATGCCTTTCCTCTTCTCTCTGAGATGTGGCTCTACCTCTCCGCTCTGCCTTTGTGCCCATTGTCTCGGTGGCCAGCTTCTTATCTTTGGATCGTAGCAGAGGTAGCCTGGTTGCCATGGGAGATGAATGACCTGCAGCCCTCTTTCATCAACGTCCTTCCCCCATTAGCAAGACTTCTTTTTTTTTTCCACAGAAACTAGGTCACTACAAGTCAGCAGCAAGGCTCGCTCGGATGTCTATCACAGCTACATATTCAAGCACTTTATTTCCCCAAAAGCAAACGAAGTAAACAGAGGGACTCGAGTTCTACGTTAGATACTGTGTAATGGAAAAAGGACCTCTCTTCCTACATGGACACTGCCATTTACAGACTAAAGCTGCAGCGGCTGCAATTTAATCTTTTTCTGGTTGAGCAGTTCTGCAACTTAAAGTTTATAAAGACCTGATTCACATGAGTCTGAACTGCATTCAAAGCAGGTTCCAGGAAATAAGACTCCTTTCTTGTTAGTCTTGATCCATAATTGGGTGGTAGAGCCAGTAATCCAGGAATTCAAATCCAGCCTCACTGCACAATCCACAATTTACCTGACAGTGATTACAATTGTAGGTTCCAATACAAATTCATTTCTTATCCATAGGATAAACTAGTTCACCTCTGAACTGACAGGAAGCAGGGTGGCAGCAAAGAAACAAACTCAGGTGCTCAAGGAAAGTTCTAAAAAAAGACAGACCAATGACACAGGCAGTGCTGTGTCCCAATTCAGAGTTGCTGATCACCCTGAGAAGGTATTTCCAAATCCGAGACTCCCGCATGGAACAGGTTACTGCATTTAAACAGCTTAACTTATTTTGTTTCATTCACAAACTTTTTACAGCTAATTTATTTTCCTTTTTAGCACATCACCATGAATTACTTTGTGAGTACTTATACTTCATACTTTTTTCTTTTTTTGTTTCAGGTACATTTTTGCCACTGAGAAAGATAACATCAAAAAAGCCCTGAAGGCAACTCCTTTTTGCAACACAATGTGACAAAAGTTCTAGTCCTCTTACCTGCTCCTCCTGCTAGTTTCTGTAGCACAGGGGGCCATGTTGAAAAAGCGGGGAGAAGATCTGGGTAGACCCACAGCGTGTACACTGTCCCAAAACAGAACCAAATTTAAAGATGCATCATTAAAAACTTCTCTACCTGTTGCTTCTTCCCATCTTTATGACTAAGCAGCACAATACTAACCACAGCTAACCACTTTCCTGTTACTGGGGTAATCGAGAAATCTGAAGTCAGAACAATCCTACAATAATTAGTAGATGTAATGGAGAAAAATAATCTGCTAGTTAATTCAAGCTCCTGTGAATTATTATAAAAGATGTAGATAAATGTTGCCATTATCTTCCTTAAATCAAGGATGCTCTGAGCTAAAATGCTGCTCCAAAAGGGAAGAATTGCTGGGTATGGCAAAAATAAAAGCATAGAATATCAGAGCAATTCATTGCCTAATTCCAGGCCTGCCTGGAAGTGGACATCATGCTTCTTGGAATTACACCCTGCAGTGGACAAAAGAGAGAAAAGGGGCTAAGATGCTAAACTATGACTTAGAAGACTTGTTTTCTGGTTTCTAACCTCTCAGCACCTCAATTTCTTTTTTTGCAGAAAGAATCCAGAAATGCCACTGATTTCGCAAAGATGTCAGTAGAATAAACACATTAAAGACTACGAAACGTACAATACTATATAGGGATAGGATAAGTACTTAAGACAGGCACAAAGAAATCTTGTGGAGAAGTGCTGGTGCCCAGTAAGTAAAAAGGAGGATTATTCTGGTCCACTCCCCATACCTGTTGGATACAGAGCTTTCTCAATTTCAAACAGTATTGGGTTCCTGTTGTTCATGTAAACAGTGACAGCCTCCCCTTTGTGAGAATATATTTTGATGACATTAAGCTCTTCCTTGTTTGGAATGAACTCAGTCAATTGTTCAGCGCTAAGGTTAGGAAAAGCTGCTGCAACATCAGTTCGTAGTTTTCTCCTGTAATGACAAAATCACAAATGTGTTACAAAGCTGTCTAGACCATCCCTCAAAATAATTCCTAGATCAGTAGTTACTATTTTGTTGGCTGTTCATGTGATTCCCACTTTTTCGCAGAAGGTAATTTGAAGCATCTGTGTCTGGGCATACAAACGATAAGAGTTGTGTGCTGGAAGAATACCGGGAAAAGGCCAAATATGCTTACCCTGCTGATATTCTTCCTTAAAACATCTACTTACAGCTCCTGTTGCTGTCTTTGCCTGTGCTTTTCATGGACTGTGACTGCTTTACTGCTCTGAGCTCCAGAGTACAAATCTGGGAGCGTCAGACTTGCCCAACCCAGGCCCGTCACTACAGACTCTGGCACGGAGGAGCTTGGGTGCAGCCAGATTTCCCTCTCCTACTAGTTTTAATCGATGTTTAAGACACGGTGACCGGCACAAGGTGGGTTTGTCATTCACAGACGTGCCAAGTGAATCTAAAAGATCGGAAAGTCAGCCAGGCATCGCTACACAAGTAAGAACATAAAAGTAAAGAAGGATGGGCTAGGCCTCGACATAACAGTTCACTTAAGCCTGGTTTAATTATGGCAGCACCTTCAAGCGAAAACCGCGTTTCACATTCAGCCCCGTAGTTCGCGTTTATCGCGAATCCGAGGTGACAGCGGCCACAGCTCCCTGCCGGCCCCAGGCCCGGATCTCCGCGGCGCAGAGCCGCCGCTGCCGGGGAGCCCGCCGCTCGCTCCGCCACTGCCCTCGCCGCCTCCAGCGCGGCACCGAGACGGACACCGAACCGCGGCGATGTCGGGCCCAGGGCCCGCCAGGCAGCGGGACAGGGCCCAGCGCCGGCGGCGGGACTGAGCCGCTCCCTCGGCGGAGCGCGGCCTCCTGCCTCCGGGCCTTCCCCCCTCGGTGCGGCGGGGGGCTCCGGCCCAGGCCCGGCCCGGCACTCACCGATCGGACCCCTTGATGGCGGTGTTGGATCTCACCCGGAACGCCCTGGAGAACATGGCGGGCCCGCGCCCCGGCCGGCACCGCGCTCCCCTCAGGCCGCGGCAGCCGCCATGGCGCCGTCCCGCGGTACAAAAGCGTCCGGGTGGAAACCGCCTCCCCGCTGCCTCGCTCCCACCGCCCCCCGGCCCGGCGCGGTGTGGCGGCCGGGGATCACCCCGCGGTGCGCCTCGGCTTCCTCCACACGAGGGAGGCGATCGCCGTGAGACCCCGGGGCTGCCCGAGCCCGCGGGCCT
>VXBL01002384.1:1227877-1241531 GCA_013400195.1 Aramus guarauna | reverse complement strand
TTTTTTTTTTTTTTTACAAAATATACCTGGTGAGTGAGGAGAAAGGAACCTTTCAGGAGCAATAGCTTGTTAAGAAAGAGGCATAGAAAAGCACTTTATATAGAAATTGTAAAGTGATGGTAGTGTATGGAGCCTGGCAGAAGACAGTAGAGTGTTGGTGGGCTAGGAGCTGTACAAGCAGGTCTTCTCTTAGGAAAACAGAGCGGTATTATGGTTCTAAACCATTTTTTGTCTGTAAAATGCCAAATGTAGAATAATCATTCTCCTGTGACATCTGGGAACTTGTTACTATGAGGTAACTTCTAGTGTAACAGCCTCTGGTGTACACACAGTAATCTCAGTTAAGCTGGTGTTGTAAAACTGCAGATAAGTAATTAGCTGGCAAGAACATTGCTTTTTATCTAGAAAATGTGTTCAGCATGACCTGACTGCACAAGGTGCCCGTTATGAGCTGTGTGCGTTTAAGACTGGCTCTTACTTGGGACTACTACGTTTTAAAACCAAGTGCATAGTTAACTGTCTTGCTAATTTGGGGTTCTTGTCTATACAGCCATAGTTGGTGAGAAGGAAACAGAAGCAGCCTCAGATTTCTACTGTATTGAAAAAGACTTCATAACCCAGGGAATACAGCTGAATTAATTTTGTCTTGTTTCCAATTACTCAGCCCCATTTTTCTTTATAAAATGTTTGCTTTCAGCGAATAGTGTGACCCAGTATTGCCAAACTGGGAGAGCCCTTCAGGTGAGCTAATCTCCTATTTGGGAGAGGCCTGAGGGACCATTCCCGTGGACACTTGGCTTCTTGAGTTCCCTGGGAATTCGCCCAGGAGTTGCCCACGGCCACGCGTGGAGGTTGGACCCCAGGCTGCCTCCCTGGATGCTGTCGTTCCTAAAGGGTGCTCATGCTCACAGTAGGTGTCTTCACTGAGATCACCCCAAATTCACACTTCGGAAAGCTAAACTCTCGTGAGGTCTGAAATCGCCAGCAGTCCATCTTTTTCATTAATTGTGATACTGGTTAGAATGTTAAAAGTAGTCTAAAGCTAAACTTGTCTGAATAGAACAACAGTTTTTATTTTTGTGGTAGCAAAAAACAAAGGTTTGCAAGTTTGTTATTCTGCCAGCACCAGTGAGGTTCCTCTGGAACTTTAGTCACGTTCTAGCAAGTTAGGACAAAACAAACACAAATTACTTGGGTTTACCGCAAAACAGACATCACATTTATAAAAGTCACTTAAGCTCGTTTTAAAATGTTTCTTGTAACGTTCCCTGTTTTACTACACTGTTAGTCTGCGTATTGTAAATAACACGCTCTGTTTATTGTCTGCATTTTTAGCTGTTTGGTTTAGCAGTGGTTTATATAAACGAATGGCAAGGCACGAGCATCACATCTGACAGGTACACTTTGCTTCTACACTGGGGTCCAAATATTATCTGCCTGTCCAAGTAGCAGGGGAGAAACTTGTTTTTACCTGAACTCGGTGGGACACTGAAGTACATCCTTCTTCACTGCGGGAAGTGGTACGGCAGGCAGACACCCACCCGGGCTGCGTTTAGGTCTTTACAGGTTTGATCTTACTAACGCCAACTGCTGAAGGCGAAGGTCGTTTCACAACGGTGACCTGATTATAGAGGAGATCTGAGTACAACCGATTCCCTTCACTGGAGTTTTTTTATCCTTCCCATCCGGCTTGGATAGGAACTAGTTGTCTGGTGACCTAAGAATTCTGAACAGCTGGAAAGTTTAGGGTGACTTTTGTGGAAGAGTGAGTGTGTTGCTCAATGTACAATTGTTTACGACCGTTGTGAGCTGGTGGGACTACCATGCAGTTGAAAACTTTTTGAGCAGTAATTTATCAGTAGAGGTTCTTTGCAGTGGTCATCCTCTTTAAAACTACCTCCGAAACAAACCTAGGGTCCTTTCTAAAGGGATATTCACTGCAGAATACAGCTTTTATTTTTTTCCCCCCATTTTTTTTTTAATAGTAATAGCTGTTTTGGCTGTGAAACATACACATGATGATCTCAGCAGTGTCTTACTAATCCTAGCCATACAAGCAAAAGGCTGATTCTGCACCCAGAGATCTCTGCTGAAATGGTTGATACAAATCCCCTGCCTGCCAAAGGTTAATACTGTTGTGGGAGTAGAGAGCCAAAATAATACGGGAAGCTCTGCGGTACTTCTCTGCAGCACCCAGCTGAGATTGGAAACAAACTGTGCTGAAAGACTTTAATGAAAAACCTTGGAGTTTTTGCGCGTGTCGAGCACTCGGGGCTGTGGGTACCTGGCAGTTTTGAAAATTGGACCTCGTGTTTTTATACTTAGTGCTTATCACAGACATGACTTGATTATTTTTTAAAAATTTGTATTAATTTGATAAGGGTTTGGGGAAATGGATCCACTTCATACTTCTCATAAAAGAGCCCTTGTGTGTTCTAAAACCCCACCGATACCTGACTGGTTTTTAACTCCCATGGAACAGGTAAAATCCGTGGGTCATCAGAGCAGTCTTGGATAGGTGAACATTGTCCCTGCACTCCGGGGGTGCAGAGACTTCAATCCAAACGCCGTTCTCGCAGACGGGCTGACTGAGGCAGTAGCTCTGCGTTGCTAAAGGAATAACCCGTGTTCCCTATACATAGTACTGTGCCTTATTATTTTACCAGCCTACATCTGTCTCGGTGCAATCAAATTACTATTCAGGGTTTCTTATACATTGCAGATGTTCATACTAAATGTCAATGTCTAAAGAATTTACAGGTTAGCCTGTTTATTATAAATATTGTGATGAGGTAATATGGTGGAGAATGTAGAAAACATATAAGGTGCATGTGACTATAACTCTCTGTGAAGGAACACGTTGGAAATAAGTCAGTCTCAAACTATGTATCTAAATGTAATGAACAGATATTTCCTAAAGTTGTATTTCGGTTCATTTTTAAAAGAAAATAAATACATAATTTTCTTTAGCAACAGACTGTGCAAATTCCTAAAAGAAGTATTTGATTTAAAAAAAAAAAAAAAAAAAAAAAAGATTAATTATTCCCAGATGGTGTAACTTACCTTGTATTGCCAGACACTGCCTTGTGTAGGATCTAACGAGAGAGGAGAACATTTCAGACTATGGGAATAGATGATTTCAGCGTGTCTATGCTAAACGTGATGAATGCTCTGATCTGACAAATGTTCTTCGCGTTAACAGTGCTGTAATTAGAACATATCGAAGTTTTGCCATGACATTCTTCAGTTGTCACTTTCTTATTCAGCCCCCCCGAGATCTTTTTAAAGCCCAGGATCCTGCTTATCCCTAGGCTGGAAGGAGAAATCCAGTAATAGCCACTTAAGGAAGATTTGCTTTTATTAGAAACCTATAAATGGGTAACCTACTGTACACAAGTGGATACTGGAATAGTTTGAGGATGAAATCATGCTGCAATAAAAAGGTCTCTAGCTATGACCTATATGATTAAACGATGCATGTTACATGCAGACACAGTTTGCAGACAACACTGAGTTTTTTCCTTGTTATAATATGGGTAAATGGCAAATACTTGATTAAAAAAAGTTCACAGTCTGAAAACTAACGAAATATGTACACGCAGACATTTAAGTGTTCTCTGCATGTCTTTGTTTATAGTATATGTATACACCTACTCGTAGCCGTGTAGGTTGCAGGCGCAGTGCCTG
This sequence comes from Aramus guarauna, assembly GCA_013400195.1. Lineage (NCBI taxonomy): Eukaryota > Metazoa > Chordata > Aves > Gruiformes > Aramidae > Aramus > Aramus guarauna. Next base: position 1,237,844 of record VXBL01002384.1, on the reverse strand, counting down.
CTCAGTCTGCCGCGGTCACTGATTTTCATGGGACAGTCCGTATGAGGATTTTGTATGACCGAGTGGCATTTTCTCAAGCACAGCACTTCATTTTTAAAAAAATAAGCTTATCTTGCCAGGCTGTGATGCTCGTGGATGTGATACGGTAAGGTATTGTCTCACAAATTCGCTGTCTGGAGCTGCACAGCGTGCTGTAATGTGAAGCGATGTTTCATGGCAGCTAAGGAACTGGGGAATTTGATACTAAAGCTGTATTCGGATAATTCTGCCTGTCTGAATTATGCTGAGGGATGTCAATATAAAATCTGCGTCTCTGCGCAAAAAGTCAGACTGCGGGGCAGAAGCCTGGAGTCTGGCCCGTTGTTGCTCATGTGGTGTATTCCTTCCGTTATTAATTATTGCCATTCATTAATTAATGTGGTTTCTTAAAGGAAAAATTAATCAGGAGATTCTTCAATCATTTTGGCAGGCAGAAGAAGAGGATACTTGCATTTAGCAATATTCCTTTTGGTTTGCTGAGGTTAACTTTTCAACCTTGGCGTGCTGTTCCACACAGCAGATTCATTTAGCACAAGGTGCTTTAAAAAGCAGCTGCATCAGTCTAGCAAGTGAGTTGTTGCTTAGCACAAATTTGTCCTGTTTAGTTTCTGCCTACTGACATCTTAAAGGCAGAGGCTGAGTGCTTTTTTTAACCTGCCTAACTAATTTATACTGTAAGCCAAGACTTTTCAATGGTGGGTAGCTGTTTTGGAGCTTCAGATTTGGGTCTTCTGCTTGATACATTTTAAAGGGACCTGATTTTTCGGAAAATAAGTGCCAGGAGCTTCTTAGGGCCATTCCAAAGGGCCTCAGAATTACCAGATGGAAAACTTTGGATGTATCTTCTGGTGCCGGTAATGGTATAAGTGACGCCCGGACTCAGGTGTGCAGGATGCTGCCACGCTCTCCCTTGCAGAGGAGCGCTGCGCTTGCGCCTGCAGTCGTACGCAGGGGCCAAATCTGCCAGTAGTGCCCGTGCTCACTGGGCTGGCAGGAAGGGGAAGGATGTCTGTAAAACCTTTTCTCCATGAAAGAGACTGGGCTGCTGTACGTCCAGTGAGGAGGAGCCTGTGGGAGCTGCTGGGGCTGGGCTCCGTCTCCCGCTCGCGCTGCCGACGAGGAGCTGCTCCTTGGGTAGCCCTGGAGTAAATCGTCTGCTGGAACGGGTGGCACCAGCGAGCCATGGGTCTGCATGGGGAGTCTTCCTGAGCGCTGGCTGTGACTCTTACACACACGCTGTTCCTGTGGGAGGGTCAGTGTGCGGCTCAAGGCTGCGTGGACTGAGGAGGTGAATTTTGCCATGATTAGGTTTTCTTGAAGCATCAGCAAGCAGCTAGTGCTAGGCTTCGTATGATTCATCAAACGCTTTTTGTAAACATTTGCTGCACAGACCATGAATGAATGGTAGGCAGCGTTGGGTGTGTTTTCTTTCCTCTTGTCAAATTAACCTAACGGGCTTTACAAACACCTTTTAGGGCTTTACAAACCCTTTTTAGGGCAGCCACGTACACAGATGCTCAGAAATGCCTTTCCCTCTGAAGACTGTTTTCTTCTCTTCACGTGAATGCATGTTCTTTGAACAAAGCACATACACTAAATGTTTTTCTGCGGTACCGTCTCTGTCTCTCCCCAGTGTTTATACAGACATAATAAATGTGCAGGGATATACTTGCTGCAGTTGCAGCCAGCAGCGGCAGACATCCGTGCCCCAAGGCATCCGTGAACTTATAAGGAGTCCAAGGAGGGTTTGGGATCTGGCGCTCAGTTTGGGTGCAGAATTGCAGGGCGATGGGGTCGTCGGCACGAGTTTTTCCCTCGCTTCTTGCCACGGGGTTTTAAATGAACGGTCCCTTAAGTATGTCAGCTCGTTTGCTTTGTCTGCGGGATGACACCGTTGCCTGCGTTAAGTCTGCCAGCCCCAGCCTCTTGGTGAGGAGCGGAGCCATGTAAGGATTTGCATTCCTCCCGCGAGCTCGGGAACTCTGATATTTGGCTTTTATTTGGGAGGAGAGGTTTATTGGAGAGAATTGTTTTCCTGGGCAAGTGGGTTGCAGGTAGGAAGACAGAGACCATGATTATAGTAATTAGGTGTAATTAAGCATAGCCGAGAAGGGATTGAAAGAAATAAAGCACGTGCCTGATTAGCCAACAGAATTTACTGTTGGAGGCTGTTGTAAAGACCAGTGAGGTTGTTTTTAAAACAGGTTGAATTTAATGTGAAGTTCTTCACAATTTTAATTGCATTGTGAAAATACCTCGGATGTGCTGTGGTAGAGGAGGGTGTTGTTGCGCAAGGGGATCTCCAGACGAAAAATAACGCAGCCAGTGCCCGCCCTGGGCGGTTTTCTGGCTGCGGGGAGGCTGCTGCGGACATGTGTCCCTGGAAATGCAAGAAGCCGTAACCAAGAAGGAGCTGGGAGAGCTGCGCTGGGCTGGTGGCCTTCGAGGCTGTGCAGCGAGCGGCCACGTGGAAGAAAATCTTGTAGGGCGTGAAAAAGAATTGGAAAAATAGGATTTCCACCCTGCCGTGCTCAGCAGGAAGCTCAGCAGCTCATGCTGCTCGTTCTGGCGTGGGCAAAGGATGAGAACGAGCAGGCAAAAGAAGTACTTTACTCAATATTATCACAGGTCTGACCAGTAATGCCCAAGGTCTTCATTCATGTCCTGCACCCCCCAGGGCTGTGCAATGCAGTAATACCTTCCGAGCCAGCGTGCGTGCCCGTCTGCTGTCCAGCCGCTGCCACAACGTTGGGTGACAGTAGCACCAATAATTTCATGATAGAAGCTGCCAGTCTTTCCAGCAGGTGTTGATGATGGATGGCATAAAGGAAATTATATTTGAGGTGTGGGCAGCCAGCTGTAAAGTCATCAACCAGGAAAGGTCACGCAAGTAATTTACACCAGAAGTTCTCTGCTCTCAGAGCCATAAGCACAGAATAAATATGCGTGGGCAAGCAGAGAGGGATATTTTTTTGTCTGAGGCTGAATCTCAGGGACATGAGCCATCCATCCCCTGTATAGTCCCATCACAATTCCCTTCATTGCGGTTGTCCTGCGCGGAGCTCAGGGAGTAACAAGCCTTTGGCATAGCGTGGCCGTGATGCTGCCAGCTCTTGTCTGACACGGGATGGAAAGGGGCTCGTGCAGCTCCTTGGCCGCTGCCTCGGGGCTTGGGCTTCTGCAGGTGCCTGCAGAAACGTGCTGCCCACCTTTGGCTCCGTGCCGATAGGATTTAGCTGCTTAGGTTCTTCTTTAGACGTAGATAAATGTGGAAACAGTGGGGGGGGCTTGAGATGTTTCTGCCTCTTTGCTGGAGGTGCCCTGCAGCTGGGGAAGGCGGGAGAGAGAGAGACAGTGTGTGTGTGTTTGGGGGGGCAAGTGTAGGGAAGCCGCTGGTTATTTTGGGAGGTGCAAGAGGGGAGCAAACAGCCCAGCTTTCATTTTCCAGGCAGCTGGTGCTGATTCAGGATGTTTTTGCAGCAACAATTGTGCGGAGCTGAGCCACCGAGGGCTCGGTTACACGATCCGGCTGCAGTTACGTGTGCAGCAGCGTTTCACCTCCTTCATCGTCTTATTTCTCACTGCATGGGACACTGGTGGGGCTTTTAGGAGAAGCAATAAGATGGCAGGAGGATAACGGAAAGCCAAGACCTCCAACTTGGATTTTCTTCTTCTTTTCCCCAGTCTAGTGGGATCACATGCTTTGCTATAACTATTTCCAGACCCCTCTTCAGTACTTGCAGGACTAAGCATGATCCTTTGACACATCCCCATGTGATAGGAAATGCACGAGAATGACACAAAGCTTTATAAATATTCTGTGACGATTCTTTTTTTTTTTCTTCTATTAAACTAAAACCAGAGTATCGTGCATCATACACACTGCTAGGTCTAATTACAGTAGATAAGACAGCCTTTATGAAATGTTTTCCTAGGTTCTGGTCTTGCTCCATGGTCATTTCTATGAACTGACAATGTTACAGAAAGATGCTCAACTTTCCCATAGGACCACAACAAGTGCAGCTTTTGGGGGACCAAATTTTCAGCCGTGCTCCCCCTTGTCTCTAACCTCCTTGATGCCATTTGCAGAGTTCTTCCTACGTGGCACTGCTGAGGGATTAAGCATCCCTGGGGGGATGGCAGTGGGTGGTTTGTCCCTGCTCTGCCCGCAGCCACCGGGTGACTTTGTGCTTCGCTCGCCCGTCTGCAGCCCTGGGAGAGTTGCCCTGAGCAGCAGAGCAGAGGGGCCCTATGCTTGCAGGGGGGTTATGTTCTTATTTTGTATATAACTAGTTTGGATTCTTCTATCAGACCATCTGCCTCATTTTCTGTCTGCTGGCCATGAAGCTTGCTCTTTCCACCCGGATCCTGCCACTGCAGGGGTGCGTTGGCACGGTGCTCAGTCCTGAGCCTGAAGTCCATCTGAAGAAGCCCAGGTCGCTCCTCTGACTCCCTTCCCCTGTCCGTAACACGGGGATAACAGCCGGAAAGGGACCAGTGCACAGCAACGTAGGTGATGTATGTCTTCCTACACCAGGGTGCAGCCTGCTTCAAGCCTGTGTCCGCCTCCTGCCAGCTCTGTTTTGTGCTCTATCCAGCAGCTTGCAGCGTACCCCAGCCTCCAAAAGTACGTGAAAGGGCAATGCTGGGGCCAGGGAGCCCCAGACCTGCCTGGAAACACCCCCGCTGCCGCTTGTAGCGCAGGGATGCTCCGGGGCACAGCCTGGGGAGCTCACATCCCAAGCAAAACCCCTTTAAAATGTAAACGAATCTCTTTCACCCCAATAAATGTTTCTGGCCTGAACCCCCCCCAAAAACAGAGAGATACACCTCACCTAGCTCCTGTTGCTATTTTCTCTGTTGCTACACAAACAATTTTATTTCTGGCTCGCCCTGCGTGCCAGGTCCCAGCCTGCTGCAATGTAATCTCGTGTTATTGGTTTAAGCACGCCGGGGCGGATACGGCGGTTTCAGAGCAAAGCCCTTCCAGCACGGCCCCCGGCAGCTGCTCGGCCTGACCCCCCGGCACTTTTAGCCTGTTGCTCGGTGCCCCAAGTGTTTTTCCACACCCACCGAAACCCAGATAAAGCCCCGTCAGCGCCCCGCTGCCACCAGCGCCCATGCGGGAAGGTGAGGTGGGAGGTTCAAGGTGAGCCACCACCAGCCTCTTGCATTGCCCCCCCCCTCCCCCCGAGCCCGTTGTGCCCGGAGCGGGGGCTGTGGGGGTCCCTGCGCCCCAGCTGCGGCTCTTTGCACCAGTGCTGACCCCCAGCACAACCAGCTCTTTGGCTGGTCTGTGCCTTTCGCTGAAGCATCACTCAACCTCTCAGTCACCTTTTCATGGAGTTCAGGAGATCACACACACTTTTTAGCTTCTCATGGGTTGCAGGCAGGGCAGGCAGCGCTCCTTGCTCACTTGCTCGTTGCTGGGGTTCAATGAGGCCCAACTGTTGATTATTGGCAATTAATGCTGTTAATTGCCATGGGAGAGGTCTTCCTTCCAGCAGTGCTGGTCCTGCCTCCTAGCAGGGAGTAGCTGTGCTGTGGTGGAGTAAGGACCGTGTCTTTGCTTGCTCTGCGGCTGATCCCTGTGAGCCCTTCCAGTGCTTTTCTTTGGGCTCTGCTCACAGGTAAGTTGGGCAAGTCTTCTGCAGGTGAAAGCCAAGTGGTGGGGTGTAAAATAGCTGTTCTGTTTGGGATGTGTCACTGCTCAGCTTTGTATGGAAGCCTGCAGGTAGGCTTGGTCGTCTATATGGAATGTTTCTAGGTTATAAGGTCTTGAATATACCATTAAAAAGCTTGTTATAGACTGAGGGCTGAGTCCCCTTCTGCAAAAAAAACCAACCAACAAACAAACCAACAAAACCTGGTGCTGCAAACAGCAGCCAGCTGCTTCTGCAGCCAGCCTGGCAGGGCCTGAGCTTGCATTGCCCTTGGTTTGCTGCCCAAAGCACCCAGAGAGGCTGTGTTAAAAACACAGAGGGCAAACCCTGCCCTGAGGATGCTGGGCTGGAAGGTGGCTGTGGGAGCAGGAAGAGCCATCCCAGCGTGGCCATCCTGTTAGCAGGGATGGGGGTGTTTGCAGCCCCCCCCCCCCCGGCACGTGGTGCCCACTGACACAGAGACACGGGTGAAAACTGTCTCCTCCAGCTCACACAGATCCTGCAGGCAGCCCAGGAAAGACAGCGAGCAGTGAAGCGTGGGCTGCATATGTCCCTCTGGATTAGGGCCAGCCCAGGGGCTGCTTATGCTAACGGAGCTAATCTCCATAATCTTGTCACACAAATGCCTCCTCTCCGCTGGCGGAGCGGCAGGGATTTGGGTTCTGTGTGCATGCCGGCAGATGTAAGTGGATGGGAGGTGGCACGGAGAGGAGGCACATCTGGGGCTCGTGGAGGGGCCCTGCCAGGATGGGTTCAGCCCGGGCTGGTGTGAAGACCCCTCTCCTGTCCCCCGCTCTGGGGTCTTGCCTCGTCGTTACTCCGCAGAGTGGGATGAGCTGCCGTCCAGAGGCAATGCGCTTCAGGATGCTGGGTTTAAAAGCAAATCCCTTTGCCCCAGCCCAGTGCCTGTAACCCCTGTGTGCTGCTGTTCCTCTGTCCTTGCATCCGCCCCGTGTCCCTCTCTGCTTCACGCCGTGTTTTTTACCCTTCCTGCTGGTACCTCCAAGTCTCTGTGTGGTCCCGCAGTATGTCTGCTCGCCCGTCTTGGTTGACGGGCTCAGGCTGGGGCAAGGCTGGGGGGGACTGTTGGTCCATCTCCAGGTCTGGTTTACCTTGTTTCCATGTTTCAGGCATCTCGCAGCCTTTTCAGATCACAAATGTTGCTGGCTGGGGCCCTGCGAGGGGTCTCTGTGCCACACAGGCACAGGACCGCACAGTCGCTTCTGACCTTAAAAGTCTGACCTGCTCCAACGCCAGCTCTTGCTGACAAGGAGCCAAATCTGTTCAAGTTCATCTGAGTTATTTTGCACTCAAAGAGAAGCCTCTGGGCTCCCTTTCTCTGCTCCAGAGCTGCCCTTTAAATTGCTCGTAGCGATAAGTGATGTGGAGGCATGAGGCAGGATCTGCCTTCCCGCTGTCATCGAGGCAGCGAAGCAGACAGCTCTGTCCTACAAAACATGACATGTTTGCTTGGAGACCCCCAGGGACCACGGCTGTGTTCAGGCCCAGGAGCGGCAGAGAACCGGGTGCATCCCTGACGGGATCCATGGTGCACAGGGACCCCTTTTTATTCAAAAGATTGGAAGCTCTCAGTCTGATTGCCGAGCTGATATCCCGTTCCCTCTCCGTAGTACCATTGCTGTGGGTTTTCTTAGAAAATAAACAAAACAAATCTGCGTTCAGAAAAAGTGATGTGAGGGCTCGACATGAGATGCTGATGGCTCCTTGCCCCGGGGCCGCGGGGCTGCTCTGCCGCTCAGATGTGCCTTAGGCAAGAACCAGTATTTGCTTGCAAGCTCAGTTTTCCCTTGTGTGGGATCTGTGGTTTTACTCGTCAGTTGGACTACATCCCTTTCAGGGCAAATTATTTTGGAAGATCTGCATTTCTGTATTTCTGAGTAGTGGTTTTTGTGACTGTGAGTTAAGGAAGTACATTTGGCATCATCTTGTGGGCAATGAATCAGGATAAAGTTTCCAGGTGGAAAAATCACCCTGTGTTGAGAAAAGCAGTGTGATGGGTCAGTACTGGGGGCTTTTGTGTGTTTTTAATGTGCTCTTTCCTTGGGCTGAACGCTCCCTGAGGCGGTGGGGATGCTGCCTGAGGTGGACACGTGTAAGATGCACCCACGGGATGAAGGTCTGCCCCGTGGGTCTCGCTGAGTGCCGGTCCAGAGCCCAGCGATCGTGGCGTGTGCATCCTTCCCTGCGCTGTGTGTAGGGGCAGCCGGCTGGCCTGGGAAGGGAGAGGAAAATCCTTGTACCCATCAGTCAGACAGATATAATCCTGACCAATATTTCCTGACATGTCTGGCAATTATGGGATCTCTATGTCAGCCAGAGTATGTCCAGCGGGAAGGGTTTGTGGAGCCGTTCCGCTCAGGTATGTGAGCAACGCCGGAGCCTGCCGGGTGCTAATCTGCTGAGGGGAAGCCCAGCCCTGGAGCTGCTGCCTCTTCCCACCATGTGCCAAGGGGCATTTCTCCTTCTGCCACGGAAGGGTGGTGCCAGTGGGGAATATCCCTGGCAAGGGACTGATATTGCCAGTCAGACCCATCCCGTGCTGTGGCAGGCTTAGGGGAGAGGGTCTCCATCTAAATGCTATTGCTCAGGCTTGTCTTGAGACAAGCAAATGAAGGGTAAAGTGAAGAAAATCTGTGGTTACCTTTTGGGTAATAAATCCAAGTTATAATAGCTCCTTTCATGCTAAGGGATCCCACAGTGCTTTATAAATAGCCATGCAAACCATGCACAAGGATCACTTCCAAGCACTGAGACACAGCCGCTTCCTGGGAGAGCGGAGCAGCTGGTCAGAGCAGAGCTGGAGCTCCTGGAGCGATGCAGCCCTGTGCAAAGCAACCCAGAGAGCTGGGCTGGCTGCTCCTCGCATCTCACCATATCCGCATGGAGCTCATCTCCCGCACCGACAGAGAGCTACGCTGTGCTCCCTTTGCACGGGGAAAAAAAACTTGCAGTGCTACACTTCCAGTGCTATCTCCCGTCCTTATTCCAATCCTCCCATTGCTTTACAAATGACATTAATAGCTGTAATGGGGATTAACTATCTTTTCAATTAAATTACCCCTATCCTAAAAGCACGTGGGATTATTTAAAGGTATTATCATTTTTTAAGCAGGATAGCTTTTTACCAGCCTCATGCTTGTACAAATCTACCCAAGGAGAAGAACAGGATGCATACGGCCTTAATGATCATTACCCTAATCTTCATGGTCTATTTTTCCTGGTAACTCTTCTATAATCAAATAACAATCTAGTTTATTACTTGCCAGGGAAAGCACGTTAGCAGATCAGCCACTTGTGTCATGTAGATGTAAAGGCTGAGCCTGCTGCCGGCCGTTGCTTTTTTCCCTAATGGAGATAGGAGTGGAAGGAGGAAAAAATTGCTTCCCATTCACATCCGGATGAATTTACTTGTGGTTGAGGGTTGGAGGTCACTGCTGCTGGGTATGGTGTTTGTAGGGTGTTTTTTTTTTGTTGTTGTTGTTTNTTTTTTTTAAAAAAAAAAAAGCAAAGGCAGAAGCAGCCAGCTCTGGTGGGCTGTACAGAAGGGGTTGCTCCTCTGGTGAGCCCCGTATGGCGGTGCTTCTTCCGCCATGTAAGGCCGCATGATGTGCGGCGAGGGGAGTGGGTGGGTGGCAGAGAATCTGGCTGTGCTCCACGCTTGTGTCCTTCTGCCTCTGAAAGATCACAAGGGAGATGGGTGTATCTGTGCTTCTGGGCCAGATTTTAATTGGTTAATGGAGAACCTGGAAACTGGTCCCCGAATCTGAGGATTAGCCTATTTCCAGCCTGTCTACAGGATTAGGAGAGAGCCTTTGGCTGTGAATACGTGTGCCAGTGGCTGGGTGCTGCTCACCTCTCTGCTTCCACATCCAGCCCAGGCACTCTGCAAAGCGTTTGGCAGGTCCTCTGCAATAAATCACAGCGTTGGACTTCTTCCTAGCGAGCCTAGTGTGCTGCCGTGGGAAGGGGTAAACAGGCTGGTTTACAGCAGGTAGAGACCTCCTCTTGCCCTGTGATGTGGGGAGACACCCTGGGGGCCAGCAAACAGCCCACAGTCCGTGTGTCGTCCCCCTTTTTGGGGGGGCGGGTCAGGGGCACATCTGGAACGGGGACCCCAAACGTGCCGGTTGGCTCCCGGGAGGGCTCCATCCCGCAGCCCACGCACGTTGCAAAACGCTCACCCCCGTGCGCGGACCTGCGGGGTGGGAGGTGCAGGGGCGGCAGCAGCCCGACCCCCCCCGTAC